>LR749983.1:415611-515165 GCA_902729485.2 Mus minutoides
AAAAAAAAACACCAGGCAATGTATATTAATGTAGTATAGAAATCATGCCCAAATATCTATATCCATCCATACATGAATACACATACACCCCAAATCAGGCATGTCAAGAAGAGTAATTTTAGTTTGCAGTAAGTTCAACACATGCAAATTCACAATTGAAGAACCCAGAGGTCTGCCATGCATCATTTTCTGGAACTCTAGAGGAAGCTGAGTCATATTCCCATGCTGTCTTAGAGAGCATCCAAGGTTACCGTAGACTAGCTGGACAGAATTCTCCCTAGGGGAAAAAAATGATAGTACACACTTAACATGTTTCGTGTTACATAAGTAACCACACAGGTCTCAATACCATTGCTTCTCTGTCTCAATCACTTCAACAGAGCCCCAAAGAGCAACACATCTCAAACTTCCCTGTCACCAAGCAGATGCCAAAATATCCGAACAGCACACCCAATTTGTTCACAAGAACTTCCAAATGGATAAGGCTGGTCAAACAAATGGTGCAACAGCCCAAATAGTTCAACAAACCAAAACTGCTGAGAAAAACTCTGAAGGACAGAGCTAATCACTAAAGGACAGGCCCCCAAACAGTCTCAACAGTTCAAAGGAGCCTCTAAGCTAACATGATGAAAAAGTCCAAGGTCCACTGATTAGGGGAATTTTACGAGAGTTAGACTTTCTCCAAGTCAAAACCAAAATCCAGCTACTCGCTTCTCTGCTTCACCAACTGACAGAGGCTGAAGGGGAAGGAATTCCCCCGGCTAGGTGGGATTGCTCAGTCTTTCCTCTCCATCCAGGACTAAGTCACTGTGAGTTTCTGACACTCAAAAAGTCTTCCCCCAACTCCCTTCACTGGCTTGCCAAAATTCTTACTGGAGTTAAGATCAGCACCTAGGCCCTGGCAGCTGCTCTAGCAAGTAAGGCTGGGTCACTAATCCTCAACAGACTAATTAATAAAGTAAGAGTACAAAGCAGTTGACTTATTCACTGTGAGAAGAGGGACAGAGAGGTTCAGACTCTACCCTAAATCCATATTTGAGGGGGCCTCATGTTAATGAGATTTAGGTTTTGCATACATAACTAAGAAGTCATGGTCAACATGAGGTCCCTTCATGGCCCCTGGTTGATTTGGTTCCAATCACTCTGGCAAAACTATGTGAAATCTCTTTCCAGGAGACAAGTTCCTCCTCCTTCCAGCGTAAGATTTCTGGGAAATTCCAGTGCCTTGGGAAGCACTGTTTGAATGGACTGATGGTAAAGAGAGAGGCGCAGTATCTCTTTGGAATATCTTCACTGATGTAGAGGTCACCGGTGACTCAGGAGCAGCACAAGTATGGTGCTCATGGGATTCAGTAGAAAATGGTGGCCAGAAGGAGTTTCCAAAGCCACTTCCTCTCCCTGCCCTGCTCAGTCAGCAAGGAGCATGGCTCAAGGAGCTGTCACCTGCGGGTCCCCTTTAGTTAGCATCATGTCCTAACAGAACTTATGGAACAAAAATTGATCAAGAAAAATGGACTCATTTAAACTTTACCCAAACTACAGAGAATAAACCTCCTTGTCTCTCTCCATCCTTTTAATATCTTAGTGTAATAATATTATAGGAAAAAATGAAACAAAAGCCAAGAAATATGCATGTGTTAACTGAGCGATAAGCTCTTAGCACTGAGCAGTCTCTTCCAGGACGGAGTTCCTCGTCTACCTGGCACCAGGACTTAATTATTTTTCCCCAGCATAGGATTCTGGTAGGTGGGGGAGGGGTACATTAGTTCTTTGCGTGTTATTTCAGTTGTCATGACCGGTAAAGTCACAGGTCTCTTTCTAGAATATCTTCTCTCTGCATTAGGGCCATTATTATAATTTTGGCCTACAATACCTTCTGGAAGCCCTGTAAGAAAATGTCTCATAAAAAGGAGACATGTTTTCTTTCTTCCCCTGACAGAGTCTGAGTTGAAATGGTAGTCTGTAATGGTGTAAGTAGCCAGGGTCCCAGCAGCAGTTGAGAGAGTTGGGTCTAGGGATTAGCAGAATTTTGCTCTACCCAGTGATATACAGTGATATACAGAGGCATTCCCACCAGCAGAAGCAAGGCACGTTTAAGCAGCAGTCAGGTTAAAATTGAAGCACATAGGTTGGGGTGTATCTCAGTGGCAGTGTATGTGCCTACCCTGTGTAGATGGTAATGGCTTATAGTGGTACTGAGAAGGAAATAGTTCATTTGAAAACCTTCAGAGATTCAAGTTGATATGGAGACAGATAACAGTTGATTGTTCAGTTTTGGGAGGGATGCTAACCCAGAAGGGCTTGAGAGGGAATGATATAAATACCTTATTGGAGCTCACAAGCTAGGAAGTTGTAATAGCTCTAAGAGGAAACAGCCGCTAACTATCACCTCTTTGGAGAAGAAACTATGTTGTCCCCCTAAGGGACAATGTCTATCATGAAAAGCAACATTTTGAGAAAGGTATTTATTGAAGATCAAAATTATATTTCAATCACCCAAAGCCAGAAGCAGTCAGGTTTGGGGATTGATCTTCTCTATTATGAGTATATAATAAGCCAAAATGTCCACACTAAACCTTGGGGCTCACCTCATCAGTAAACCAGGATAATGAGGCCACCTCACACCATTATGTGCAGAAACTGGGAGACTTCCAGGAAAGCAACATGCTACCATATGAGTACCATATGGTACATATGAGTGGCAATTATATTTCTTTATGAATCAGTGAAAAAGGCCTCACCAGAAATTATAGCAGGGATCAGTAGAAAGGCACAGGAAGCCCAAGAGCAAACCCTTGATAAATAGATATCACATCACGAGTCTGAGAGATCTGTTAGGTTGCTTTGTAAGTGGGGACAGAGCAAAGCGCCCTGGCCTGAGAACAAGCAGGGCTGAGCTCTTAGTTCCAGCTGTTTCCGTCTCAAGGGAAGTTTCAACTAGTCTCCTGGGATCCAGTGGCTCATGGGAAAAAGGAGTACCCCATCTCTATCATGGCTGACATACTTAACAATGGAAACTCACCATTGTAAGATACGTGGCACGCGACTCACTTGTCTCACAATGCTTGTTTTAAATGTTGTTGTTTTTTTTTTTAACAGGTAGTGTAGCAATTGAGTGTTAACAATGGAAATGCTTTCTGATTTTAATTTAAATTAATGTGGAAATTGAGCTACATAGACGGAGAAGGAATAGCAAACCTATATCACAGTCCTGCTTCACCCAAATTTGATCCAAATGAGGGAGATGGCTACAGACCTTCTTCTGACCCAGTCTTGCAGACTTAAAGATAAAGAAATGTAAGCAATGGTCACAGTTTAATTTGCATTTGTAATACTTTTTTTTATCAGGAAAGCATAGTTGGCAACAACAAGGGGCAATAACAGGGTTAAAACTTATTGAGTACATACTGTGTCCAGAATATAGATATCCATTTTACATACATCTCATTTATTCTACAGATTGCCCAAAAAAAAAAAGCATCTTGCCAATATCATACAAACAACTTGCGACTTGAAGCCAAGCCTGTAAGTATTTGGTTTGTTTTCTGGATTTATATATAGATATATAAATCCAGAACACTTTTATGAGGTGTAACAATGTTTGATAATAAAAACTGTAAGGAAATTCATGGTATGGTGTCATAGGACTGTCCTTTTCAGCACTTGGGAGGTAGAAGTAGGAAACTTTTGACTTCAAAGTCAGTCCCTGTATTCATAGGGGGTCTGAGGATAAACTGGGTACAGCAAGCCGTTATCTCAACATGTCCAGAGTATATGGAAAGTGATGGATGTGTGGCTAAGTGCCAGAGCATGTACAAAGTGTGTTCAAGGCCTTGGGTTCCATTTCTACTCTGTACTAGAAATAATGTGAGGGTAAAAAGTAGCCGACGTGAATTGCCCTCTGGAATGATATTTACTAAGAGAGTGTGCTTCATGACTACAGGCTGGTTTGTGATCAGATCTTGAAGTAAGACAGCCTTAGAAGAAACAGCACCAGACCATAGACACAATTTAACACAATAAGTTCAATGGGGCCACAAAGAGAGAAGGAGCCTTCCCCTCAGATCCCAAAGAACACCACCATTAGGAGAGACAACGTTATGAGGGTCTGAAGGAAAGACCCTTCAAATCCCTGAACAAAGGGGGTTTCTACTCTTGCAGGGTTCTAAGGGGTGGCAGATCACGTGACAGCATGTGCCAGGAGGCAGGCACTAGGTAGGACTGTAGTTCAAAGTTGCCTTGTTCCTGATCAGCAAGTAGGGTTGGGGAAGACGAGGCTTGCTTTTCCCACAGTCCCAGTCACAGCAGCAGCAGGCACCTGTCAGGTCTTTGTCCTAAAGGACAGACTGCATGCAGGCTTGGATGAGCTTATTTTAGCAGGGGGTATGTCTGTGGTCTAACACTACCAGGGAAAGTAATAAGTAAAGAACCTTTGACACATGAGCTACAAAGCTCCCCATCTTGCAAATTGTACTGAGCCCTCTCGCTCCTTTCCTCCACCCCCTCCCTTTCCATTTTCCTTTTTCTTTCCCTTTCTTTCTCCTTCCTCCTTCCCTTTTCTTCATTTTCTTCTTTTTTTCTACTTTCTCTTTGACCCTTGTCCTTCACTTCCTGTCCACCTCCCTTTTCCCTCTCTTGACTTTTCCTGTTAATGCTGGAGATCAAATTCAGAGACCCTTATGCTAAGATCTTGTCTTAATTTCATTCCTTGTTATTGTAACAAAATACTCTGACAAAAGCTACTTCAGGAAGGATTTCTTTTGCTCACAACTTCAGGCTATTGTCCATCATTGAAATGGAAAATAGGACAGTAGGGACTTGAAGCAATGAATTCATGTATGCTAGTATTTAGCTTGTTTTCTCCACTCTTATGCAGTTCAGAATCCCCTACCTAGAGGATAGTGGCGCCCACAGTGGGTAGGTTCTTCTTTGCTCAATATTGCAATAAAAAGAATCCCTCACAGATGTATCCACAGGCCAGTCAAATCTAGATAACACACCGTTGAAACTGTCTTCTCACATACTTCTAGATTGTATCAAGTTGACAATTAACACCGATCATCACAATCCCTACAATTGACATTGTTATATAATTTTAGCAAATTTGATCTAAATTCACCTATATAAATATTTCTTACTGTATTGCAGTATTACTAATTTTTCTGGTTATAAAAATATATAACTTCATTCTTTCCTAAACATTAAAAGAAGATATCTTTACAGAGACACTGTGTTGGACTCTACAGTTGTATCTATTGAAGTGATTATGAGCTCCAAAGAAACTATTCCATTACCAAAGCAAGAGAGTGAAAAGATTTCATTCCTGCTGGGCAGCAAACCTTGAGTTGGTATTGATTCATTGACAACAGTGATTTCTTTCATAGAAATGAGCCCGGAAGCTGACAGAGGTCATCTTTGGTTCCCTACAATGAGCTCAGTAGCTGTCATAATATTTTATGACAAGTTGAGGCTTAATTTTTAACAGCTCTCTTAACCTGCGGTGCAGCATATACAAATCCATATCTAATTGATGTTGTCACTTTATCGCTGGTACTGTTATTTGGTGGTTGGCTTTCACTTCATGTCTTGGTTTTCTCGACCTTACTCAAGCAAGCTGGAAAGCTGACGTCAATCACGTTCACCCCCACCCCTCAGTATATGGCTCCCACACACTCCGTCCCTTCCTGTCACTCCACACTTGGATCAGGCCCTTCCCTTTCCTGGGCTATATTGATTCAGGAAAGTGGGTGTCCTTGAGTACAATGGAGGCTTTCCCTATCAGCTCAGGTGAGCATAATTTGGGGTGCAGGGTCCTCATACAAACTAACACCCACAAAGCAGTTCTAGGCCAGTGGTTTCCTGGTCTCTTGCCACATGAACTTCAAGAATGAATTTCATGCACAGGAAAAGTGAGCTTACAAAGGAGTTTAATAAGATGATAGGTGGGAGCCGAAACAAAAGAAGGCAGAGTTCCTATATAGTGGGCAGGGGGGCTGGAAGTAGGGTGCCACTGAGGTGTTTATAGCACTTACACCAAACACTGTAGTGTGGCACAGGGTGGGGAAGTGCATTGATTTGCCCAGGTGCCTCTCGGTTTTGATCACACCCATCGCATTCAGTTTCTAGGCAGAGATGATCATTTAGGGGAAGAGTGAGAGTAAACCGGTGCGATTTTGAGAAAATGAGGTTATAAACTCCCATTCAGGCATTCCTAGCTTCTGCTAAGAACAGACCTGTTGACAGGACTAAGAACACTGCCAGCTTCTGTCCGAGGAGGAGTCAAAACTGTGTTGGGAGGCTCTGCCTGAACCTTTCTATCGCCTGTACTCATCCGAGTCGACAGCTGCCCGTGGGTGCTGGGATGCCAGGCCTTTTTCGTCAAACCTATTCTCCAGTCAAGTGATTCTAATTTCAACCCAAGACAGACCTGGGCCATGATCTTTAGCAGATGCCTTCCACAGATGCTCCTCACTGTCGTAGGTTGTGGGGCTTACGGAGTCTCTCCCACCTCACTACCCAGATCACTATCTGCCATCATCGAGACGTTTTCCTATGGGCTGAAAGTCTTGGTTGACAGGATTGTGAGCCTCTAAGAAGTCCTGGAATCTTTAGTAAGTGGAGCCTATTCGGGGAGAGGACACTGTGGCCATGTCCTTAGAACTTTGGGCCCCAGCCCCTTCTCTTGGTTTTGCTTCCTGGCTGCTAGGAGATAAGCAGCTTTGTGCCATCCTGTACTGCTCCCCCTGATAATGTGCTGCCTCCCCACAAGCCCAAAAGCCACAGAACTGACAGTGGACCAAACCTCTGAAACAAACATTCTTTATAAGTTAATCCCCTAGGGTTTAAACAGAAAGAGGACTATCAGGACGCGAGTATCACTGAACTTCAATTTTGTCTGTGCACTGTACTGTTGACCATTTCTCTTCTTAGAGCCTTTGGTTCTAGTTGTCCCCAAATGATCTCCCAACCACACCCTGGATTCTGGTCATTCTTCAAAGTAGTTCAGATATTACCTCTTCAAAGAAACCCTAACTCTCTATATGTAATCCTTAGGCACCATCCTACCCTGGGCAAGGGCTATACCCATGTTCCCATGACTCACGAAGCAATATTAGGTGTTTACTACATGTATTACTGTAACCATCATTGGCCTCATTACATTTTGGAGTCATCCTTGCATGAATATTTCATTATTAATATTTTATTATTGTTTTGTAAGTGATTTAGTCTTAATTAAAATCTATGGTTATCTTTCAAGGCACCAGGTTTTGTCATGGCTTGTGTCCTTATATTTTGTTCTTATTTCCCTCCCCACCCCACCCCCAAATTTGTATGTCTCTTTAAAACATCTCATTATTTTAAAATGTAGGATTTAAAAAAGGATGACCTGGATGAAAGCACAATAGAACAAGAGGTTTGATGATGATTCATAGACCATAATAAGGTGGAGGCGCAGTTCAGTAGGAGAACTACGATGTGCAAGTCCCTGGGTTCAATTTCCAGTCTGCATTTGAAAAGATATCCAATCACTCTAACAACAAGAGAGACACAAATTACTGTCACTATGTCTCATCTATCACCTGGGGAAGACCCAAATCTGAACAACATAGTCTGTGACCAGGTCATACGAATAGCCAAACAGGCATTAGAAATGCTGAAAGACACAGGTGATAGAGCCCATTAGGCTGTTGTAGGGCTTTTGTAGACAAAATTCTTCTGGTTAGTTGTGGACAGTGGTGGTGGGATGCAGCTCTTGGGCATACTCCAGTTCTGTCTGCTCTTGGAAACTGGAACTCAGAGTTCTGGTTCTGGAACATCTGCTCCCCGGGTCATAAAGCATGCTTGGCAACCGCCCAGCCCAGTACACAGACAAGGAGAGCAGAGACACGGTCTTTGCCATTTACTGGTGCACTCACTGTTCTGAAGACGTTCAGGCAGTAACTGCAGCAAAGAAATTTAAACTTCAGCCATGGCTTCGTCACACCGGGAGCCACTCTGTGAGACGGTGGGAAAGCGCATGGTCGTCACAGGTGAGCAGAGCATGTCTTCATATTCTCAGAGATCTAAGCAGTCATCAGACAGTGAAATAACCACAGGACTGTGCCTGTCATGGATACATTGTTGCTATCAACAGGTCATTACAGCCACTGTCAGTCTACCAAAGCTAACTTGGGTAAACGAAGGTTTTCTATAGCATAATCATGATTAGTGTAAGGAAAACTGCTTGATATTAATAAAAAGTATCTTGGCCACATTTTTCACTATTAGCGATTTAGATTTCTTGCATCTTTTACAACTGGACCTGTTTTATGGATAAGAATTTGAGCAAATTTAAATAGATTACTTTAAAAATGAATGTAAAATTCTAAGCATTATTTTATGTTTTTGTTGTTTTGTTTTTGGCTGGCCTGGAACTCTTTATGCAGACCAGGTTGAGCTTAAATTCATAGAGCTCCACCTTAGTCTGCCTCTTGAGTGCTAGGATTAAAAGTATGCATACCACACTAAGCAAAACCAGGTTATTTTATTTTATTTTATTTTATTGAAGATGTGCTTTAAACCTCATAAAATTTTTGGATTATATTTTATTCTTTTAACTTATACTTTGAATGATTTTGGCTCTCTGTGCGTGTGTGTGTGTGTGTGTGTGTGTGTGTGTAGTTATAATAATCAAATCTAAAAAAACATATAATATGATGAATTATGTCAAAGTCCTGCAGACATTAAGCAAATTTCCATCACATTTCCTTTATTTCATCCTTTTTTTTTTCAAATTATGGGCATATCTAACAACCTTGCAGAAAACAATTCACTGCTCACTTACTGTGGGCATCTGTGAGTCTTCTATCATCGCTCTCATCCAGCTCTGTCTTGTAAATTTTTTGGAGCCGACAGAACCAATTTTTCCAGTCTTAGAGCCTGTGTAAAAGAAGGTCTCCCTTCGCTCCTGGCTTGCTTTGCAGCAGGTGGAACATAGCGACCAGATTAAAGCCAGTAGCCCTTCCCCTCCCTCCACAGAACAGCTGGCTCGGGATGGGTGCAGACCTACATTTTGTCCAGGTAATTTCAGAAGGGACAAACCAAGATGAAAGCTGAGGCTGGTATAAGCAAACTAGCTTGGGTGGGTGTGAGTCTGCAGTGGGCAAGAACCCACATGGAAGCCTGAGGAATGGTTCTGGATGTTCCCTCCTGCATCTGAAATCTCTCCTACTGTGGAGTCTTTCTAACTAGTCTTTAAAAGGATTGGGTGGTAGTGTTTTAGAGGAAATTTATGAAGTACAGAACATTTTCCTATCCCACCACAGCTTCCTCAATTATTTATCTGGGGTTGAGGGTTGAATCCAGGGCTTTGTGAACACAAGGCACATGGTTTAACCCCAGATCTTTTCAGTTGAGATCTTTTTGTTAGCAGGGTAACTGTTACAATGCATGAGTCAATAGCAAAGCATCAATAACTGAAATGTGAGCTAAAATGCACACTCTATTCAGACATCCTTAGTCTTACCTAATATCCTTTTCTATTCCACAAATCAACCTCATGGTGTTTAGCTGCCACACCTGCCAGGAGTCAATGGCCTGTAACAATTTATGAGTATTTTCTTGCTTAGACCTTGTCAGTTTTAGAGTACATACAGGTGTGTGTGTGTGTGTGTGTGTGTGTGTGTGTGTGTGTGTCTGTTTGTGTGTGTGTTATTTAGGAGAGCTATCACAAAAGAAAAGTAACATTTGCATCATGTTGTACATATATGTAAGCCTGACTTACACTGTGGATCCTGACTGTAGGTACCCGGCTGAAATGGAAGGTGGTCGGTGATGATGTCATTTTCTTCTCCCCTCCCACAACTGTGTAGCCTCGACTTTTCCTTGAGACCGAAGCATCCTGCACACATCATCAGAAACACCTCCGCATGAGAGAGTTATCTCCTCCGCATCTTTTCATTGATTCACTCATTTATATGCACATAAACTCATGAATATTCATGCTTTGAACTAGGCTCAGATACTAATCAATTGGTGTTGTAAAGTCCGTCCAGCTTTGGCCACCGTGCTCTTCCTGCTGTCTGCTGTGCCCACCTTGGCATACTGTGACACGGAATGGGGTTGGTTGACTTGTATTCTGACTCCTTTCCTTCTGGCTCTAGTCCTAGAACCTGCTGTTCTCTTGATTTCTTTCATCAGGTGCCAGGGGTGATCATTGCTGTTGGAAGGTCGTTTCTTTCAGACAACTTAGACTGACAGAACAAGGAACTATATCTGTATATGCTAACTTGTATAAGCATGTATCTATAGATAATGTTGTGTGTGCACCAACCATCTGAGTCTATATTAAGGTCAGGATTAATGAGTGGAGTATGTGTGGACAGGCTCTCTCTAGGTAGTCTAGGCTGGCCTTGAAATCACAATCCTAACTCATTTAGCATTTTTGTAGTCTATAACTGCTTCCGGGGCTGTCTCTTTCCCTGGGTTCATAGCTGGCTAAATCCAAGCTCTTTGTAGCTGTTCTCTGTCCTCAGGTCCCCACGTCAGCTTAGTTTTAAACACTGTTCCCTTCTAACATTCAATGCCCTCTCATTTCTTTATTTTTATTCAATAATTTATTCGTATTCACTTCACATCCCAATTGAAGACCCTTCCCTCCTCTACTCTCAGTCCCACCCTATACCCCATTACTCCCTCCTCTTCTCCCCAGAAAAGGGGAGCCACCCCCCACCTTGGGTACCACCCCACCCTGGGACATCTAGTCCCAGCAGGACTAAGCACAAACTCTCCCTCTGAGGCCCAACCTGGCAGTCCAGGTAGGGGAAGGGGATCCAATGACAGGCAAAGGAGTCATATACTGCCCCTGCTCCAATTGTTAGAGAACTCATATGAAGACCAAGCTGCACATCTGTTACATATGTGCAGTGGGCCTAGGTTCAGCCTCTGAATGCTCTTTGGCTGGTGGCTCAGTCTCTGTGATACCAGGTTAGTTGACTCTAGGTCTTCTTGTGGTGTCCTTGGCTCCTCCAGCTGACTCAATCCTGTCCCCGAATCTTCCACAAGACTCTTTCTGCCTGATGTTTTGATGGTGGGTCTTTGCATTTGTTTCCATCTGCTGCTGGGTAAAGCCTCTCAGGAGACATTTATGCTCGGCTCCTGTCTACAAGTATAGCAGAGTGTTATTAATAGTGTCAGAGGTTGGCTCTGTTAGTGTCAGAGATGGATCTCAAGTTGGGAGTCCTCTGATTTCTACAGAAGGACAAAATGGAACTCTTCCCCTCTGATGACCTGCCCCAGAGATGTCACTCTCTTAGCAAAAACCTGCAATTGCGTTTGAGGCCTGTGAGGGCTTGTGGGAAGAGCTGCGAGTCTCTTCCTACCAGGGCCACCAGGCTTACCTTTTTCCTAAGGCTTCTGCCTGCCTCTCCTGCAGGCTCTAAGGTGGGCTGATTACTTCTGGTGTGTCTCCCTTCTTTCCTGCCCCTTCCTACTGTCCTGTGACCTTGTGAAGTTATGAAGCTCTTCTTTTCTTTCTCTCTTTGTAATAGAGACTATATTTCCTTCTGATAACACTAATTCTTTGAGAATTTTATACAATGCATTTTAAACATATTCCCCCCCCCCAATTCCTTTCTCCACCCAACTTTGACATTTCTTCCTTTGTGTTTCCTTTCCTTTCCTCCAACAAGTCCAGTTTATGTTGCCCAGAGTGGTTTCTGTCCTGGCATGTGGTTGACCTAGCAGGGCCCTGTCACATCACCTTAAAAAAAAATTAGTTTTCCTCTTCCAGCAGCTATTAAATGTCAATTGCTCCCCAGCTAGCAGAGGGGTTCCTTTCATACATGCCTGCTTGCCTCCTCTATGCTGGGTAATTAACACAGAGACCCTTACCTGCTCATTGTGAAAATAACAAGACTGTGGAGAGCTCAGCCTCAAAGTAGGTCTATCATCATCTCCTGACTCTCCTTCATAGAGTCACGAGGGGGCTGTTTCTAACCCTCAAGATGAGTTTTAATCTTGTGTCTAACAGTCATTCTTTCCCCTGGGGTCATTCTGGCCACTTCCTTTGGCTTATCTCTGTATCTCAACTGCAGTATGAGAAATGTCTTTCCCTCCCCACTGTCATTTTACTCAGGGCCAGGATCCAGATCTGTTATTAACTGCTCCTGTGGGCAAGACTCCACCAACCAAGTGTGGCGTGTCCTTACAGCCCCTTTGCCTCTGTTCTCACAAACTCTCCTTGTCTCCAGCGACTAAGGCCAGCAGCGGTTCTTCTCCAGCCCCTTTGCTGAATTGTCCCTACATTTGCAGTATAGGGTTTTGATGTTTCACAGTCTGAATAACACCTAGGATCTTCTTCCTCGCACTTCCCAAGTCATTTTTTTTATTGTCACACATTAAATTGTCCCTTTATAAATGTTAGGTTTTTGTTTTTTGTTTTTGTTTGTTTGTTTGTTTTGACAGATTCTTAAGGATACCAGTATATCTACTGCATAGAAGCATACTGAACAGTTTTAACTAAAGATTCCCCCTGCCTCATTCATTTTCTCTCTTTTCTCCTTTTTACCTTCCCGACAACCACTGAGAGCTTTACTCTACAGCCTTGTCATCAAGCTAGAGTGAGGTAGGAGGATCCCCTTGTGCCATGGGTGTGGGACTACCCTATTTATTTATATAGTTAATGGACAAAATATGAGACCTTGCCTGAAAACTAAACAAAATGTAAAACAAGCAAGCAAACAAACAAACGGCCACACTCAGAAGCATGTATTATAACCTTGCCCGTTCTGTAATGCCTCAGAGCTGGAATCACCCTGTATGTGCTTGCTAGACTGTTGCCTTCCTTTCATTACATAAATAAAAGGGATTTCATGGCTTAGTGGCTGATTTTTTTTTCAACTTGCTAAATAATATTACTCCGTGTGGCAACTCTTCCTTTTGCTAATCCATTCACCCTTTGAAGGCTCCATTCCAGACTGGAGCATTTGTGAAGGTAACCTCTATAAACATTTGTGTTTATGCTTTTGGCTAGACATATTTTCAAGTCTATTTCAAAAATCTCTAGCTGTGTGGTTTGTGTATCAAATGCTTAGCTTCTATTCTAATTAGCTTTGTATTGCTGAGATAAACACCACGACCAAAAGCACCTTGGGGAATGGATTACATATCCAAGGTCACAGTTCATCACTGAGGGAAGACAGGGCAGGAATTCAAGGCAGGAACCTGGAGGCAGGAGCTGAAGCAGAGAGCATGGAGGAATGCTGCTTACTGACTTGCTCCTCCCCATGGCTTGCTCAGCCTGCTTCCTTACATAACTGAGGAACACCTACCCAGTGGTAGCACAACCCACACTAGACTAGACCCTCCCGCATAAATCAAGGAAGTACCCCATAGACTTGCATACAGGCCAACCTGATGAAGCAGTTTCTCAACTGAGGTCCCCCTCTTCTGAGATAACACATGCTCACACCACTAGAAAGCAAAAGAAACAACAAAAATTTAACCCGTACAGCTTCATAAGAAGTGGCTCAACGATCTTCTAAATAAACTCTGCCATTTTGTGTGTCCATTAGCAGGGACACACATGCTTCTCTGTGTCCTGGTCAGCACATGGGACTCTGTTATTTTTACTTTTAACTATCCTAGCAGATGTGCAGTTGCTCTGTGAATTCATAATTCTCTACCAGTCAGCAATGCTGCATATATTTCCATATAGTTACTTGATGACTCTGCCTTTGTTGGTGGTGTCATAGATTCAAGTTTGGCCACTTTAGAGTAAGTGGAGCAGTTTTGGTTTCTTATCACTGAGTCCTAAGGATTTTTTCCACGTATCTTGGATAAAAAAACCTTTATTAGACCAATATTTTATAAGATTCTATCCAGTCCTCACGGGACTTGTCTCTTAACACATATGCTGTTAATTTATAACCCGACCCAAGAGCACACTGTCAGGACTGGAGAGATGGCTCTATGGTTAAGAGTACTTGCTGCTAAACTCATTAACAAAATGGGCAGTCTGCTCTTGTTGGGTAAGGGCCACGGTGGAAGCGGGTGTGGATTCTAACTACTGCAAAAATGCTACTTAAAATAATCTACTTTTTAGTAAGAGCCTGGTGTAGTTTTAATGAAAACCTCTTGTCCAAAATGACCATGCCATATATATATATATATATATATATATTCAGCCAGAGGTCTGGTTGAACCTTTTGTCTTGTAGACAGTCTTATAGGACATTAATGAGAGGGCTCTTGGAAGTTATCTGCCTTCAAACCAGGTGTGTGCCTCCAGGGAAAGTCGACCAGCACCTCATGTCACCCCTTCAGGTTCTTTAGAATACTGGGGTTCACCAGTCAAAGGGGAGTTCCATCCTGAAACCAGGAGGGTGGGGTTTTATTACATCCTAGGAAATGTGCATTGAATGGGGTAATCTGTGGGTAATTAGAGACTTGAGAACTCAAGGAATGATGAACTCTTCGTGTCTGAAAAATTGTATATCATACCACTCCCAGACCCCAAAGTTGTAGGTCAGATGGGTCATTCAGACAGCAGGAACACACCTGTTTTGACTCTGCTATGGCAACAAACAGGAATGGCAGATGATATCCCAGTTAAAGAGAGAATAGATAGGACACCTAAAAGACTAGTTTCACTAAACTGATACTTTAAACTTATGTAAAACATTTAATAACCAGATAGTTTAAAATAAACTTTGACCTACATTAGCCAGTTTTTTTGTAATTCCTAATCCTAGACCTTAGAAACTTTAACATCGTGTATATACACTTAAGTCTCATCCTCTATGCACCTTAAATAACTGACTCAGACCTTTATAACTTGTAAAACCTTTCTAGTTTATTTTGTAAACATATATCCATGTTAATCTTTATACACACACACACATATAAATTATTTTTTATCCTTTTAACTTTTTTTAAACACCATGAGATTTTATAGTCATATAGAAAACTTTTTTATTTTTTATATAACATTGACTAGGATGGCCTGTTCATCTCTTCTTTTTGTGAGAGTGTATTAACATTTAATTGTTTTAACATTTACTTGTGATTGTTTAGGCCAGCATAGCAGAGAGTAGGAAGGTCATTGTTGTTTACCATAGAGGAGATATATATCGTATTTAAAGGCATGGACATGAGTTATTCTTATCTAAAGGGAGGGCAACTGTCTAAGAGGAAGAACGGACTCTGGAACAGAAGCAATCAACTCATTAAGACCTAATCCCAGCACTCGGGAGGCAGAGGCAGGTGGATTTCTGAGTTCGAGGCCAGCCTGGTCTACAAAGTGAGCTCCAGGATAGCCAGGGCTATACAGAGAAACCTTGTCTAGAAAAAAACAAAACAAAACAAAACAAAACAAAACAACACACAAAAAAACCCTAGTAATTCTTCTAGGTCCTTTCAAGGCTTACAGTTGCCTGTCCTTCCTCCTACTTAATTACTGCAGAAGCTGGCTTGAGTGTCCATGACAACCATCTCACATTCTAGACTTGTCACATGCTTCCTTGATATGTCATTTAACTTGGCACTTTATCCTATGTAAATGGAGTTTGCCTCTAGAGCTTCAGCTTTTGAGGAATATTAATGTTATGCTGTCATTTAAATCTTAAAGGTCCTCCAAATTTCCAAGTGAAAGACCCAATCTATGGGGTGGTACCGTTAGGAGGCAGTGGAACTTTTATTTCATATATCAAATCAATGGAACAGAATAAAAACTTTAGAGGTAAGGTCACATAGCTTCAGCTGTGCAAGTTTTAGCAAAGACTGTAAAAAACATACACTGGAGAAGAGACAGGTTTTTCAATATGGGAAAACTGGGCATTCACAGATAGAAGAATAAAATCAGATCCATAACATAAAATCAATCAAAAAGAGATCAAAGACTTCAACTAAAATTTTGAAACTCCTAGAATGTAGGTTAAACATTTGAAGACATATGTAAGATGTTTCTGGAAAGAACTCTAACAGCACACACAGGGAAATAGTCTTAGAAATCCACAAATAAGATCACATGAAATTAAAAAGCTTATTCTGTATAATAAAAGAAATACTTAACAGAGAGAGAGAGAGAGAGAGAGAGAGAGAGAGAGAGAGAGAGCCTATAGAATGGGGTGGGGGGAAAAGCTATTCACCAGATGGAGGGAGAGGTATAGAAAAAAAAAAAAAAAAATATATATATATATATATATATTGCTTTTAAATAGTTAAAACCCAAATCCTTTGATCAATAAATATTCTAAAGAACTGAATAGACAGTTCTTAGAAGAAAAACTACAAATGGCTAATAAATACTTGAGAAATATTCAATATCCTTAACCATCATATTGTTTGTTGGGGTGGGGAACATACTCGGACTCTAATGCATAAACATGGATCTCAGAGGAAAACTGCAAAAGCTGGTTTTCTCCTTCTATCATGTGTGTCCTAGGGGTTGAACTCAGGTCTTTAAGCTTGGTAGCAAGCGCCTTTGCCCACTGAGCCATCTTGCTCACCCAAGTTTTTCGTCATTGAGACAGGATCTCCCTGTGTTGCCTAGGTTAATGTGGAATTGATTATGCACTCTAGGCTGGCTTGACTTTGCAAACTTCCTGTGCTCCATCAGGGACTGACACTTTCTGCCTCAGCCTCCCGTGCTAGGATCACAGACATGTCCGCCCCATATTGTGCCTAACTTACAAATACATGCTTTACAAGATTTTTTTTTCTCATGAATTTCCACTTGACACAAAATAAAGCTAGGTGTTAAACAGTAAATATGAGACACTGAAAAAGCCCATAAGTGTATGCTGTGGTTGTCCCTGTAGTCTCAACCACACCAGAGACTGCAGAAACACAGATAGGAAGCTTGCTTGAGGCCAGGGTTTAAAATACAACCTAAGCAACATGGAAAGGCCCATTCAGAAAAAATAATTAATAATTAACTAATTACAGAAGCACAGAAGTAGATGATCTAGCTTAACATGACATTTTTTCATGAAGCCACCCGTATTCAGAGTTCAGAACTGCTGAATCGTTTACCCAGCCTAGTTCAGAGAGAATGGACGTCTCTGCCCAGACTCTGTGTGTCAGGGTTGTTTGTGTGTATGATATTTAGATTGCAGGCTTAGTAAAAAGGCTAAAATATTTAGTCAGCCATAGTTTGTGTAGGAAAAAAACAGTGTATGGAAGCCAGGAGTACTGCAGCGCTCCCAGTTTCTGAAAGGGTGGCCATTACATATGACTTTTGTTAGACCCAAATAAGCACCGGAAGCCTCTAGGAGAAGGGCATTAGCCAGTGTGACGGGTGAAGGAGGAAGGGGTGGAGGAGATCCCAAGTGTAATTGTCAAGAGAATTGCTCCATTAGCCTGAGTTTCAGTCCTACTTATTCATCTCTTTTGCCCTGTGAAACTGTCACACTAATAGTTATGTCTCAAATCCAATTATTTTAAAAATAGAACATGACTTCACACAGAATTACCGGTGGTTTCCTGTTTGAGGAAAGAACGAGACAGCTCTCCTGCTACACGCACATTTGGCTTAAGGCTCACGACTTCAGTCCACGAAGGAAAGAGCTCATATTTCCAAAACGGGATTCACAGCGAAAGCTCATACACGATACTGAGCTGAGACGCCAGATCGGTGAAGCTTCATTCTATTTGTTGATATTTAATTTATTTTATACTGTACTCATCCTGTTGGCGTAGTGTGTAATTTGCCTTGATTCGTTTGTGCTGTTGCTGGAATCTGTGAACAGAAAATCTTCTTACCAGAAATCTTTGACCAGGAATGACTAAATAAAATAAAAATAGAGACTTACAAGGCTGGGGTTGCAGCTCAGTGGTAGGACACTTGCCTGGCATGATCAATAATCTGAGCGCCAGCCCAGAAACAGAAGGAGAAGGAAAAGCAGGAGGCCAAGGAGGAGGAGGAGGAGACAAAAAAATTAACAACTTAGTTGGAAATAATTTTCTGATGGGATACAAGAAGCCATTTGTTTGGAGCAAGCTTCTAGCTTTTCTAACAACACCTGCTAAGTTTTTTACTCTTGAGGACATGGTACTGAAAGACCAAGAGCAGTGAGCTTGTATATTTAATATTTTTATTTGAACATTTTTCTTTTTTTGTAAGACACATTATTAGTTTTACAAAAGCCTAAGTACCACACCAAAAGACCTTACCTTGGGGTACCAGCAATTCTAAATGAATTACGATACCTTAAATTGCTGGCCTAACCATCATTGATCTGATTCGTTGCCATGGAGCTGAGCGTTGACCCAACCCTTGGGAGAGGATGTCTATGGCAAGCTTGTTTGCTTTTGTCTTTAAAGAACAAATAAATCCCTTTATTATGCAAACCAAATTATCTAAATTTTCCCAAGTGGATTTTTGTAGGGTTTTTTTTGTTGTTTATTGTTTTTAAGATTTATTTATTTTATGTGTGTGAGTGTTTTGCTTGCATGTATGGCTGCATACTGTGTGCATACATGGAGGCTAGAGGAGCCCCTTTGAGTCCCTGGAACCAGAGTTACAGATGGTTGTTACAGCTGCCATGTGGGTGCTGGGGTCAAACTTAGATCTTCTGCAAGAACAGCACATATCATAACCACTGAACCATCTCTTTATTCCTCCTCACCTTGTAGGCTTTATAAGAACACTGTCCAGGCTGGGCAGTGGTGGCACATGCCTTTAATCCCAGCACTTGGGAGGCAGAGGCAGGCGGATTTCTGAGTTCAAGGCCAGCCTGGTCTACAGAGTGAGTTCCAGGATAGCCAGGGCTACACAGAGAAACCCTGTCTCGAAAAACACAACAAAACAAAACAAAACCCCAAAACACCGCTCTTCAATCATGGAGAAACACACTAATTGTGTGATTAGTTTAAATGAATCAAGCATTCCTTGGCTGACATTGTGAGCTGGAAAGTGTATTAGTAAAAATGAAGAAACACAAAGTTTCTACTGAAGAAGTGATGACTAAAAATCAGATATTAATTTGAGCTTTTCCTCCTAACCTTCCTGAATACAATGTCCTTAACAATGTACAGTTTTGAAAATTTGATTTTTATTTAATATGAACTCAGTCATTAAAATTTTCCCCTAGAGAAAATAATTATCTGGGAAAGGAAGGTGTTGAAGTGAAGATATGCAAACAAACAAACCTAGTTTGTTTGTTTTTTGTTTGTTTTTTCTTTTATTTTTTTGAGACAAAGTCTTGCGTATAGCCTTGAACTCACTGTTTAGCTGAGAGTTACCTTGAACTTGTGATCCTCCTGGCTGGGCCTCCTGAGTGCTTGCGGTACAGGCACGCTCTACCTTGCCTTGACTGTGTGTGGAGTTGTACAGGCTGGACAGGCACTGTCCCAACACAGCTGATGTTCCAGCTCCTCCTCTTCTCTTAAGGGCCAACCAAGTGCACTTTCTCTTTTAAAATCTGAAGTCCTAAGTACTTTTGTTTGTTTTGAGACAGTTGGCTAAGTTATCTGGCTGTCCTGGAACTCATAGAGCTCTACCTGTCTTAGCCTACCAAATGCTGTGATTAAAACTGTACACCTCCATGCTTAGCCTTCCTAAGTATCTTTAAAGGGCAAAGAAAAGGAGGGGAAAAAACCCTAAGATCATCTAAGCAAATGATTTTACATCCTTCATGTGACTTTGATTCCTGTGGGCATTCAAGCCCAGATGTGGTCAGGTTTCCAGTGGTGCCTCTGTTCTCCTCTCAGGGTCCACACAGAGTAGAGTACTGGGAACTCAGAGTCCCAGTACACTGTACACCTACCATGGGACCTTGGACAGGATGTCATGCCTCAAAGCACCTGTTATTATCTGCAATGCACATAGCATGAGCTAAGCACACTAGCACATGCTGAGCTCTGTATACATGTTGGCCTGTCTGTCATCTGACACCTATTACTAGTGACTCAGGTAAGCATCTGATTATCAGGCCTGAAGATAGGTGATTTGTGATGCTGTCAGGGACTCCACAAACCCATTCCTTACCACATGATCATAAGAAGACTAAAGGAAAACAGGCTCCATTAAAATATCTTAGGAGAGAAAGGCAGGTTTTAGAATCTTGGTTGATGGAAATCCTACCGTCTTCTAGACGGGAAGAGTGTGGAGATATCTTTAGAGTGTTCAGGGTGAGACATTTTCTCTTACAGGCAGCATCTTGATTGCTGCTCTGGGTCCTTTTCCCATCCTTCTTTTCTTCCGGGGGTTGGGGTGCACAGAACCCGATGTGCTGCCTGTAATCCCAGTCAATTTCATTCACAGTGAGATAAAGAATAAAATGCCTCCTTGTCTTGCTAGCCCGTTTCTGGCAATTATCTCAAGACAGATCCTTTCCAAACACCTACTAAAAGTGTCAAAAGGGCTTCATTGACCACGGTTTTTGCCTTTTAGTAAAACATATCCCACAGATCATCTGTCAGGGATAGACCGCCAACATTTTCAAGAATATTGATATTGAAGGAGATGTCAAATCAGCAGGGTAGTTAGATCATTTATTTGGAGTAACACTTTCCAAAATAAAGAAGATAATTTGGGGGAAGTACTCAGTTGCAGGAAGTGAAATAGCAACACACCATGGTTAAGGACGAACAGCATATGACCTTTATTGTTTTCTCAGTGTAATCTCTTAAATAAAACTGTAAACTTTATTGGAAGTCAAAATGCAGATGCTGGCCTGGGGAAGCATCACAGAGGACAAAGGCACTTGTAATCAAGCCTGAGGACTTGAATTCCCTCCCAGGAATGCAAGTGACAGAAGGAGAAAACCTGCCTCCACAGGCTGCCCTCTGATCTCCTTGCACAGGCATGCACACATATGAGTGAACAGATGTAATAAAAAGAAGAACAATCAACCAAGTAGAAACAAAAAGAACTATTCAAAGAATCAACCAAACCAGGAGCTGGTTCTTTGGGAAAAAGAAGAACAACAGGTATTAACTCCCTATCAGTTGGTATAGAAAACAGGTATTAACTCCCTCTCAGTTGGTATAGAAAGGATTCATTTGACTCTTGCAGCCTATGGTTTTATCTTATTAGCCTTAATCTTGTCCATCTTACCCTAGGAGCCAGTTGATCAAAAGTAAGTGTGTGTGTGTGTGTGTGTGTGTGTGTGTGTGTGTTATGAGAGAGAGAAACAGAGAGAGAAACAGAGAGAGAAACAGGAAACAGAGAGAGAAACAGGAAACAGAGAGAGAGAGAGAGAGAAAACATAGATGCGTTTTAAGATCTGTCAAAATTGGAGGCGGGAGCAATGGGTCAGCAGTTAAGAGTGCTGGCTGCTTATGCAGAGGACCAGGACTTGTTTCTCAGCATCACATAGAGGCCTGTTTCCATCTGTAACTCCAGTTCCAGGGGATCCAGAATCTTTTTCTGGCTTTCATGGGCACCAGGTACACACACACAGTACATGTAGGCATGTGCAGCTGAAACCCTCACACATAAAATAAAAATAAGTGGGGGCTGGTGAGATGGCTCAGCGGGTAAGAGCACCCGACTGCTCTTCCGAAGGTGATAAGTTCAAATCCCAGCATCCACATGGTGGCTCACAACCATCCGTAACGAGATCTGGCGCCCTCTTCTGGAGTGTCTGAAGACAGCTACAGTGTACTTACATATAATAAATAAAAAATAAATCTAAAAAAATAAAAATAAAAAATAAAAATAAGTGAACCATTTAAAAAAGAACACTGAAATTGTATATTCTGCTGCTGTACATTACTTCAATATGACTATCCTTAATTAGCTCAGGCCCACGCCCGCACCTTTTCCTAAGGGCCTGTCTCCCCATTCGTGTTGTTAAATTGTATTCTGCTCTATACTGACTCATCCCAAAATACTTTTCTGTGGGTGCAGAGAAGTCTCCTGAGTGCCGGTCTCTGGACGAACTCCTCAGGCTGCTCTGGTAGCCTGCTCAAAGCAGAGCTGCTTCTGCTCCTGTGGCTAACAGGATATATGTGAGATAAAGAAGTTCATTGAGAGGGGTTGGCTCATGTGACGGCAGATGCTGAGAAGTCTTGTGACTTGTGGTCCATCTATAAGCGGAAGAACCAAGAAAGCCAGTGTTCATGACCAAACTAGGAATGCAGCGGCTGGAAGGCCCCAGCAGAGAGCAAGCACTCCTGTGCACAGCTTCGGTTCTCTTGGGGCCCTCAACAGATTGATGGCGCCTTCGCACGCTGGAGGGTGTCTTCTTCGTCCAGTCTACCAATTCAAGTGCTAGTCTCTTTTGCAGACTCTCTCACAGACATGCCAAGGAATAATGACTACTGGTGATTGGAGCATCCTTTTCCCCAATGAAGATACAATGGATCATCACAATCTCTCTGAAGGGGACTCAGATAACTGATATTAGAGGCATGCTACTACCATATATGTGCACACGGTGGGAAGCATAGTTGCCCCAATAGGGCCTCTCCACACTCTGCTACCCAAAGAGCACATATATGCTCTACTTGTCGGTAATCAGAAGACTAGAAGGCTTTATTGACCCACAATCCTTTGTGGGGTGGGGGATAAGGTTTTGCCACATTGCCTCAGTTTGTCTTGAACTCCTGGGCTCAAGTGATTCCCTCATCTTAGCTGTTGTCTGTTAGAACTACACACAAGGCCCCACTGTACCTGGCTCTCACTGTGAATTTCAAAAGTAATTTTAAAATCCTATGATCTTATTTTTCATATTTTGGGGGTTTGAGGTAGAATTTCTTTTTGTAGCCTTGGCTGTAGACCAGGCTGGACCCAAACTCAGAGATCTATCTGCCTCTGCCTCTGCCTCTACCTCTGCCTCTGCCTCTGCCTCTGCCTCTGCCTCTGCCTCTGCCTCTGAGTGCTGGGATTAAAGACAGACATGAGCCACCACACCTGGCCCACAATCTTTTTATAAAGAAATGGGAGCATTTTTCATACTTCAAATTAATGTTCATTATACTATTCTGTAAGTGGTTACATAAAACGAAATCTATTTCTCAGCCCAAGGAACGATGACACTGGTGGGAGACAGGATAAGTAGGAATCTAAGTTGTCAAAACTTAGGCAAACACAGGGAAGTGAAGGAAGGGAGATTAGTGCATGACTGCTGACGGCATTCCCATTCCCACACGGTAGATTCTTTGTTCCTGGAAAGGAAATGATTCCACCCACATCTCTCTTTGTTGCGATTTCTAGATTCTCAAGAGTTCAACTTGCAAGCTAAGAAGCTATTAATGCCACTTTTGCAGAAAAAAAGGAAATAGAACAAAGTAGATAAACTTGCCACGTGGGCTAAATTAAGAAAAGAAAAAAAAAAAATGAACCCTCCCAAACAGGTGATCCCATGATCCTTGGGCCTGATGTGGTCCATAGCATTCATTTCATGTTCTGAGGATTTAGTGGCCATGTGGAATTCAGGGGCCACCGCTGCACCCACCCTTCCATCACCAGTGTGTGGGCCTTGTGTGCACGCACTCTTTGAGAGGCCCACTTGTCTAGTGGATAGCTGCCATATCTTGTTTGCCTGGATACAAAACAAACAGCTGACACACAAAACCCAGAGGTTGCCTTTCTTCCTTTCCTCTAAAAAGGGGAGTATCCTAGACTCCCTGGGGTGGACCCAAAATAAATCATAGCTTATCACTGCATTTAAGCACTCTCAGATAAAGATTGGAATGAGTTTGTGGGAAACCTCTAGAGGATTTGTGAATTCCATCTCTTCTTTGGGGGAGTTGAGATCCTGCTGAATTGTGGACTATGTGTGTGTGTTGCTGTGTGTGAAGAAATGTAAAAAGCTGTTAGTGTTAATGTATATCTTGTTCAGGATCCTCCTTCATCATTGTTCAATGAATAAGTTTTTGCCACAGGTATCTGCTAACCCTGGGAGGTCTGAGCCCTGGCTTTGAGAAGCTAAGGTTCACAAATCAGTGGCAGGGAGTGTGGTTCTACCCTTATGGTTTAGCGCTCAGGGCTGTAGATGTCCTGTCCCATGCATCTTCATGTGGAAGGCTTTCTTCTTTGCTTCCTTGTTGTCATTTTCTTCTAATGATCTCAGAGAACAACTCCAGAAGGCTAAGATGCTTACACACAATCTCCACCCTTTAATCCCTGCACTGGAGAGGCAGAAGCAGGTGGATTTCTGTGAGTTTGAGGCCAACCAGTCTGATCTACATAGCAAGTTTCAGGTCAGTAGGGCTACATAGTAGGAACCTGTCTCAAAAAAACAAAACAAAAACAAAAACAAAAAAAAAACACCAACTAAAAACACTATCTCCAAATTAGAATAGGAATTTGTTCAATTATTTCCCTTTAATGATATGACACAAATTAGAACTATACATGCAAGTAACCACGTGACCACTATGCATCCCCTTCTATCACAGAGTACCTTAATGGAGAATGTTGGCAAGCAGAACCAGACATGATGTTGTCATTGTACCCACATGAAAATTATGTATTGTGGCAAAAGCAAGAACCATCTATTAAACTATATCTCACAGTTCAGAGAACAGTTCCAGAAAAGATCTAAAAAAAAAAAAAAAAAAACAACAAGAAACTGTTCACCTAACATGACTCAAAGCAGGGGTCCACTCTCCAGAATCTAAACTCTATACCAGGTGAGTGGATAACATTTTGAACAAGTGACTCTAACGCAAAGCCTTAAAAGTGGCTTCTCTCTGATCAGTGAGTCAAGCACCCTGCTCATCCTAGCAACCTAGGTAGACCCTTCTGCATTCAGCAGGTGACTGGAGCCCATGTCTATCCCTGCCTATACTCACTTCTCCACCTCCTTTCTCTCCTGAAGTTCCAAAGGATGGGAGGACAAGGATAAAACTGCCAATGAGAATCTCAACCCTTGGTTGGTGTCTACTACATTTTCATTGTTACTCAAGGATATTTAGGGGATCTTAGAGATAGCTTTGAATTCAATATCAGAACAGAGCTGATTCTCTCTCTCTCTCTCTCTCTCTCTCTCTCTCTCTCTCTCTCCCTCCTTTGTAAGCAATGCTGGCCAGATTGCTGCCAGAAATACATATGTTATGATCTAGGATGACCAACATTCTCAACTGGCTTCTGATAAAGTGACTTTGGATTGACTTTGAAGAGTTAAAATGGAATATGTTTGGCCACATTAACACTGACCTTTGCTGTTACCCTAGCCAGGCTAGCCTCTCCAGCTCCAGTGCTTCCCCTGGAGACCACTGAGATTAACCCAAGCAGAATGGGCCGTGACGACCTTTCTCAGTGGTCAACTTGACTAATCTAGAATTAACTGAAAACCCAAGTCACTGAGCACACTTGTCAGAGGTCTTATTAATTGGATCATTTGAGGTGGGAAGACTCGATTTAAATCTGAGTCATTTAAGGTAGAAATACCCACTAAATCTACGCCAATCCTGCCCATGGCAACAACATATGTAAAGGACAAGGAAGAAAGAAGATTTGCTATTTGTTTGTTCTTGTTCTCACTTCACTGGCATTAGAGCCTACTTCTTCCACATTCTGTTGTACACTGGGACATCCAGCCTCATGGACTTAACTATTGCTGAATTCTTGGACTCTCTGTTGGTAGACACTCATTGTTCGATTAGCTGGACTACAGCTTGTAAGCCACTTAAAAATCCCTTTTACACATGCACACACACACACACACACACATTCAGATTATATTCTTGGGTTTATTTTTCCCTATCTGATTTAGAGCTGCTAGCCCTCTTGACTGAAGACAATGTGTGTCCGCCCATCTATTATTTTCACTATAACCCCAAGGAAAAAACCAAAGTCACCCCAAGCTATATCTAGTTGCCATGTCTTCAAGGGAGCATCATGAGCTATTAACCTTAAGAGACAAAACCCCCAAATTGCATTTTAATTTTTCTTTAATGTACTTTAATTTTTCTGTCATGGGTTTGTCCAGTTTGTGTATTAATAAATATAACACCTAAAAATGTCAGATCCTGAATGTTTAGCTAAGATATAGCATGTCACAGGAGAGAGCTCTCCACCGTGACCCAAATCTGGGAGGCTCGGCCTGTGGGGTGGGCTAAGATGGAGCTGCATTTGTCAGAGCTCCCTTCTCTGAATAGTGGTGGTAAGTCAAAGACAGGGGCCATTCCATGGGGTTTGAAGGCAGGATGGAACAGTGCACTTACTAATCCGGTGTTTAGAGGGTTGGTGCTGGTTAGCCCAGGCTGTCCCTGTGCTATCCCAGCCTCATGGATTTCCAGGCCAGGTGGTACTCAGCACTCGGGCCTCTTAAGCCATCGAATCTGAAGGCTTGGCATGTAAGAAGCTTAGGTTAGACCAGCTACCCTGTGAGTTTCAGATTCTGGTAACACACACACACACACACACACACACACACACACACACACACCCTGGATTCTGAGTACTAGAGAGTCCATACTTACCTTTCTGAGTCTGGCTTATTTTGCTTTACAGTTTGATCTCCACTTCTATTAGTTCTCCTACAAATGACAGAAATTCATGCTAGGGACAATACAATTCCATTGTTTGTTTCCCTGTTTTCTGTCTTTGTCTCTGTGTTGATGGACAGAGCCATATCTTGGCTACTGTGTTCAATGCAGCAATGAACACAGACATGCAGGTGTGTCTGAGGATGCTCACCTTGATTCCTGCAGCTAGGTCAAATGGTGGTTCTGGTTTTGGTTTCTGAAGAGCCTCTGTATTTATTTCCACAGTGACTGCACCAGGCTGCATTCCCACCAGCATGAGTGAAGCCTAGCCTTTCCCCATCCTCACCAGAACGTGCCCCAAGTGTTTAATGGAAGCCATTCTGATTAGATTAGGAGGATTGCTACTATACACATATTAGCCCTCTGTATTTCTTCACTTAAGAACTATTTCTTTTGCCTATTTTTGGTTACGTGATTGGGGGAGGGGAATTAAGTTTTTGAGTCGTCCATGAATTCTGGATATTAATCTTCTTGTGTACAGCTGGGAAAGAGTCTCTCCCAGTCTGCATTCTGTCTTGTTACTCTGATAATTATTTCCTCTGGTGTGTCGACGTTTTACAGTTTCATGTAATCCCATTTTTTTCAGTCCCCAAGAGCATTACCCATGCTCTTAGAATCCTTTCAGAAAGCCCTTGCCTGCCTGTTTCTTCAAGTGGGCTGCCTTTGGTTTCCTCTATTGCTTTTGTTTCTGGTTGTTATGAGCTCCCTGGGCGATGGGCCATATCTGACCCTCTTTTCTTCTCCCCATCAAACAATGTGATATTGTATGTATAATAAACACAATTCAAATTTTAAACATCCTAAGGTTTTTGTTTGTTTTTGAGATGGTATCTCTGGAAGCCCACTGGCTAGCTTGGAACTTGCTATAACAACTCATCCTGGATTTGAACTTCTGATCCTCCTGCCTCCACCTCATAGCAGGCTCTTCAGCAGACTGTACTTAGCTTTTATTAGCTGCTCAGTTCATATATTAACTGCTCCAAATTCTAAGTTTTTAATCTTCGGTAAGGACTTTTTAATATACATTATTCCTGTTTGTGTATAAGCTGCAATGTGAAGCACTGGAAAAGCACAGTTTCTTTGTTCCAATTCTCTTTCTTCTAGCCAAGTGAACCAGCTTCATTCTCGCCGGTCTGACATTTGTCCCTGCAAATGCATTCAGGCAGATGTGCAGAAGTCACACCCAGGTTTCTTTTCCCTGCTCTGCAAAGGGAATAAATGGCATTGAGTTAAATTTAATTTCCAAATGTTCTGCTATACTTGAAAAATAATGCTGTCTGAGTGAAAATGCAGCAATCTGCATTTAAAAAGAGAATTATCCCTGCAATAATGTCAGGCTCTCAAAGAATGTGTTGCCTACAGGTCTTCCTGACAGTGGTTTGCCTGGGACTCTGGGTCCCTTCTGTCTTTCATTATGGCAAATCTTCCTGTGATGTGCACATATACACATGGATTCATTTATTCACAAATATCTGTTAGGCTACGCCATTTGCTGCACTTGATATCAGCCAGGGAAGACAAAGAAATGAGAGGCACACTCACTCTGGGACTTTCCTGTTCTGTTATCTTAGTGTCAGTTCACATTTGACAATATTGTTTAATTATTTACATTCTTGCAAAATTTGGAAGTCCCCAGACTGATTTTTTTTCCCATAATCCAGTAACTATCTAAATTATCATCATTGTGATGATAACACTTGGGAATGATTGTTACAATCCACACTGAGAATTTAGATCTCATAGAAAGATAAATGATGGAGTACCCTGATACAGTCAGAGAAAACCACTCACATGTACGTGAGTTCTCACATATGTACACACAGAGACATTAAACAAATCATTGGTGGGTAGGTGACAGGGTAGAAACACATCACAGTGACAGAGAAAGGGGGCATGTTCACATTTGTTTGGAGCAGCAGATTTAGCCAAAGTGAGTTCCCTTTGAAAATATCAGACTGAAATTTTGAATGTGGTCATCTAAGAGCGCTTTGCAAGGTTGCATCCTTTTGTTACAGACTCGTGGTAAGCAGCACAAAGTTTATAGTTCCCACCGTTTTCTGCCCGTAGCACTGAGTACATTTCACACTGTCCCACAACTGTCCTCACATCCCATCTCCAGAACATTCCCAGAGGAAAACTGAAACTCCACCCCCTTCAACACTAACTCTTCCTTCCTCCTCCACCAGCGCTGGCAATAGCTCTCTATTTTCTGTCTCCGTGAAGTTGGTTACACTAAGAACTTCACGTAGCAGGAACCCTGCATTAGTGCCCTCTGTGATCAGATTATTTTAACTAGTGTTTGTTCACAGAGGTTATCTGGATCATATAGCATGTGTCAGAATTTTCTTGTGTGTGGTGATGGTGGTATATGTATGTACACACACTTGTGTATGTGTGTGCTTGTGTATGTGAGTGTGGGCCTGGATGTGGAGGTCAGAGGTCAACAGTGTCTTCCTCTGTGTCCACCTTGTTCTCTGAAATAAAATCTGTTACTGAGCACAGAGTATACTGATTTGGTTAGGTTGGCCAGTAAGCCTCAGGGCTACTTCTGTCTCTGCTTCCCCAGGAATGGGGTACAACAGGAATGGGGTACATACAACCATGCGTGGCTTTTTACATGGTTGCACAAGATTACACCTCAGGTTTTCATGCTTCAACAGCATGCACTTTACCAACTGAGCCTTCTCACCAGAACAGAAATTTTCTACCTTTTTAAGGCAGACTAGTACTCCATTGTATATTATTATGAATTGTTCAACTCCACCAGATTCTTACATTCGTACCTCAACTGAGATGTCTGCATTTGAGGCTTTGTGCAGATAATTCATATTAACTGAAGTCATAAAGATAGGGCCCTAATCTGACAGAATCGGTGTCCAGACGATGACGAAGGGGCCCAGGCTTTGTCTCTCTCTGCAAGCATGGAAGGAAGGGCACATAAGCAAACAGCAAAAAGATGGCGTCTATAAACCAGGAAGAGGTGTCTATACACAGACACCAACCCTGGTGGCATCATGGTCTTAGTTCTGTTCTCCAGCTTGTGGGAAAACAGTGTCTCATAAAGCTACCCAGTTTGTGGTATTGTGTTATAGCATGTCTCACAGACTAACACGTACATATTCACTCCATGATTCACCCATCGATGAACACTGGAGTGGATTCTATACCTTTTGGCCATTGTCAGCAATGCTGTTGTGTTCTAGGGCACCCAAATGTCTGTTTATGCCCTTGCTTTTACTTCCTTTGGGAGTCTATCTAGAAATGGAATAACTGGATCTTACAGGGTTTTTCTCAGGCATTGCATTCCATTTGCCACAGCAACTTACTATTCTTACACCTCATCAGCAATGCCCTAGGCTGAAGGTTTGATCTCCCTACAATACCCCCTTTCTACAATTCTCACAACTCTCATGTTTCTTCCTCCCCATTTTCCTCCCCCTCCCTCTCCCCTTTTTCCTCCCCCTTCACCCCTCTTCTTTGATAACCCACTGTGTCCACTTAGTATTTCCTATACAAGCATGGGTATGAGGCCATCCACTGGAGCATAGGCAACCTCTCAGTGGCCACACACCCCAGAGAAAAATGACTCTTCCTCCATCAGAAGACATCCATTGCTCCTCAGCTGGAGTGGCCACAGGAGCCCCTCCCCTTCCCATGCTGGGATTTTGATTGGCTTGATCTTGTTCAGGTAACCACAGCTATTGTAGGTTCTTGAGTACATTAGCCTTTTGAAACGCAGAAGACAGTATTTCACAGCATCCTCTAGCTTTCATGCTATTCTCATCCCTTCTTCGTTGGTAGGGAAAGCTGACTAACGTCTGTCATCGTTAGTTTTGAATGTCAAATTTGCCAAAACTTAGAATCACCTGAGAAGAAAGCCTCAATGATTGGATGGTCTAGATCAGGTTAGCCTGCTGGCATGTCTAAGGGCTTGTGTTGATTGTTCATTGAAGTGCGGAAGACTCACCCTGTATTTGGGAGGCACCATTTCCTGTGTTGGGACCTGAACTATATACGACTCAAGAAAGCTGAGCATAAGTATCAAGCAAGCAAGGAAAGATGCGTTTGCTCTCTTTGTTCTTGACTACAGATGTGCTATGAGTAGCTGCCTGAGTTCCTGCCTTGTCTTCCTAAAGTATTGGACTTGTAACCTGGAATTGTAACCCTTTCTTCCCTAGATTGCTTTTTGTCAGGGAATTTTATCACAACAGAAGGAAGCCAGAACTGAGCATGTACCCGGGAAGCAGGGTTGCTGCTGGGGTGAATTCAACTGTGTTGTTTTCTAGAAGACTGAGCAAAACTCTTTAGAACTTTGGGCTAGAAAATCAATTGAGTGCTGTGGGCAGAGCTTAATGACCTGCTCTTATAGAAGTTTGAGAGATAGGAAGTGCTGACGGTGGAGGCCCGGATCACATTCCAGAAGGGAACAAAGGCTTTGTTGTCAAGTGGACTAGGGAATATTCATGTGGTGTTTTGGCTTGGAGATCTGTCATGCGCTTATTATGCTGGGGGTGATTGTCAAAGAGATCAATATCACTGAAATTAGGCCTTCCATGATTCATCTGGACAAGAGGAAACTTTCCTCAGTGTAGACACACAGAAACTGATATAGCCATGCCCAAGGGGCCAGGCTACATCTCAGGAGACCTGGAAAATATAACAGTCATTTAAGCAGTACTTGTTTTAAAGACATGAAGACTGCAAGGCTAAGGGAGTCATAAAGGCTTGCCACCTTGTGGTATGGTTGGAGTTGTGGTATGCTTGGTCCTGAGAGGCCACTTGTTTGCATTGGAGATCCCGGGATATTGAAGATGCCAGGATTGTGGGTCATCTACCAAAGACAGCTGCAGATAGGAAATGGATCATGACCTCAGAGGGAAACTGTATGCTACAGGTGGCAGAGCTGGATAGCCGAGGCTACCCACACCATTTATGGCTCAGAGGATGAGCTCTAGATGTTGGACTTTGAATCACAGATTTGGTATTTACACTACTAGACATTGGATTTTGCTAAAGTGTGATAGTTTAAGGGCTATGCCCTACTTCCCCCTTTTTGGAATAAGTATGTAACTTGTTTCTTATTTACAGGAGCTCACAGTTAAAAGACTTTTTAAAGTGTTAGGGGATGAACATGAGACCTTGGGATGGAAAATTACAGCTTAAAGTGATGTGCGTCTATTTGTGTGTCAAGTTGTTCAGGGTGTATTATGGCCTTAAACTGTTAAAACAACCCAGAATAACGTGGAAAGAGAACCTCAGTTGAGGAATTAGCTAGATTAGGTTGTCCTATATGCGTGTCTGTGGGAAATTGTCTTGTTAATTGATGTAGACTCAGTCCATTGTGGGTGGCTCTGTTTCATCAGCTAGACCCTGAAGAAAGCTAGCTGAAAAGATGTTTTCATTTGTGTCTCTCTGCTCTTGACTATGAATATGTCATGACCAGCTGTCTGGGGCCCCTGCCTCTATGACTTCCCTCCAGTGATTAACTTATAACCCAGAACTGTGAACTAAAGCAACCTTTTCCTCCCTAAAGTGCTTTTTGTCAAGGTATTTTATCACAATAGAAATGAAACTGGAATCATGTCCCATTTCGGGCTGAGCAGCCGCCGTCACTCATTCTAAGCACTTAGATTAGTGCGTGGCTTCATTAAGCACTGTCTTCTGTAAAAAGGCTCTTCCGTGATCAGTGTTGAAGGCAGCACAAATCTGTAGCTGCAAACAAATGCTTAGAAAACAGTTTGACATTTTTCCCACTTAGAAAAATGACAATAGTTGATCTCCTGTTGGCTTTATTTTAGTAGAAAATATGTGTCTAGAAATCAATTTCTTTTAGATTTTCTAATATAGTAAAATACATTTTAATATAAGCCCTAATTTTCTGATTTTCATTGATATCCATTCTAATGGTTGCCTTGCGCCTCTTATTTTTTTTCTGTTTGTTTTCAATTGTGTCTATTTTTCTTTCTTTTTTTAATATAATTTTTAATTGGATATTTTCTTAATTTACATTTCAAATGTTATCCCCTTTCCCGGTTTCCTCCCCTCGCGGAAATCCCCTATCCCATCCCTCCTCCCCCTTGTTTCTATGAGGGTGCTCCTCTACCCACCCACCCACTCCCACCTCCCTGCCCTCAATTACCCTACACTGGAGCATCTATCAAGTCTTCATAGGAACAAGGACCTCTCTTCCCATTGATGCCTGACAAGGCCATCTTCTGCCACATATGCAGCTGGAGCCATGTGTACCCCTTGGTTGGTGGCTTAGTCCCTGGGAGCTTTGGGGGGTCTGGTTGGTTGATATTGTTGTTCTCCCTATGGGGTTGCAAACTCCTTCATTTGCCTCTTATTTTATTATTTGGGTCTTCTGTCTCTTCTGTTGGATAGCTTGGTTAAGAGGTTTTTCTACCATGTTTATCTTTGGAAAGAACCAACATTGTTTTATGCATTTTTTGTGTTACAGTTTTTTGTTCCCTGATCTGCATGATTTCTTTCCTGTGCTGATGTGGGACTTGGCCAGCTCCTTTTCCAGATCTCTAAGGTGTATCATTGCATCATTTATTTGGGATCTCGCTGGCTGAAGCAGACACTTGGAGCTATAAACTTCCCGCCCAAGACTGCTTTCATCACATCCCAAGGGGTTGGGGTCTTACGTCTTTGTCTTCATTTGATTCTAGGGAAATTTTTATTTCCTCCTTGATGTCTCCACAGACCCATTCATTGTTCAATAGGGTTTTATTATTAAGTAAGAACACTGGCATTTATGTCTGCTCTTGGGGTTCTCTTGTTAACTTTTAGTCTAATTTCATTGTTGTTAGTTTATTTTGTGTCCTAAAACATGGTCTGCTTAAGAGAAAGATCCCTGGGATGCTAAGAATGTATAATATTCTGCAGCGTTTAGCTGAATTGTTCTGTTAGGTTGGTTTAATCTATGACATCAGAGAATTCAGATCTTTGTTTTTTGTTGTTGTTGGATTTTTTATTTGTTATTGTGTTTTTGGGGTGGTGGTTTTTGTTTTTGTTAGGGTGGCCTAACAGTTAGGGGGAGCAGGGTATTGAAATCATCCACTACTGTTGTGCTAGGGTTAATCTGTGACTTTACACCTAAATTTGTTTGATTTGATCAGATGTTATTGTGTTCAAGGGATTTATGTTTTCACATCCTCTTTGCGGGTTGTTCCCTAAATCAGTAGGAAATGACCTTATCTCTTCTCACTAGTCTTGGGTTGAATCCTATCTTTTTAGATATTAGAACAGTAACATGGGCTTATTTTCTTGATCCGTTTGTTTGGGACACCCCTTTCCATCCTTTTACCTTAGGATAATGTCGGTCTTTTGTGGTGAGCTAAGCTTCTCAGAAATGGCATATGGAGGGCCTGCCTTTGAATCCAGTCTCTTAGTCTGTGCCTTTTGATTGGAGAATCATGACCATTAATAGTCAGAGTTGTTACTGAAAGGTCTATACTGACTTCTGCATTTTTGTTAATTATGCTGTACTTGTCTTTCTCTTTTTTTCTTATGTAATTATTAACCTACTGTGGTTTGTTTCTGCCGGGGAGGGGGGGCTATAGATGGATTTGTTTTTCTCTTCAGTCTAAAGGTTTCTTCAACTATTCCCTGTAGAATTGGTTTAGTGGTCATAAAACCCTTTAATCTATTTCATCATTTTAAAACAGTTTTATTTTTCCTTCAATTTTGACAGATTACTGGGTAGAGAAGTTCTGGGCTTGCACTTATTTTTCAAGGGCCCTCCTAGATTTTAAACTTTTAGTTGACAAATCTGCTGTTATTCTGATGGATCCACCTTTGCAAGTGACTTGGTGTTTATAGCCAGCTGCTTTTAGTGTGCTTTCTCTGTTAAAAATTATTTCAGAGTCTGAGGACATGGCTCCATGGCAGAGCCCTTACTTACAACACATGAAACCAAGGATTCTGCCTCCAGCTCTGAAACAGTTCGGGAGCTTAGGGTATTTGGTACAAGCTCTATACGTTCCCTGCGTGGGATGACCCCTGACCCCTGACCCCTGACCCCTGAGAGAGCAACCACTGCTGCTTGATAGTGTCACTATGCAAATGCCAGACTAGCCCATGAGTGACAGTGGCCCTTTTGACTTCAATAACTGTTGGAGGATAAACAACCACAGACAGTAAGGCATCAACACAGATTTTAGTTAATGATTGAGGACAGGAGGGAAATAGGATGGATGAGGATAAAGATTAAGTATTAGATCAACACTGAACTTTTTTTAAAGATGGATAAAATATCTAGGAGGGGAAAGTTGGAATGATGTTAGGGTATGAAGATTTTAGAGATTAATAAATGTATGGAAGGTTGTGATTAAGTTAAAAGGAAAAGAGGCTAACGATGGGAGAAAGAAGCAAAGCTTTAAGAATAAGGGGGAGGGGTCTGCAACCCTATGGATGGAACAACAATATGAACTAATCAGAACCCCCAGAGCTCATGTCTCTAGCTGCATATGTATTAGAAGATGGCCTAGTTGGCCATTATTGGGGAGGAAAGGCCCTTGGTCTAACAATGTTTATATGCCCCAGTGCAGGGGAATGCCAGGGCCAAGTAGTGGGAGTGGGTGGGTAGGGGAGCAGGGTGGGGGGAGGGTATAGGGGACTTATGGGATAACACTTGAAATGTAAATGAAGAAATTCTCTATAAATAAATAAATAAATAAATAAGAAAGAAAAAAAAAGAATAAGGGGGAGAGTGTATGAGATGCGGCCGAAGAGTACAGGGAAGTGCTTTATGGTGGCCATACAAGTTTGCATCCTCATCAGCAACCGCTCCAGCATCTGTGGCTATTTGTTTTCTTACTCAGACATTCTGACTGGGATGAGATGGAATCTAGAAGCTGTTTTCATCTGTGTTGCCCTGAAGGCTAAGGACATTAAACACCTTTCAAGTATTACTCATTTGTGGGTTTTTTTTTTTTTTTTTTGACAACTGTCCATTCTGTTTATTAGCCCATTTATTGATTGGATTTTCTTTCTTTCTATTGGATTTAGCTTTTGCAGTTCTAGAAAGCAATACACACACACACACACACACACACACACACACACACACACACACGGGTGTCTCTTAAGGTGTAGTTGGCAAAGATGTTCATTGTTGTTTCTGATTTCTATGGCTGTTTCTTCACTCTGGTAATTATTTCCTTTGTTGTATGGAAGCATCTTAATTTCATGTAATCCTATTTGTTAATTCTTGTGCTACTGGAGACCTTTTCAGGTTTACATTAACGTCTTTAATCCATTTTGAATAGATTTTTGTGCAGGGAGAGAGACAAACGTAATTTCATTCTACAAGTAGATCAAGTAGATGCAGCTGAGAGTCCTTTTTTTTTTTTTAACTCTGTCTCTGTGTATACGTTTGTGTGAGTGTGCAGATGTGTGTGTGTGTGTGTGTGTGTGTGTGTGTGTGTGTGTGTGTGTCCCTATGGGTAAGTGCTGGTTATGGTTGCCACTGTGCACATACAGAAGTCAGAGGAGAACCACCTTGTTGGAGACAGGCTCTCTTGTTTGACACTGCATCCAGGCTAACTGGCCCAAGATCATCCGGTGATTATCCTGTCTCTGCCTCTCATCTCGCCACTAGAATGCTGTGTTTACAGACATGAGAACTATGTCTGGCTTTATGTGGCTCTGGGAAATCTGGGCTTACATCCCCCCATCTGCCCGAGTGCATACTCACTGGGCAGGCTCCCCAGTCCTGGAACACACTTTCTATCTGTTCTCACTTGGTTCAGTTCCACTGTGACCTCACATGTGCTCCCTGAACTGAATTGTGGGGTGTGGGAGCTTGTGGTACTTCCTTCAGCCCTGGAGCTGACATAGCTACACAACCACACAGTTCACAGGTGGACTCACGAGTAGGTGTCTTCACAGTGTGAAACTCAGCTGGCACTCTGAGCTAAGCAAGATGTCTTCTGAAAGCGTTCTATCATTTACATTTTGGTATGTTTAAAGAAACCATGTGAGAAAGGTGTTTGATAAATGAAATGCCTCGGGGAAAATTGCGAAACAAATTTTTCTAACACTGGTTTTTGGGACAGTATGAATCTCAGAATCCAAGTAATTAAAAAAAAAACATACTAAAGGCTCTAAATTGAACTGTTCTTAAATTCCCATTTCTACATGCACCAAAGCATAGGAATCTATATTTTAAATTCTTGGTTCCTCTTTGGCATTCCTAGGATTATTTACAGTCACTGTGGTGTCCTCTGTTTTCTAGCAGAGAGCCACATTGGAGAAATAGCAACTGGCAGTCAATGTTTAACTGGTATTCCACCTGGACATTCCATTCCGTTTCAAGCTTTGTTCGTCAATAATTGATTAGAGGAGACAGGAAGGAGTTAGCTTTGTCTTGTCCCGTGGTGTTATCAGTGATTTTATGCAGAAAGACAAGACCTGCTGTTCGGGCTACAGAAACACAAACCCAGGAAAAAGAGAAAGCGGGGGGCTCGATGACAAATTGTAAAAGAACATTATTGTTTGGGGGGACCAAACAAACAGGGTTATGATGCAAGGTGAATAAATATGAACTTTGCACATGGAGCTAGTTATTAATCCAAGTGGAAAGGTAGGTAAGGATGATGTAATTGGTGTGGAGACAGTGGATGACACTAAACGCGAGATGTGCACAGAAAGTGACATGCTCCTGACAAAGCTGAAAATGATGGCAGTCTGGGCTTGTCAAGAGACTGTCTTGATTGGACCCAATTTATTTAAAGTGGTGTGCGTGTGTGTGTGTGTGTGTGTGTGTGTGTGTGTGTGTGTGTGTGTGTGTGGTGTTGGGTGTCAGAGGACAACTTGGAGTCAGTTATTCCCTTTTACCATGCAGATTCTGGGTCCTGAAGACACTTCGCCCTGTGCTATCTCCCTGGCCCTGCATGATTATACTTCAACCCACAGGGTGGACCAGGTGTGACAGAACACATCTGTAGCCCTAGTGCTTGGGATGCTGAGGTAGAAGAGTAACAGTTTAAAGATGTCCTGGACTATATAGCTGACGCTGGGTCACTAAATAAACAAGGGGATGATAACACAGTACGAAGCCTGAGAATCATATTATATGTATCCTGTGAGCCTTCGAATACATGAAAGTCGAGAGTGGGGTGGGAGGAAAGAGAGAGGGAAATGAGAGAGACAGAGACACAGAGAGAAACAGAATCAGAGAGGAGGAAGAGAGGGAGAGGAAAAACACAGGAGGAGAAAAGAGATCGGGAAAGAGGAGGAGTTCTCACTAGAATTCAAGCCAGATTGTGGCTGTGGAGGAAGGCAGATCTTACTTAGCCCACTGCATTGAAGAAAATGGAATGATCCCCAAACAGAAAATGTTGCTGTTATTGAAAAATTATTTTGTAGTTGGATGAGTATGTGCTGGGAGCAAGACCCCTGCCAGGATACAAGGTCGTTCCTTCTGACCTCTACAGCTCCCACCAGGCTCGCTCAGCATGCTGAAAAAATGTCTATTTCTCTGCCAATAGTTCTATAGTATAACTGAAGTTAGGGCTGCATTGATGTAATTTCTAAACAAACAAATAAACAAGCAAACAACATTCCAAGGGGATTCATAAGGCCATCAGAACAGCAGGCATCTGTCTGTTTTAACCCAAGGATTTTGCCCATGGTCTTTACTCTAGAAGTCAAAGAACAATCATAATTAGTAGCTCCCAACTCCCCCATCCCAGAACTTCTCATAGCAAATAAATTATGGGAACACTGGTAGGAATATTAACTGTCCTGCTCCTGAGAGCAATGACTTGGCTTCCTCTCCTTCCTTTATTCTAAATTACATTTATTTTTGACGCTAGTAGAACATCCATTTGTTCACAACAAGAGGATATCGGAACACAAGAGTTACTCTGTAAAACCATAGGAGAATCCGTCACCTCTGCTCTCTTGTCTTCCCATCTCCAGCCCTGACTGAAATTCAGAATCCCATCCCTGGTAGAATATCTTTCCAGAAATCCATAATCCCTTAATGTAAACAGTTCTTTAGAGTGTCTAGAACAGAAAGGTAATTTCAACTTGAGAAAATAAAAAAAAATGGAATATTTATTTGTAACTAAAAAAAAAATCAAAACACCAACACCCAAACCCCTAGCAATCAGACAGGATAAGATACGTTGGAGTTCTACCCAATCCTTGTTTGGTCAAGGCTTGAAAAACCAAATAGAATTGTGGAGGAACCACTTGGACAAAAACCTGCCATCAGCGTCTCAGGTCTGGACTCCTGTTCAGTCTTCAGTCACATCTCCTCTTGTTCCTGGGTGGACACTGAACAAATCAACTGTCCACGCTGACTGACTGTCCCATCAGAATTGATCATTGAATCCTTCCATAGCAGCCCAGGCCTCTTCATGGTTTATTCTTAGACTAGACTCCTTTAGTATCCTGTATGCCTGCAGATGATTTCTATTTCACCATAATAATTGAATTTGTCTTTAGTGGCTTCCTTGTGGACTCCAGTGGCAAAGAGAATCCATCCTTCCACACAGCTTTGTGATATAGGCTCTTACTACCTTATTTTGCATTGTCATAATCCCCCTCAATCCTGTTGGTATCCTCTTAAGAGTCAAAGCCTGTTATCTTCAGTTTCTTCACTCTTCTTTCAGTTTGTGGATATTTCATTCCCATCCTTATCCATGGCAAAGGATGGATCTTGCCTTCCTGGGAGCTCCTGTCTGTTAATTAAACTTATTTTTAACAGAGACACAGAAACATAAAACTCTACCCGATTATGTGAAAAACATGACGTTTCAATGCTTGTACACATTGTATAGTGTTTAAACCAGGTGTAACACACCCATTTACCTTTTTATTGTTTCTTTGTAGTCAAGAATAATTAAGAAATCTTTCTTTAAGCTTTTTGAAATTTGCAGTGCATTAATATATACAGTCACCCTCTTGCTGCTAACTGTCACTTGGGCCAGTTGAATTAATGTCTCTCCATCCCTCTGTCCCAAATACTCTCTCTAGCCTGCAATAATTAAAATTTCAGTAATGAAATAATGGGATTCCTTGAGATATGAGATATTTTGGATTCTACATAGGAGCAACATCATACTATCGTGTTCTGTGCCCAGTTTGTTTATTTTGTGTAGTGTACCATTCTGTGCCCAGTTTGTTTATTTTGTTTATTTTGTGTAGTGTACCATTTATGATGTTGCATGTAACAAGATCCCATCATTTTTTGGCTGAATGGTACAAATGGTCCGAGTTGCCTTTATTTGTCAGATGGAGGACACTCACTTTGTCTTCATTTCTTCTCGATTGTGCCTAGTTCTAAGGTGAAATGGGAGCACAGAAGTCTCTTTGGTTCTGGAACTGTACAAGCTACAATTTTAGCATCTATAATTAGAAATCTGAAGGAGAAAACAACACTATTGCTAACTAACATGGTAAAAGCTCCTTGGGAGCTTCTGTCCCTTCAGAAGTAACTGCAACAGTGGCCGGCAGTGATTCTCAAACATCAGTATCCCTTCGCAGATGATCAGATTGCCTGAGAAACGTGAGCCTAAAATTTTACCCTTAATTCTTAGATGATGCTTACGCTATTGGTTGTGAGACCACAATTTGAGACCCATTGGTAAAGTGAATGAGTCAATAGAGTGTTGCAGAAGACACCATGCTATAATCAGGACACTGACATGAGCCACGAGAGGCAGCTTATTCCTGCTTTAGGGAGCCAATTATGAACAGTATCTCTTTCTGGCTTCATATTCAGTGACATCACATTAATGGTTTGAAAGAGGCTCTATCAGGTATAGTATACTATATTTTGTTTCCTGTTTTTATCAATGTTTATTAGCTGAAATAATACTATATTTTGTTTCCTGTTTTTATCAATGTTTATTATCTGAAAATAATAGGTTTCATTGGGATATTTTCTAACTGTGTGTGATGTACTTTGATCATATTCACCCATCACCCTCTCTTGTCTCCTCCCCCACTTCTGTAAACTCCTTTACTTCTCTCAAGGGTTAAAAGTTGAAGCCACAGCCTTTTCCTTTGAGGGCTGCTTTTAAACATTTTACATTTATCTGATGTCTAACCTGAGGGGCCCTCTAATGCATTTCACTCATGTTTTAAAGGATATGTCTTGAGACCTGGCTGCACAACATAGCAATATTTTTTCAATTACAGTGTGTTGAAAAGAGTGGAATTTGTGAAATAAAGTATATTCTTGGATTAAAGGAGGCAGTGAACTGTGTTCATACACTAAATGTCTGGGCCAAAGAATAGCCAACATTTTACAAATGGGTCATTAAAATTATACATGAAAATGAACATAGACCAGCGAGTCGTCAATGTATATGCCCCAGCTCACCGCCATCTTCTTCACTGTGTAACATCACTGGCTGCCTATAATCGGTGCTATTAACTCTTTCAATGAGTTATTTCATTTAGATCCTTCAAATTTCTGTAAGACAGGCATTTTTATCTCCCTTTTATAGATAAAGATACCAAGTCACAGTAACTGTTATCTGATCATAAGAATCATTGTGAATATTGGACATCAGGTGGTCATATGCTAGATGACCTCACACAAATCCTGAAACTTCAATAGACTTACAACATCTGTATTATTATCATATATCGTTATATTCTTAAATATATTTTAATTAAATATTTGGGGAAAACCATGTTGCCATCACACCTTCCTGGGGTGGTACTAGGGAAAACGTTAAACACTGGACTAGCTGCAGCAACAGATGCTGTGCTGGTCAGGGCTAATGTTTGGGTTTTGAGCTGCAGTACACACACACACACACACACACACACACACCAGGTGAAACTCGGCCCTCTTTCAGGGTAGGTGAACACTGCCAAGGCTTGCCTCTCTGACCTCCAGTTTGTCTAATTCCCTGCAGTCTACCTCCTTTTCTTTGACATATTTTTATTTATCTGTTATTATGTTGTCAGTATGATAGCTCTAGCATTAAACTTCCCTTTTATCTTAATTAGCATGTAAAACGATGAGCTTCCTTACTGTATTTCACACACATAGATCATTGTGTGCTGCTCAGGTTTGCCCATCCATTTCTATATCATTCCTCACTCTGCTGTCTTCCTCTCCCTCAGATCAAAAAAAAAAAACAAAAAAAAACTCCCTCTGCTTCTATATCATAGTATGTAAATATGATCTATACATACAAATATAATATATTTGATACATATCATGTATATGTATAGATATGTATATTTGAATCTGGATTCTGTGTATGAGAGAAAATGTGACATTTATCTTTCTGAGTCTTGCATATTTTAACTAGTGTGATGACCTCCATTCATCTTCCTGCAGATGACATCCATCCATTTTTACTCCATTGTATATATGCCACACATTTTCTTTGCCCACTTTTGTTGATGTGCACCTAAGCTGATTCTATAACTTGGCTCTTGTGGCTGGAGCTGCAGTAAATACTGATGTGCAAACATCCCTGAGGTGTGGACGTAGAATCCTCTAGGTCCATTATTCATTCCTAGGAATGGTACATCTAGGTGTTCTATTTTCTATATGGTAGTTCTACTTTAATTTTTTCAGGACCCACCAAAGTGTTTTTCATAATGGAAAAAGTTTCTGCCTTTGAGTGGTTTTTTAAATATATATACATTTCATCACAACTAGAACAAACCCTGACAATTTCACTGATCATCTCTTAGCAAAGTCCATAACTCACCATTCCTGGTCAGTGTTTTGTTCAAAGCCAAGACAAGAGTAAAGACAGACACTAGGTTGACCGAGACACTAGATACTCTCAAGATGTCAGCATGTGCAACATATCCTGGAGGGAGTGTAATCTCACTTTAAAAGGGATCCGACTGTGAGCCATTAGTGGCAAAACCCTGGGGGGCAGGTTTCAGGGAAGAGTAACGTGCTGAATGTGAAGTTGTGTTGGCAAGGTGTGGCGTATGTGTCCACAGCTTAAGCCAACAGCTTTTCCTCTGCAGAAATGTGGGGGCTCAAATTTGTTTTCTTTGTGTCTTGTGAATAAGCCTTCTGTACCGCCCTTCAGGTTGCTCAGGCAGTCATGAGTGCACTAAACACCTCCATCTCACTAATGACATTACAACACCTTTGCTAAAATCCTAATGAGCCACAGTTATTCTTATCCACCGGCTTTATGAATCACAGTATTTCACACATTTCTAAGCTGTAAACCAGCACTGTTCAATAAAAATGCAGTGGGAATCACATACAGACAATAAAAAAATTTAAAAACCACATTTTAAAAGTTTTTTTAAAACATTTTTGTGTGTGTGGATGTGTGCCTGCACGTATGTCTGTGTACCGCGTGCATATCTGGTGCCTTGAAAGGCCTGAAGAAGCGCTGGGATCCCCTGGGATTAAAGCAAAAGATGGTTGTGATCCACCATGTTGATGCTGGGAATCAAACCCTAGTCTTCTGGGAATCAAACAGCCAGTGTTTTTAACCTCCAAAGTATCTCTCTAGGTCCATGACCTATATTTAAAAAAGAAAAAAAAAGCAATTAAGAATAACTATAATAATGTGTTTAATCCAGTATTTCCAAAATGTTATCATTTCACTAATTGGGAATCTAGTAACAGGCACTTTATAGTCTTTTTTGGGACTCTTTAAAATGGGGGTACCCTTTTCTTATCTGTCACACATAGCAAGTCACACATGGCTAGTGGTTCCTTCATTGGCAAGTGCAGCTAAACATTTGTTCAATTAGGCTTGGGTTAATGTTAGCTTGGAGCATCCAAAGATCCAAACAACCCAATTGATGGCTTTTTAAGTAAGTTTCTAGGGAGCATTAATTAAACATTCTTGACCTAGTCGCTTCAATTAGCTATGATAGAGTGCCTACAAGCTTTTTGAAGGAGTTTCTTCTTCTTTTTGCAATACTGGATATAAATTAGGGCCTTTTGCCTGCTAGTAAAGAACTCTACCACTGAAGCATTTCACCAGCCTTCTCTCCCCATTTTATCTTAAGAGAAAGTATCACTCAATTTTTCGAGCTAGTCTTGAATGCATTCTGAACCTCTGTCAGACTTAGATCTTGGTCTTTCTACCTCACTCTCCTGAGTATCTGGGATTATTGGCCTGACCCAGAGAGGAGACATATATATATATATATATATATCCCTCTCTGTAGTTGAACACTTGTGTAGCAAGTGCAAAGCCCTGAGTTCAATCCCCAGGACTGCAAAAGCAAAAACAAAACAAAACAAATCATGAAAATTGTGATGTAGCTACAAAATGCCAGCATCAAGTTAAAGGCTAGAATTTCAGTGGTCTAGGTTTTGGCAAAGTCTTGGGATTCAGAATACAGCTCTTGGTTATTTTAATATTTAATGAATGAAAAGCAAGAAAAATCTAGAGTCAATAAGATAGTCTCTGAATCCCATTTTGGTACCCAACATCTTCTATTTTATTTTAAATTGACTATTCTGCGCCATCAGTCTTAGAATGCTAGGTTTTGGCCAGCAGTTCCTGGGGAATGGTGGATTAGACTACAGCTCTGACTGCTTAGGCCAAGCGGTTAGCATTTCTAATAGCTGCAATCTATTTAGAATATGTAATTCTATTTAGATACGTAATAGAACATCAGTGGCACTAGGCATCTACTATATGCCGGGCATAGGAATAGACATGAAAAACATATACTAACAATGATAGATCCTCCTTCATGTTGACAGCAAACAGTTGTTTTGGTTTTTTGTTTGTTTGTTTTGTTTTATTTTTGTTTTGCTTCGATGAAGAGACCAAGGCCCAGACTACATTTGAAGCAGGTTATAAGGCTATGGGGAAGCAGAGTTCAGATGGAGTGTGGCTCGCTTTCCTCTGCATCATGATGTCATCAATGAGCCAAAACAAACGGAAAGTGAAATGGCCGGCTGTGAACCATGAGAAACCCTGGGCGAAAGGGCAGGGTGTGAATTACACACCGAGGGTGATCTAAATGCAGGCAGGAATAAAGCGCCTCACAATTTCCTTCCTGAGTAGAGATGAGAAGAAAATTGAAGAACCATCCAAAGCAACGGTTCCCTGCAGTGACCATAAATACGTGCTGTGCTGCAGAAGGTGAGATTTTAAGGGAAGAGTGGAAATTGACAGAGTGAGAAAGAGCAAATGTGCAGATGTGACAGATGAGAACGATTAAGGGAGCAGAGGAGAGGAAGTTACAGTAACGCAGGTGCCCATTAGGGGAGTGAGACTGTCCACGGTCAGAGACACACTGTATGCAGGGATCCAGGCAGCAAGCAGTGTGTGCGAACTAATGCATACAGGTGAAGCAAATGTACAATGTCCTGTGGAGGAAGTAGAGTTTGCAGATGATGTTATACTTACAAACAAGTTTAAAAATCTTAAATCTGTATCTTTCGCTATATATTAAAAAACAATAATAACCTGACTCAGAATATGTCATATGCAAAAAAAACAAAAAACAAAAAACAAAAAACAAAAACGCCTGACTTGGAAACTGCTTTCTGTGTTGACCTATACATAAAACCTATAACTAAGGCCAGGTATGGTAACAACATGTGCCTCCAATTCTCTGAAAGCCGAGGCAAGAAACTCACCAGTGGAAGGCCAGCCTGGGCTACACAGTTGCCTCAAACAAACAAAGAAAAAAACCACCACCAACAAAAAATATTAAACTCTAAAATTATGAAATTTCTAGGAGGAAATCTCTGTAACCTTGGGTAAGGCAAAAGTTTATAAGATGTAACATCTACTGTAATTCATTAAACAACTATTCATACAATGGACTTCAAAAAAAGGAAAATGTTTTTTTCTCTATAAGGGCATGTAAGGAAGAAAATAAAAGTGTAGAACAGAAGGAACGGCTTTCAAAGTACCCAACGGCTAGAATTCCGGGTCTTTAAGGAGCTCGAAGGCTCTTGACATCCATACTGCCATGAAGCCCAGCCAGGCACAGCCATGGAAGCCCAGCCAGGCTCCTCTGTTGGTGCCCAGAAGGTGAAGGCATTACAAAGCGACGACGAGAGAAAGCAAGATGAGCTCTGTGAAGTCACCGCTCACTTGGGTTCTACCATTAACTGCCTCTCAGTAAAGCGAACATCAGCTCCACGTGGTTTCCTTATAGGGTACTTTTGGCCATCTATTTTGTTTATTGCATGATTCAAAAGACAGAAATGCCACTGCCTGTCTAAATTGCCCTCCCTGACTTAAGAGTCACTCACTGCCATTAGAAACTGACAAGCCTTTCTTTTTACAGGCATTATTTATCCTGGGACTCGGGAAAAGAATTGCTGTATTTTTTTCCAGGATAATTAATGCCATTTTAATAAATTATACTTTTAACTTGCCAGTGATCCTCTCTAGGTCGAGGCCTACGTTTACTGCCGTAGATTTCTTTTTTCTTGTTGAAGCCAAGCTTATATTAAGTCAGTGGTGCACTCACTGCTCCAACAGCACAGAGTGCAGAGCTGGAAGGCCCTGTGCGCATGCACAGCCGGAGCTGTCTTCCCTTCGACTGGGTGGTAATTGCAGGTCTCATTCAGTGTGTGATGGAGCATCACACCCCACTGTCTCCAGGGTCTCCAGTTCTTACCTGATGGGATAATTTCCGATAAACAATTTGCTACACACACCCTTTTATTTTTCATTTTTCCCCCACTGGAAATTTAATTTTAAATTTGCATGTTCTCATTGGTCATATACACAACTCCAATAAAATTGAAATCAGTTGTCACAGCGTCAAATGAAGGCTAAAGAGATGGCTCAGCAGTTAAGAACAAGAAGTGCTTTTATAGAAAACCATAGCTCAGTTCCCAACACTCAAGTCAGCCGACTCATAATCTGTAACTCCAGCTCTAGGGCTTTGGATGCCCTCTTCTGTCCTCCAAGGGCATCAGAACTTACATGTATATACCCATACCCATAGATAAAAATAAAATAAATCTGCGGGCACTGTGGCACATGTCTTTAATCTCGACACTCAGAAGGCAGAGGCAGGTGGATCTCTGTGAGTTCAGGGGTGAGAGGGTAATGAGAGGTGGGGAGAATGACTATGATCCAAATTCATTATGTATATACAAAATGACATAATGAAGCCTACTACGCTTGTTTTAGTTTGGGTTACTATGGCTATGATGAAACACCATGACCGAAGCAACTTGGGGAGAAAAGGGTTTATTTAGCTTACACTCCCATCGCACTGTTCATCACTGAAGGAGTCAGGATGGGAACTCTCAAACAGGGCATGAATCTGGATGCAAGAGCTGATACAGAGATTGTTCAGGATGCTTTTCCTGTAATCATATCCTTTTCCATTGTTAAGGAGAGTCCTAGACTTGACTTGAAACCCCTCTCCACATCTACATTACAACTAGAGATGCAGGAAGCATGCCCTGTTGTGCCCTCCCTACAGAGGATGGGCATGCTTGTTCTAATCCTGTTTTTTTATGTAGGGAGCTGCAGTTCAAATGAGAAGATTATCATCAGCAACCACCAGCCAGAAGGAAGGTGGGACATTATTTTTTTGTTTTTATTCTCTTAAGAAATATCGCCGGGCAGTGATGGCGCAGGCCTTTAATCCCAGCATTTGGAAGGCAGAGGCAGGCGTATTTCTGAGTTCAAGGCCAACCTGGTCTACAGAGTGAGTTCCAGGACAGCCAGGGATACACAGAGAAACTCTGTCTCTGAAAAAAAAGAAAGAAAGAAAGAAAGAAAAAAAAGAAAAAGAAAAGAACTATCAACCCAGAATTCTATACCCAGCTAAACTGCTTTCTGACAGATTAAGAAAAATGAAAGGTGCTGGGCGTTGGTGGCGCACGCCTTTAATCCCAGCACTTGGGAGGCAGAGGCAGGTGGATTTCTTAGTTCGAGGCCAGCCTGGTCTACAAAGTGAGTTCCAGGATAGCCAGAGCTACACAGAGAAACCTTGTCTCGAAAAGCCAAAAAAAAAAAAAAAAAAAAAAAAAAAAAAAAAAAAAAAAAAAAAAAAAAAAAAAAAAAAAAAAAAAAAAAAAAAAAAAAAAAAAAAAAAAAAAAAAAAAAAAAAGAAAAATGAAAGGTATTTGCAGATAAAGTAACAAAGATGAACATAACATTTCCATTCAGCAGCCACCTTTCTAAAGACTGGTAATTTGAAGTCCTGAAACAAAAAGGAAATGTTCCAGACAAAGTCTGTGGCTACAAAAAAGGCGTTTTATTTTAAAAGAAGAGAGAAGGACAAGAGATCATGGGGGAAATGCCATTGTATCATACTGCCTCAGGAGGCCAGTCCTTCAGTTCAGTACCAAAACAGAAAAAAACCTCAGAAATAAATAAGAAGGAATCCAGAGGAATTTGGAAATGAAAATTCTAATAAGGTTTTATGATAATCAGATTACAATATGGGCATAATTTGGAATTACAAAGGTGTATCCAGTGAAAGCAAGGGTCAGACAGGATGTGAAGTGAATTCTAATGGACACAATGATGCATGCTAATACTGACCAGTAATCAAACCAGCCAAGCAACTGTCAGGAAGAAACCTTTCCTTGTACTAGAGTTCTCTCAAACAATTAACCTTCTTAAGGATCCTTAGGCTAAACTGTCACTGGTCAAAGCACTTCAGTAGGAAAGCCAATGTGAGAAGCATACACAGAATTATAGGTTGGAACTCTTGAGTACAAAGTGTTAGAGATGCTGTGTGATGCTTTTGCCTGTTTCAGCAGCTTTGAGAATACCTTACTATGTACCTGGTCCTTGTCAATGTGAGCAAAATTTGATAAGGCATGACTTCTATTTTTCTGGGTTTCCATTAAAAAGACCATGTCACATCCTACTGGAAATGTTTACTGCTCTTCAGAACAGATGGAAGTGGCTTTGATACCAGGCTACATTCAGGGCAGGGCTCTCACTATCACAAAGGCATTACACACTATTGTTAATCCCAAAGAAAGGAGGAGAAAGACCACTGGCCTGAAACATGATGGCCAAATTAATTAAAGCAAGCAATCTATTAAAACAAGTTTTATTTGTGTACACAGGTTGCCTCGCCCTAAGGTGGGGTTGGAAAGGTCACCAATGGATGTGAGAAAGACAAGGCTTTTATAGCTGAGGGTAGGGGGCTTTCAAATGTGGGATTTGGCAAAAGAGCTGGGGTTACAGGAGCAGAACAAATGAGTTAGTCCTAATGGCCTATTGAAACAAAGACACAGTTGCACAGTGGGTATAACATGGTAGTCAGGGGTGGTCCTATAAATTTTTGAAACAAAGAGGGTTTCAAGATGATTATTTATAATCATAAATAACTTTTTGAAACAAAGACCTGATTGCCATTTCTGGAACAGATAGTACAGTAGTGCAGAACCATTTGTAGTTGAGGTTACAGACTGGGGGGCGAGGGGCATAGCCTAATCCTTGAGAAACAGAGTTTTAATCAATCATAGACAGGAATGGACTTAGTTTGTCTTCACTATAAGATAGCTTTCAAACCTAAGATGGAGGCAGGAAGGTTTTTCATTATTAAAGGACTCGATCCCTGAGCCACACCCTAATCCTGTGTGTCTGTTTTTAATCAGCAAGGACGTCCTTTCTAGAAAAATCCCAGATAGATTCCTCTCTATTGTCTTCTCCACGGTTGAGTTATTCATCTCTTTCTAAAATCAAGTACAGACAGGAACATAAGAATCTTGATGACAGGCCTGGTGTGAATCAGGATTAACCCTGAGGCCTGTGAGGTAAAGGCAAACACCCAACTGCAATGAGGTTATCTAACAGTTGAAAGGAGGGCACTGGCCTCTAGGTAGTCAGCTGCAAGACGTGGAGGGAAATACTCTTGACGCACACAAGCCGACTTTGCCCCCTCCCTTATCATCACCTTCTACAAATGCACAAAATTGGATGACGTCAGTACCTCTCCCCTTAGGTTCTTTGTTGGTATGTTGTAATTATGTTCCTGGTTGTATGGTTATACTTGAGGACATCACTTTATAATGAAAGAATATGAAGTAACCCTCTTTACAAAATGCAAGGGAGAGAGCAATTGTTGGTGTTCCTCGGGGCTTAGAGTGTACTGTATGTCTCAAGCAGAGATACACACTCTGATGTAAGGCACACCTAGCAACCATTTCAGGTCTGCAGGCTAGACCATTCCTATGCAGCTATAGCCCCAGAACAGTCATACACAATGACAAAGTCATTTGGAGCTCAGCAGGGCTGGCTTCCAGTGAAGCCTTACATATGCTGGAATCAACACTTGCTCTAGTGGAGGAGGAACCCAGGACTTCATACATGTCAGGCACAGGCTCTGCCACTGAGCCACACCCTGGCCTAGAAATCAGAACTTTCTATCTCTATCACAGATCTTATATGTGTCACCAAGTATTATTCTTTTGTTTGCTAAGTCACAAAGAATGAGAGCCTTCTTTGGCAATTGCATCCAAGGATATAATGTATTTGGTTGTGTTCCCCTCATCACTTTCTCTTGCCCCAAATCCCTCTTCACTCAACCCTTTCTTTCCCCCAACCAATCCCTGTCTCCTTTCCTAACTGTGTGTGTGTGTATGTGTGTGTGTGTGTGTGTGTGTGAGAGAGAGAGAGAGAGAGAGAGAGAGAGAGAGAGAGAGAGAGACTTGCTGGTTTTATCAGGCTGCTCACATGAGCATAGGTGTGGGGTTATTTACTGAAACATGGACAGCTTACTCATAGCTACACCACTGAGAATAAAAAATGTTCCTCCTTCCCCAACAATGAACTGCCGGCAGCTCTTCAGGGAGAGGCAGGGCTTCCCAAAGCGCTCTCCTATCCATGATGGGATGATGATGGGCCCAATCTCATGCAGGGCTTGTGAGGTAGTCACAGTTTCTGTGAGTCATACAATGTCAATGTCATGTCTGGAAGAGGTCGTTCCACAGTTCTTATTCCCACACTGTCACCTTATCCCCAGAATTCCCCTGAGCCTGAGAGGAGGGGAATGAACAGGTCTCATTTAGTACCAAGCACAAAATCATCACGTATTTTCCATTGTTTCTCTGACCAAGGCTGGGGTCTGCCTGAGCAGCAGTAGTTGCCAAGGAAGGGTGCATGGTCTCCCCAGACTAATATTAAAATGCTTGTTAGCATATATCAATTATACATCATTGCGCTGGATAGATTTATGTCAACTTGACACAAGCTAAGGTCATTTGAGAGGAGGGAACTTCAATTAAGAAAATGCCTCTATGCAATGGGGCTGTGGGCTCCCTAGAGGGCATTTTCTTAATTGGTGATCAATGGGGGAGGGCAAAAGCTCTTTGTGTAGTGCTGTTCCTGATGGTCCTGAGTTCTATAAGAAAGCTGCAAGAGAGAACAGCCTTCCCTCCTAAATCTCACGTGGAGTGGCAGTGTGGGTGTGTGAGGTGGAGCAAAGACACTCAAACTCCCAGAGAAGGGAAAGGGGAAGGAGGGGAGAGGGAGGGGGAGGGGTGGGAAGGAGGGGAGAGGGAGGGGAAGGAGGGGAGAGGGAGGGGAAGGAGGGGAGAGGGAGAGAGAGAGGGAGAGAGAGAGGGAGAGAAAGTGTCTTAAGGACAGGCAAGTTTCATAATAGGAATACACAATGTCCAGCAGATGGGAAGTCCAGGTATGTAGATAAATTGTTTATTTGGGAAAAAGCAAATAAACAAAACAACACATTCTATTATATGTTGGCTTCTAAATATAGAAGAAATTTATATTCATTTATAATATTTATTTTTGACTGTGATTTCCCTGAATACCAGCCACCTCTCCTCATTTAATATTTCTCAAAGAACTTCTAGGACTCGATGGTTGTGTGGTTGTTACATGTGTGTGTTACATGTGTGTGTGAGACGTGTGTGTGTGTGTGTGTATGTGTGTGTGTGTGTATGTGTGTGTGTATGAGGCGTGTGTGTGTGACATGTGTGTGTGACGTGTGTGTGTGTGTGTGTGTGTGTGTGTGTGTGTGTGAAAGTGTTCATGTGGGAATGGATGTGATACTCTTTCTCCCCAGTGGTGAGGTTTAAAGCCAAAGCCTGATTCAGATTAGATAAGGGCTTTATCGCTACACTTGTACAGGTATTGATTCCACAGTTAACAGCCTAAGCTCTGACTTGTTAGAACTGGTTGGATTGCATTCTAGGTCTTTCTGACTCCAGAGCCTATGCAATGCTACACCACCCTGTCTTCTTGCTTTGGAAAAGCACGACAACCTACAAGCAGGTGTGGTAGAATTATCTCTACCTAACCATGCTCTCCTTGAATAGCACCTTGTGTTGCCTCTCGCGTTAGTTTCAAGGAGGGGTTCTCAGCCATGCCTGTTGCCACTTGGAGCCAGATGCTGCTGCTGGGGGACAACTTCCCAAGCATCGTGGAACATTTTACTGACTCTTGGTATCTACCTACTGGGCCACAGCAGCATCTCTGACTCACTTGTCACAGCTCCAAACTGTTACTGCAGCTCCTTGATGGAGCAGTTCACTCCACTGGATAATCCTAGACCGAGAGTTATAGGAATCTTGTGGTACATATTTAAAAAATAAAAAGTTATAGATGCCGGGTGTGGCACACGCCTTTAATCCCAGCACTTGGGAGGCAGAGGCAGGCAGATTTCTGAGTTCGAGGCCAGCCTGGTCTACAGTGTGAGTTCCAGGACAGCCAGGGCTATACAGAGAAACCCTGTCTCGAAAAACTAAAAAAAAAAAAAAAAAAAAGTTATAGAATATCTAAAGATCATAATTCTTTCCAAATAAACTTGTGGCATCTAGCCAGCCATATCTTAGTTACTTAGCCGAGTTTGAGATGGGTGTGGGCAGTCTTTCCGGAAGGTGTGTACCACCACTGTCGTTCTAGGAATTACTTGGCAAAGTGTCATTTTAAGAGTGTACATAAGCTGACAGTGCTTGTACTATTAATCCAACCATACTAAATAATATTCATTGCATAGAGCTTACTTTCACACATTTCAGAACACAATTGCAATATGTAAAGCTATGTGAACCGGGTGTGGTGGTGCATGCCTTTAAACCCAGCACTTGTGAGGCAGAGGCAGGCAATCCCTGTGAGTTCAAGATCAGCCTGGATTGCACAGGAGTTCCAGGACTACATTTGACCCTGTCTCAAATGAAAGGGGGAGAGGAAAAGAAAGTTATGTATTTAAAGGGTGAATATTACAGTGTATTAATGATATCTAACAAAAGCTGGTTATAAATATAAGAATATATGAGTGCATGTAATTAAAAAAAATAACATTCTTTTGACTTTATCCTTCAGTGCCTTATCAGAATAGGAAAATTTAAAGCCCTTCTTGAAATTAGATTATTCATCATGCATTTAAAGAAGTGTTTATTTTTCTTGTGACATTTGTCTTCAGTCTCAATGGAATGCAAAGCGCTGTGCTGACCATTAAGAATGATCAGCGACAAAGCTAGCCATGGTAACCTGCCTATGGTCCCAGTTGGTCGAGAGGCTGAGGCTACAAGATCACATAAACCCAAGAAACTGAAGCCAGCCTGGATACAGTCTTTTGCATAAGCTTCTGCCTCCCTTCCCCTGCCTGGCACCCCAGGGCTAGCCACCTTCTCTTCTGCACACCATTCTTCTGTTTTTTTGCAATTTCCAGCTGTTCTGTTACCTCCTTTCAGGGATTTCCAAAGCTCTTCTCTTCCTCTGAAAAGGTGCCTATTTTTATATAACTTGACACTCTTCCTTTACCAAATCACAGAGCCAAAACTTACCAAGACTTCAAGAATTGTTTTGTTTTGTTTTAAGTGGTTGTGAGAAAATGAAAAATATGTCATAGCAAATGAAATATATATACAACTATAATCTTGTTATCATAAAAAATTTTAGGCCCCCCCCATGGCTTTTAATCGAGCCTAGGGTATAAATGGCACCCGAATTAATTGATTTAAATTTCTGCATGCCAACATGCTTTTTACAACAGCGTAATCTGATAAAGTTTGACCACAGTCATGTTGATTTTCCTTAGAAAGTTGGTGAAATCAGAAGGAAAAAATGAATGTTTCACCAAAAACATTGAGTATGCTTTTTGTAGAAAACCAAAACCAAAACCAACCAAACAAACAAAAAACAACAAACAAACAAAAAACCCAAGCTTTCTTCTGGGTACTGGAGAAATGGCTCAGCAGCTAAGAGCGCTTATTACCCTTACAGAAGAAATGGGTTCCGTTCTAGGAACCCAGGTGATGATTCACACCCACATCTGTTACTCCAGGGCATCAGGCATGCACGCCATGTGCACACATATGTGCAGGTAAGACTCTCAGACATATACAATAAAAATAAATAAAACTTGAGAAAAGAAAAAGAAAAAACTGTGATCTTCAAAAATAAAGGTCCTAAATGAATTTAAGATTCATTAAAAAAAAAAAAACAACAATATGCTGTGAGTTTACAAACTAATACAGAAGAGTGTAAGGTGGGCCAGTATACTATAAATAAATGTTCATCAAGAAAAAACTCAAAACCATAATAACCAAAGTCAAAACTCAAAACCATTTAGGAAATACTGAAACCGTCCTCTTAACTTACCTTTGACTGTTTCACAAATGTCACAAGAGAAATTAGACACTGTAAAGACACATTTTTTTTTTCTTTTTTAAGGAAACAAGAGTAGGGCTGGCTCCGTGGTTAAGGCAGTGTGCTACTCTCCCAGTAGACCTGAGTTTGGTTCCCAGCACCCACCCCTGTAACTCCAAGGGATCCAACACCCTCTTCTGGACCCCATGAGAACCTGGACGTGGATGGCACATGACTGGGACACACACACACACAGATAAAAATTAAACAACACTAGTTGGCCATTATTCGGGAAGAAAGGCCCTTGGTCTAGCAATGTTTATAGGCCCCAGTACAGGGGAATGCCAGGGCCAAGTAGCGGGAGAGGGAGGGTAGGGGAGCAGGGCAGGGGGAGAATATAGGGGACTTTTGGATAACACTTGAAATGTAAATGAAGAAACTCTCTAATAATAAATAAATAAATAAATAAATAAAATTAAACAACAAATAATGCAATATATAATACAGCACCACGGGTATAATTCAGAATAGATTCAAATGTACTAAAACATGAAGGTTAAAAAAGGAATAAAAGAAAATAAGAATATTTCCTTTTGATTTTTCTTCCAACCTTTCCTGTGTTGACCTGTCCCTGGAATTTGGGTTGGGTGAGCAGCTTTTGATTGGACTCTCCAGGTTAAGAGGCCCTGGAAGGGATGGTCCTATCATTAGCTCTGTGACTTTGCTACTAGGGACTAGCTTCAGTTGTTCCTATTGTTGGTGGAATGGGCAACTTGTGAGGTCCAAAGCCTCCATGCAAGTGTGCTGGGCACATTGTGGAAGGGTTTTTCTTAGTAAGATACTGTCATGGTGGGAATCCAGAGCAGGCCAGGTTGCTTTTACTTTAGCGATTTTTTCGCATGGCTGTTCTGACCAACTTCCCCAGCATGGATGAATGAACAAGTTGTGCATTGAGTAGCTTAGCTCACCTCCAGATGCTTCTACTTCGAAAGCTGGGAGCACCATGAAGTGTGTGCGTGCACCAGTGCATGATTTGTGTGTGTGTGTGTGTGTGTGTGTGTGTGTGTGTGTTGTTAAAGGTCCTTTTCAAGTGGCCAAGCTAACCTCCAATTCCCTATGTATACCCAAGGATGACTTTGAACTCCTGTTCCTTCTGCTCAACCTCTGGTACCTGGGATTTTATATTTATTTTCCATCACACCCAGGTTTTGCAATGCTGAGTGTAGAACCCAATACTGCATGCACAATAGACAAGCACTCTACCATCTGGGCTCATTCCCAGCCCCTCTCACAATATTTGATGGGAACATATGAATAGCTATTGTTTACCTGTTCTTTCCCCATGGCTGCTTTTGACAGAATTGAGTTGAAGAAATGGGTTTTAATGGGCAGAGAAAGCAAAACAATTTCCTTTGAGGCCTTTACTTTGATGACCTTTAATGTCAAAGAGTTTGGAAGGATTTGAAATTTGTTCAGAATAAGAAAATCACACACACACACACACACACACACACACACACACACACACACACACACACATTCATTGGTAATTCCACCAGTTCCCAAGATACAAATAAAGAATTGCAATAGGTAAGTCAGAGCCTCAAGCTAAAAGGTTCACAAATCAGGCAGAGGATTAGGAGCATAGGAACCAGACTCTCAGCTACACACCACGTTAAGTACGACTCACTTTCCCTCTCTTTCTGGGAGGGGGCAACACTACAGATACTATGAAGCCTGAGATTGCAGAGACAGGGTGACTTTCCCTGGCTCACACTACCAGCTCTGGACAAAGCCAGGATTTCTACCTACTGCAGTTAAATTCAATGGTGTGTTCTCAACAGGGCGTGGCTTTGTGGTAGCATGAGTGCGGCTGGGTTCCATCCCAAGCACCAGAAACCAAACCAAAGCAAACCAAGCTAAACAAAATCTCACAACCGCAATCCTTTCTCTTATGGTGCCGGGGATGAGCCCTGGGTTTTGTCTATGCTAAGCAAGTGCCCTTTCACACAGCTACACCTGAATCTCCACTTTTTCATTTTTATTTATTCTTTTACCATAACTGAAACTCATGGTTATTTATTTCCCTAAATCTCTCAGCAGCTGTGGAATGAATGAAAGTGACCTCTATAAAACAAACAACAACAAAACAAAACAAAACAAAACAAAACAAAACAAAAAACCCCAGCTCTGATTCTATAACTAGAAGCATGTTTGCTTGCCTTGAGCTATCCAGAGCACCAAGTCTGCTTTTGTTGACTATCTGCAAGGTAATTGTTGCGGGCCCTGTTCCCATGCGCACTTGACCTGGGCCTTGGCCTGGCGCAGCACACCTTCACAGTCCAGTCCTGGGAGCAGCATTTAATAAAACATTTGGGAGAGACTGGTCTGCAATCCAGAAGGCGACTCGGTTCTTCAGTATTTGACCCTCTTCAGAGATGGCTAAACGCTTTCTGTGACAATTACAGAGAGGAGACCTCAGCAGCTGTCAGATGGAAGATGGCGGGTCTATATTTTACCAGTGAAATCCCAAAGCAGATAAGATTGAGGGTACACCGTGGTCACTGGGGAAATTAATTCCACCCCAGGTGAGTATGCATGCCTCATGTGGAGCTATGGCGATGAGGTAACTGAAGTCATCTGCCAAACTTGGTTCTGGAGAGTTCTCTTCAGACCTTGAAGGGCATGGGAACTCCTCCAGAACCGCCTAAGCCCCAAAGTCCTTCCGTTGGTTATTGTTTCTCGTCTGTGACAGAGGCCTTGATAAAAAACAACTTAAGGGAGGAGGGATTTCTCTAAGTTAAGTTTAAGAAGGGACACCACCCACCTTGTCAGGGAAAGCACGGCTGCCAAAGCTGGTTAAAGTGTGTCCTCCGCAGTCCAGACGATAGACTCTAAAACTTCAACCACTTCCTCCAGCGAACCTCTACCTCCAGAAAGTTCCAGAGCCTTCCACAATAGCTTCACTACCTGAGGACCACGTGTGTAAACACTGGAGCCTCTGGGTGGGGGCTGGGGGGTGCAAGGTGTGTTCCACACTCAACCCACTGTTACAGGGGCACCGGACCCAAAGCCTTAGCTTTCTCATCCTCTGCAAAATCACTCTCTGGATGAGCAGAGCCACAGCCTTCAGCTGCAGTGTTTACTGTTGTTGCTCTAACAGAAATGAGGTTCTTTGTGTCTCCAAATTCATCCCTAATCTTACACTCATTAAGATTAGGCTCTGGAACTTTAAAGCTCCTTCCCAGGCGCAACAGCCCCTGTTCTTCTGCAACCTGCGGCATCCTCCTTCCAGAAAGATGTCTCTTCCTTTGAGACTTTCACACCATCAGCTTCCAAGTGCAGACCTGAATGGTCTTTGCCTGGAGCTGGGATCTTTTTCTTTGTGTTTCTCACTTCACTGATTGGTTTTATTGTTTTACATTTAAAATGCTACTGTCAGCTGCCCCTGCCCAGGGTCCTCATGTCTGGTATAACTCTCCTATCAAGTGATGTTCTCAACTTTCTAATTGTTTCTAAAATATTTGGGGGGGGGGGGCTCGAACTCTCATTTAAGGAGTCCTATCTAGAGCAAACACCCCAGTGTCTGAAGGCTAGCCCTTGCCAATGAGGCATGGATGAGGGATTTTAGAACTGAAATGTGTCTAAAACTACTTACAACCAAAGCAGTTTAGTGGGGCCATCAAGAGCCCAGCTTAGAAGGCAGCTTGGCCAGTGTGGAGCGCTTCTTTGTTTTGATTTTGAACAAAGAACCAATCTTTGTATGTGCCTCTTTTTCCTCAATCTTAAACTGGGGTGAGGGGTTACCGTCTATCTTCTACAGCTGCTAATAGGGATTCATCAAATTAACCTGTAAAGGGCTTATAATCAGTCACACCTAGGAACATGAAGAAGTGCCATATTGTTGATATCACAACTGAAATAAAGGTGTTTTATAAAAGAATGTGAAGGGGTTCAATCCCCAGGACCTCGTAAACTGGGCTGAGATACCTGAGACCACACACATACCCACGAGTGTGCACAGACAGAGAGAGGGAGAAGAGAGGTATGGAGAGAGACATATGTAGAGGTTTTAAACATGCTTTTCTTTCTGTCTCCTTAAGGTCCAGACTACATAAAAGACCACTTGCCTAGAGTTCACCAGCATACCGCCTATATAGGAGAAAAGCGTCCAGCATTAGAGAAAACTGGAGATCTCAGATATTTATGGAGGCCTGCTTCAAATAGAAGCCTGCCGGCAAAATATAAACACGAGTACACCTGTGGAATTGGTTGGGGGATACCACAGTACAGTTTCTTCAACAGATCAAGACTGGAAAGTGGCTATCATATCCAGGTACTGCTCTTAGCTTCATGCTCTCTGTTGTCTCCTTGTGTTCTGATTTGAATTCATTGTGAGTTTGCAGCATAGACAGTGCCAGGTCCTCAGTCACACTGAGAAGAAGTGACATTTAAGGTTTTCAGGAAGGTAAGCATTGGGGATTAACAAACTTACATAGCAACTTGCCCTTTTAGCCCTTTTAATGGATGAGAGGAGAGGTAGAAAGAAAGTAAAGCTCTCTGGGCTGGAGAGATGACTCATCGGTTATGAGCACTGACTGCTCTTCCAGAGGTCCTGAGTTCAAATCCCAGCAACCACTTGGAGGCTCACAACCATCTGTAATGAGATCTGATGCCTTCTTCTGGTGTGTCTGAAGACAGCTACAGTGTACTTATATACATAAATAAATGTAAAAAAAAAAATGAAGATCTTTGCTGGGGTAGGGAATGTACCAGTATCATGTGAGTGCAGGGGCATTTGCGCATGTACCCTGTGCTTGCACCGCTCTGTGAGTGGGCTGTGGGTAGAGGGTGGTGCTGAATTTCATTCTGTAAAGCAAAAACAAAACAAAGCAGTATCAGATCTTGAATGTCACTGTGCTGAGCGTGCAGTGTGAGTGAATAGGACTCGAACCCTTGTCTTGTGTGGACCACGGCAGGTGCCCACACACTCGTCTATAAAACAGAAAGAAGTGAAAGTGATTTTAGAAGCAGTGTATTTACAGACAGCTTTAGAACCTTCTATACGCTGATGTCATATTACACAACGGCAGAATTTCTAGATTTCCTCACATTGTTTTTTGAAATTTGCTGTGTGTGCATGTGTGGTGTGCATATGAGGTGTGCATATGAGGTGTGTGGGGGAGTGGTGGTGGTGGTGGTGGTGTGTGTATGTGTATACATGTATGGTGTACATGTGATATATGGGGACGATTGTGTGTGTGTGTGTGTGCATGTGTGGTATTTGTATGATGTGTTGGTGTGTATGCATGTGTGGTATATATGTGTTGTGTGGGGGTTATGTGCATATGCATGTGTGGTGTGTGTGCATGTATCGTGTATGTGTGGGGTGTTCCTGTGTGCTTTGTGTGTGTGTTTGTGTATTGCACCAAATTCGTCTTGCTTAGCAGAAACTTTTAAGTCATGAAGCTTTCTGTATAAGTTCTGCCATCTTAACAGCAATTCCTGTCTTATAACAGTGTTAGGTAGCCTCTTCTTCTTCTTCTTCTTCTTCTTCTTCTTCTTCTTCTTCTTCTTCTTCTTCTTCTTCTTCTTCTTCTTCTTCCTTCCCCTATTTTGTCTTTATTTTTTATTTTTTAAAAAAGGGTGAGGAAACCAGAAGTTAATACAATTCTCAAGCAAGTGAAACAAGTGCTTTAGTGACCAACCAGCCAAGCAATGGGAGACCAGGAAAAGCAGAACGTGCATGTGAAACCTCAGGAGCTGTTACTAGGGTTTGTGAAAAGTTATAAAACAACAAAGACCTCCGCCAATACCAAAACTATACAACCAAAACTATAAAACATTCTTATCATGACACATCATATAAATAACTAGCTCTCCCTCTCTCTTTCTCTGCCCTCCCATTCTCTTTTGTTGAGACAAGGTCTATATGGCTCAGGTTGGCCTTGAGCTTGTGATTCCCATGCCTCAGCCTCCCAAACCGTGGGACTACAGGCAGGAACAGAGAAGAGAGAGGAGGAAGGGGGGGAGACAAAGGAGGGGAAACAGAGAGAAGAGAGAGGAGAGAGAAAGAATAGAAGTGTGTGGGAGAGAGACATTAGAGGGACAGGAAATAATAAGAGGAGAGTGGTAGCATCAACTAAGGTCACCTTAGAGAGGATAGGGGGAGTCATTTAGGTGATGCCTTGTTTCCCTGCAATTTCTTGCACGTATGTAGCTATTCCTTGCCCAACCTATTCCACATCGAAATGACCACTTTTCATTTCTGACTGCAGACACTCGTCAGCGTATTGTATGCCATAACTCAGAGCTGCAGTTTTAACACAGACCCTTGCTGGATGTGTATAGCTCCAGCAGCCGTACTTGCTAATTTAAGTTTTAGGTTACTCTGAGACCTGCAGCCAGGATGCTCAGGCACTTCCAAGGGACTTCCACAACTATGACCGGAGGCTACTGCCTCCTACCTGGAACCAGCTCTCTTATTTGGGGCAAAAGGAGGGTTCCATGGAGGGCTCCACAGACCATGTGATACACTATCTGACTTGAGCAGGGAGATACTAATCTCCATGCTGAGTGACACCAGAACACTTACTATACTGTACCTCTATACCTCTGTCAGTGAAGAATCATCAGAACAGCTGTGTGTGTGTGTGTGTGTGTGTGTGTGTGTGTGCGCGTGTATGTCTGTGTATATGTGTGTGTATGTGTGTGCATGTGTGTATGTGTGTGTATGTGTGTGCGTGTGTGTATGTGTGTGCATGTGTGTATGTGTGTGTATGTGTGTGCATGTGTGTATGTGTGTGCATGTGTGTGTATGTGTGTGTGCATGTGTGTATGTGTGTGTATGTGTGTGCATGTGTGTATGTGTGCATGTGTGTGTATGTGTGTATATGTGTGTGCATGTGTGTATATGTGTGTGTATGTATGTATGTATGTGTATGTGTGTTTGTATGTGTGGTATAACTATTTTTACCTAGCTTCATGTATGTTATAGTGATGCACATACACACACACTTACACACACACACACACACACACACACACACACACACACACACACAGACATATGCAATCAATCAGGAAAGCCCATTATTTTTCCTATTCTCTCAGATTTAAGAGCAGTACATTCTTCTTGTTTAAATGGATTTGGTCTCTGCCAAACTATGTATTTCATTTCTATAGGAATAAAATGGAGCCAATTGAAACAATGTCTGTGGCCTTCTGACTGCCTCTCCAGTGGTCTGCCTCCCCACCCCTGGCCTTGCTTTAACCCAAACATCAGTAAGGTCAGCTGGCTTCCTGATGCCCGTTTTCTGCTCCTGCACTCTGACCTCATGACAAATTGATTTAAGTCAGTTGCTTTCCCCCACAGAAATGATGTCATATTGGACTTGGTCAGCCATTCTTCATTGGTATGATCCCCAAGACAACATTAAATCAATTCATTGCAATATGTATTACAACCATTGTGTTTTACAACACAGAAATCCACCTGTATACTCATGTGTGATATGGCTAATAGAAATTTTCCAAGCTTTGACAGTTCTGCCACAGTTTAACCACCATGAATTCTACAGTATCTTCTAGGAGCTTCTTTTTGGATAGTTTAGTGACATTTGAATGAATTTCTGATAACTGAAGTTTCTCAAAGCTGGTGGATTCAGTTTTTCCTAAATTAGCTGGTTTGTTGGACATTTTCCTCTCAGTGAATAATTTAGGAAAGATAAATAGGAAAACACCTACAATGGACGTGTTAGTGAGAACACACTGCGACCCTCTCTAGGACAGCTCAGACTGTGACATGGACAGGTGAGCTCTTTATGTGAGGTCAGGACTTCAGCCCAGGCGTGTGAGTGAAGCACACAGTAAGAGAATAAGATACAGGCTGAAATGAAAGGCTGGACTTCAGCTGCCTTCATGTGCACACCCCTGTGGCCAGTGTCCCGCCGGGTCAGGTCTAGTTGCCTCTTTGGGTAAAGCCTGTCTCTTTTTCTCCATATTCTGCCAGCATACTCCCAACTTCCCACTCAGGGCCGTTACACACAGCACACCTCATCTATAAGTTGTTCGTAGGTCCCAGCCAGAGAGTGGATGGAATGATAATTTGGTCAGGATTACTTTTGAAATTTTAATCGAAGAAGTATTTTATAGCTCTTCAAAACAAATCAAATATTATCCGTAGTATTATAGAAACTAGAAACACACTCTCAGCAGATGACCCCATCTCTCATTGTCTCTGTGCAATAAGACATCAAACCAACTACAAAAATGATCATAATAAATATAATAATAATAATAACAATAATAATACATAATAATAATAAATGTTGCCAGTATGGAGCTATCAAATATGTAGAACATTAAAATTCAGAACTAAGGGGTATTCTTCTCATTGCAAAAATTTTCATTTAACTTTGGGTTTATTTAGAATAATCATTAAAGCAGCCACCAGTCTTACGTCTCCTTTGGTGGTACTGGAAGTTGCAACAAGAGCTTCCTGCATTCTATGCAAGTGCACAAGCTCAGCCAGAGACTTTTAAAAGCATAAAAAGCGTCCCTCCTTTCAACCAAGTTATAAAAGACAAATAAAAACCGTTTTTCCTAAAATAGCTATGCATGGGCTTAGCAGTTGAGTATGCACTGCTATTGCAGTTCCCAACACCCACAAAAGACAGCTAAAGACTGTCTGTAACCCAGCCCCGGGGCGTCTGACCCACCAGTTTCCATGGACACCTGCACTCTCTCTGCCACACACACACACACACACACACACACACACACACACACACACACAATTATAAGCAAGAAAAGATATAAATCCTAAAACAGCGATCGATGTCTTTGAAGTCCTTTGTTCTGAGATGGACATGTTTAGTGTTTAGTTCTCAACTTGACTTCATTCAATTATTGGCACCTGATAGTTTGTGGTTTAACATAAAAACGATTGCATTAACACTGTTCAGTCCTAAGTGCCAGCTACAGTAACACCCTTTCATGGTATCCCAGGAAGTCTTAGTGAGTGAGCCACACGCTGACTGTCTGTGAGGGAGGTGAACCCTCCTCCTTTCTTGAAAATAATATAGTCGCCTGTTGGCCCCTTCAGCCCTCATGTTTTGTTCTGTGTGTTTTTACAAAGTTTGCATTTTATGGGATTCCTCAAATAAATTGAAGAAAGTAATTTTCATATAAAGTCATGCATGAATCTAAATCTCCAGTAAAAAAAATAACTATATGGCTGGTCCTCTGTGGCTGGTGTGCATGCCCCGTCCTGCGTTTGGGGCATGTTTGTGAAGAAAAACAGCTTGGGGTCAGCCAGGCACAGAAAGTCACGTGATCTTGCTCACATCCAGAGTCCCTAAGGGTTGATCTCATAGAAGATGACAAGTGTAGTTACCAGAGCCCTAGGGAGAGGGGATTGGAGCAAGCTGATCAGAGAGTACTGAGCTGGAGTTAAGTAGCAGTGAGTTAAATAGCTGTTTCAAATCTCCCAGAAAGGAATTCTGAAAGAGTTCACCACCCAGAGTTTGAAGAACTAGGTCTGTCTAAAACGACTTATCTCTTCTATGCAGTATGTGCATGTATTAAAGCATCATTGTGATTTTTTTCAATATCAGCTAAAACAAAATTTTAAAATATAACCAATAGTTTAAAATGCAGTTCATTTGGAAATGAGGTGTCATAGCAGCCAAGTGGCCTGTCTCTCAGATAAGCCTGGCACCTTTCTTCACTCACTGATATACTTTGCAGGTTGGTGACTTGGAAAATAAATACACCCTTGTTTTCTATCATTTGTTTTATTATGATGTGGATATATTGGAAGAAAAAAAAGCAAAGGAAAAGCGCCCTGTACTGTATGAAGCTAGTAAGGAAATTTTATCCCTTAGTTATAAGGCCAGCTTAAAGTGCTATGCAGTGCCTGACATAACATCTTGAGTATATTTCTAATGTAAGTAATGGCTTTCCCACTAATGACTAAATTTAAGTCAGAAATTAAGCACATCCCATAGACTTTCAACTAATATTATTGGATAATGACAAGAATCTCAGAAAGGATTGATGGACTTAGAATATGGTCCAGTAAAACTGGTCTGACTCCACAGATAAGTTTTAAAAGTTTATTGTTGGAGATTCTGCAATTTGTACTTGATCTAATACCACAGGCCCAGATGGATAAAAGACGAAGACATCTGTTTTCTAAATCTGGCCTTGAGTCTCTCTTCTTAAGGTCACTGGAGGAAATCCTTAAAGCATTATAAATTTGCAATGATCGTTTCCTCTGTTAATCAGACACAATCCTTGCAGAGTACCTCAGCTATGCTGACAAAAATGCATAGAATGTGGAGCAAATGACAGCAGACATGTGGCACTCTCTCTGCGTTCCCATTATTGAAGCTCGCAAGCCAAGGAACCTCAGCCAAGCCTGTTAGAAAGGATTCAAGAATTCATTAAGTTTGGGGAGCCTTATGCATGTTTGTGTGTGTGTGTGTGTGTCTCACACGCGTGTGGGAGCACACACACACACACTCACACACACAATACTGCAAATGAATGCTTCAGGACCTCCCTCAAGTAGGGAAGAACTCAGGGTGGGTGAAGGGGTGCTTTGCTTTTCTGTATTGTTGAGGAAGAGCCAAAGTTAAGTTTTAGTTACTGGGCGGAATGCCTCTAACCAATGAGCCCCTTGACGTAGGACAGATTCTTTCTGAAATGCAGAAGGCTTTTGTTTATGTTTTCATTCCCCTAAACAAGTCTGTGTGACCTGATTGCGCCTGGTGTGCTTGATCACATATAGGTGAGAGATACCCAGGCAGGAAGTATATCAGGGTATATGCTTGCCTTGATTAGACATGATGGGAAATATGGAGACCTTATGGGTGTGCCTTTCCAAGTCTCTGCAAAATGTACTTTATGGGAATCCTGAAATGGTCCTGGCTCATTATACTTAAGCTTGCTTCAAATTTGGCTCAAAAATTGTAGAAGTGGTCTTCCTCTTGTGAATCTTAGGTTTAACAGTTGTTGAAGTTTATAGAGTGGTTCTTGCCGGGCACTGTGGTCCCAATCTCCTGCAGGGCTTGCAATAGTTTATTTGGCTTTGACTGTCTGACTTTCTTCGGACACTATCAGTACCACTCACTTCTATCAGTACCACTCACTTCTATCAGTACCACTCATTTCTCCATCTTGGTGCTTAGCATGGTGTAGATGCTGATCCAGAAATGATAAGACATTAAAAAAATGGGCTTTGTTCTTGTGCACAGCTTGTGTTATTCACACTGAAAAAAAAAAAAAAGCATGCATAAGCTTAGCAATCATTCTATTCAAGTTCAATACAATTGCTTGAACACTATTTACGTTTTCCCCCCACCTTAACTTGACAAGTTCTTTTCACAGTGAGGGAAATTTTACCACTAGAAGTAGGGCTAATTGGACAATTAAATGGGGAAACTCACCTTGTAACTTCAGAATCAACAGCAGTAGCAAGCACCTTAGACAAATCCAAGGGCGGATACAGTTGCAAAGGAAGCACTTGGTTAGACTGCGGTGACTGCACAGGGAGATTTGGGAAGCTCCCAGTAGCTTCCAAAGTGGAATCTCCTTACTTTCAGGCCCTGATGGGAATCACCAGAGGGCTAGGCTATAGGGTTGATGTCAGAAGGCCAGTTGCCCACTTAACTAATCAGAACCACTCTGGCAAAGAGGGGTCGGGTCTTTCTCTGAAAGGAAGTCTTAGTGTACTTTGAAGGACAGGACGCATTAGGAGGCCATTTGTCTCCCTGGAAAAGCACAAGGAAGAAATGACAGAAAAATACAACTTTTGAGTCAAATTTATGTTTGTGGCTTTAAATGTGTAACTAGACACAGCAGTACATGCCTAAGACGAAATAATTTGGAAGACAGAGACAGGGGTTTCAGAAGTTCAAAGCAAGCCTAGATTACACAAGACTTTGTTTTCAAAATAAACAAAAACTGAATGTGGTGTACAATGAATACAGGTGGTGCCACCTGAGGCCATGGTGATGTCTGGGCCCCTGCTGCTGCCAAAGGCCATGACCAGGTCCATGGTCCTACTACAGCTGAGGTCTGAGTTAATGTCCATGGTCCATGATACCATTAAAGGCCCTGTGGATGTCTGTGGTCTCTACTGCAGCCTGAAGCCATGTTGATGTCCCTGGACCATGCTGCTGCTAAGGGCCACGCTGATCTAAGTGACCTGCACTGCCACTTGATAGTGATGTCTGGACCTGTGCTGACACCAAGGTCCTGGGCTGGGTCTGTGGTCCCATTGCAGCTGGGAGCCATGTTGGAGGTCTGCACTGTCACCAGAAACCATCTGGAGGCCCATGCTTCATGTTCCTGGTGACTGTGAAGAGTAAGGAGGCTGTTTTTGCTGTGATATGGATGACCACAGACGCACAGTTGAGAGGGAGGGACATGGAAAGCTTCTATGACAACCCTACTCCTATCCTAACTACTCCCTCCTTCAAAAGTGACAGCTTAGACAGGAAGCCACTGAACAGTGCTCTGAAGTGTCTTAGGGATGCTGGTGTGGCTCTCCACATTGGATAGAATCTGGTGTGGGGGAGGGGGGATGGAAAGTACTCAGCTGTACTGGACCATGCTCCAGTGCGTATATGAATAACACAAATTAGACCCTTTTCTTATTTTTATTCTTACTTTTTTGGGGGAAAGAGATTACAAGGGGATGGGGTGGATAAGGAAGGACGGGAAAATGAGTATGATTGGCTGGGATGCATGTTGTGAAATTCCCAGAGAATTAATAAGCTGTTATGTTAAATTTAGAGAGAGAGAGAGAGAGAGAGAGAGAGAGAGAGAGAGAGAGTCAGGCAGAGTTGGCATATGCCTTTAATCCCAGCACGCAGGAGGCAGAGGCAGAGGCAGATGGATCTCTTAGCTCGAGGCCAGCCTTGTGTACAGAGTGAATTCCAGGACAGCCAGGGCTACACAGAGAAACCCTGTCTTGAAAAACAAAGAAGGACACAGACAAAAGAATGCAGGTAGCATGAAAAGGGAATGGGGAATAATTAGGAAGAAGGGTTAAGCTGGGTGATGAACAGGAACACAAAGTAGAAGATTCCTCTATCTATGGGGAATGATGACCTTTGAAAAAGTCATATGGAAACCTAATAGTCTAAAGGATTCCTAAAATGTGCAGGCTGGCCTCCAACTCAGAGATTATATATATATATATATATATATATATATATATATATATATATATATATGGGTTTAAATGGAAGTACTCCATAATAGGAGGAGGCAAACAATACCCCACCTAGATACCAAAGCTATTAAATATAAATCCCAGACCAGGAACGGTTTACCTATTGGGGATTATTTATTAGGAGGGAGTCCCCTCAACCTTAAAGCATTATAGGATACTGCTATTGCTTCTGGTTACCCTCTGGAACTTGACAGTAAGACCCTATGGCTAAAGAGAACACACAGTTGAGTCCTAGAACACGGAGAAATCAAGCTGGTTGTTGACCTGGAAGCTGCACCCCTACTGGCTGCTTTCACAGCGCTGGAAGGTGCTAGGGGTGCTCCCACCAGAGAAAGGCACTCCTCAGTCTTACCCAACTGTAAACCCTGTGAGCTTTGACAACCAACCTGGCAAGATACACTGCTGGTACAGTAAAGGCAGCAATGTTAGGAGAGTAAGCAACCACTGTTTAAAATGAGATTTAAGGACCACTACGTAAGATGAAACTCATGTGTGGCACTGTGACTGAGACCAAGACGCTGTGACTTGACAGGTCATAGGCTCTAAGGGAGAATCTACTATTTTATTCTGCTAAGTGGATCCAGCTGGGGGACTTTTATCTTCCTCCTTTTCTGTGAAATGTGTTTACTAATATTTTTATAACACCTTGATTTTCACCATTTCTAAACTGGAGATTATATTGGTTTTCTATTGCTCCACAGCAAATAACCACAGATAGAGCAATGTGATGGAGTGCTATGTATGTATCTGCTCACAGATCCATAGGTCTGATGTCTGAGGGTGTCATGACTGACTTGCTGCTCAGGTCTCCCAAAGCTGACAGGGTATCACTGTCATCTCTTTCAAGTTCATATGGTTGTGACAGACTCTACTTCCTTGTGGTAATAGGGATATGAGTTAGCCAGGAGCCATTGTCATTGAAGAAGGCCCAAACCCCTAACCGCACAACTCATTTAACCTTCCACTCTACTAAGAAAATCTTTTTTCAGGCCTCATGCCCCTTAACTTTACAGCCCCTTTGTCAAGAAGCTTAGGGTCTTCTATGAGCTCTGATTATGTTAGGTTGAGTCTCTCTCTCTCTCTCTCTCTCTCTCTCTCTCTCTCTCTCGTGTGTGTGTGTGTGTGTGTGTGTGTGTGTAGTAGTAGTAGTACTTGGAGAGTAAACTTACAGCTCAAACACAATGTTAGGCAAGTATTCATTAACACAGCTCCATTCCAGTCTGTTTCAACTTTTTTCTCTGGGGCTAAGGTCTCACTAAGTTGTTTAGACTTAGTAGAAATTATGATTCTCCTGCCTCAGCCTCCTAAGTAACTGGCATTACAAGCCTACCACACTAGGCAAATCTCCTTTTCTTAAATTCAAAGGATTTTTAGAGTCTTGACTATACTTTTAAAAAAAAAAAAAAAAAAACCCTCACCAGCGATCCCCGGATCAGTATTTGATTGAATATCTGGAAAAAAGTATGTTTACTAGAAAATGAGAATTCTGGGGACTATTGGAACTCTGCCTACCACAGGGTTAATAGCCAACCCTCAGAGCACTGTTCTCTGGATCCAGTGGTAGGTGTGCCTCATGCTGGCATAGTATTTCTTGTAGCAGGGCTTAACAAATGGCATCTAGTGGCATTAATGTTTCTCTCTGCCTGTATTTCAAAACTATATAGTGTTATACACACGGCAAAATCTACAATAGAATGTGCACACCACTTGAATACACGGCAGAAAGTAGCCATTGTGGCTCCATAGTTAACAGACTCACAAAAACCCAGTGATCACTGCTTACTTAAAGTTGGTTTATTTGTTCAAATTATTTAAAACAATGCAGTCAAGCAACAACGACAAAAACATTCATGTCACATCTCAAGCTTATCTGTAACAGGGCATAAAACGAAATGTGAATCAATCCTTCTCTCTCTCTCTCTCTCTCTCTCTCTCTCTCTCTCTCTCTCAAAATGCATGACAGAATCCAAGCCTTAAACACTGACATTTTCCAGAAACAATTGTTTTGTTTCAAACCTTGCTCTGAATATAAAATGAATATTTCAGATGCCCCACTCTTGCAAAGACCTTTCTGCCTTTCTTGATTCAATAATTCCAGTCTAAAATAGGCAACGTTATGCAGTTATGTGGCCCAGTCACAACAATGCGGGTGCTTACCACTGGCTGTGGGAAGAGAGACACCAAAGGGGTTAACTGGAATATTTTGCAAATTGAGGCAAGAAGAGAACAAATCCATTAGCATAACAAAAGGTAGCCTGAGGGGCTTTTTCCACTCTGCTGTTTGGTACTGAGAGGCCAGTGTTAGCAAGGAAGGAGGCTGGAGAAAAAAAAAAAAAAAAACCTTAGCGTGTACACATTCTTGAAATACATTGCATTGTGTCCCCCTTACTGATGAAAAAGCCCATAGTTACAGAAACGGATAACAGGGTCCTTGCCAGTAAGGAAAGCTAAATCAGATACCCTCTCAAAAGCATTGTGGGACATCAGAACAAAGCCAGGATCCCTCTCAACACTGCCAAAGATCACCTGAGAATGGCAGTGGGACTCTAGAGGTGGGCTCTGGGAAAGGGGAGGCCTTAAGCAATGGCTGTCCAATAGAGCTAGCCCCAGATGGATGCAATTAATTTAACCCAATTTTAGCAGATTTTATTCATTCAGAAAATGTCTCTGGCTCACAGTTGCTAGATGTAATTAGCAGGCATTTCATTTTTAGCAATACCTAGACTTATTTAAACCTAGACTTATTTAATACCTAAACTTATTTAAATTTATTTTCATTTTTAGTAACACCTAGACTTATTTAAACTTATTTACCTAAACTTATTTAAATAAGGCTAAACTTATTTAGACTTATTATTTATAGGCTTCATAGTAAGTGTCTAATTTGAACCTATAATTATATTTGGTAATTGAAAATGTTAGAGGATATATAAAAGTTTCTTTCACTGACTTCCTTAAAATATTATTTCTTGGTGGATTGTATAAACATTTTAGATTCTTGTTCATTGATTTGTAGTTCTGGGATGAAATGCAGGCCTTTGTACTTATTAGGCAAGTGCTCTACCTAGGGGTTACATCCCTCGCTGAACTAATCTATTGATCAATATTATCCTTATGAATAATGGACCAATATAAATGTTTATATGATTGTGAATCCAGTAGGTTTAACGCCTCAGGGAGTATCGCTGCTCAAATAAATCATGGTATATTTTTTTGACTGGTTAACTTGTAAATTTTCTTTTCATGAGAATCTTCGTCAAACAACAAAAACAACTTGTATTGATTAAACAAGTTGTACTGAATAAAATCTTGGTTCCCAGCCCAAATCTTTGATGTCAAATTATAGTCAAACAGAAAAAAAAAATCTTCTAAAAAAAATGGAACAAAAAATGAAAATTAGAAAAAGTAGAATTCTACGAATCATACGCATGATACATATGCAGACCCACACGTTCTGCGAATCATACGCATGATACATATGCAGACCCACACGTTCTGTTCTCCTTCTGAGGGGCTGTGTGGGGTCCATCTATCTTCTGAGGATGTATGCAGACATGTGATGTTCAACACGGCCTGTTTCTCAGTCCAAGAGACCTGCATGTGGTTTTTTGTGTTTTTTTTAGATATTTTCTTCATTTGCATTTCAAATGCTATCCCAAAAAGTCCCCTATTCCCCTCCACCCGCCCTGTTTCCCTATCCACTAACCCCCACTGCTTGGCCCTGGCATTCCCCTGTACTGGGTCATATAAAGTTTGCATGACCAAAGGCCTTTCTTCCCAATAATGGCCAACTAGGCCATCTTCTGCTACATATGCAGCTAGAAACAGGAGCTCTGGGGGTACTGAATAGTTCATATTGTTGTTCCACCTATAGAGTTGAAGACCCCTTCAGTTCTTGTGTACTTTCTCTAGTTCCTATATTGGGGACCCTGTGTTCCATCCTATAGATGACTGTGAGCATCCACTTCTGTATTTGCCAGGCACTGGCAAAGCCTCACAGGAAACAGCTATATCAGGGTCCCTTCAGCAAAATCTTGCTGGCATATGCAATAGTGTCTGCGTTTGGTGACTGATTATGGGATGGATCCCCGGGTGGGGTAGTCTCTGGATGGTCCATCCTTTCATCTTAGCTCCAAACTTTGTATCTGCAAATCCTTCCATGGATATTTTATTCCTTATTCTAGGGAGGAATGAAGTATCCACACATTGGTCTTCCTTCTTGATTTTCTTGTGTTTTGGCAGTTGTATCTTGGGTATTCTAGGTTTCTGGTCTAATATCCACTTATCAGTGAGTGCATATCAAGTGACTTCTTTTGTGATTGGGTTATCTCATTCAGAATGATATCCTACAGATATATCCATTTGCCCAAGAATTTAATAAATTCATTGTTTTTAATAGCTCAGTAGTACTCCATTGTGTAAGTGTACCACATTTTCTATATCCATTCCTCTGTTGAGGGACATCTGGGTTCTTTCCAGCTTCTGGCTACTATAAATAGGGATGCTATGAACATAGTGGAGCATGTGTCCTTATTACCAGTTGGAACATCTTCTGGGTATATGCCCTGGAGAGGTATTGCTGGATCTAGCGGTAGTACTATGTACAGTTTTCTGAGGAACCGCCAGACTGATTTCCAGAGTGGCTGTACCAGCTTGCAATCCCACTAGCAATGGAGGAGTTTTCCTCTTTCTCCACATCCTAGCCAGCATCTGCTGTCACCTGAATTTTTTATCCTAGCCATTCTGACTGGTGTGAGGTAGAATCTCAGGGTTGTTTTGATTTGCATTTCCCTGATGGTTAAGGATGTTGAACATTTTTTCAAGTGTTTCTCAGCCCTTCGGTATTTCTCAGTTGAGAATTCTTTGTTTAGTTCTGTACTCCATTTTTAATGGGGTTATTTGAATTTCTGGGGTCCAGCTTCTTGAGCTCTTTGTATATATTGGATATTAGTCCCTATCAGATTTTGGATTGGGAAAAATTCTTTCCCTATCTGTTGGTGGCCTTTTTGTCTTATTGGCAGTATCTTTTGCCCTATAGAAGCTTTGCAATTTTATGAGGTCCCGTTTGTTGATTCTTGATCTTACAGCACAGGCCATTGCTGTTCTGTTTAGGAATTTTTTCCCAGTGCCCATATCATTGAGGCTTTTCCCCACTTTCTCCTCTATAAATTTCAGTTCTCTGGTTTTATGTGGAGTTCTTTGATCCACTTAGACTTGAGCTTTGTACAAGGAGATAAGAATGTATCAATTCGAATTCTTCTACATGATACCCGCCAGTTTTGCCAGTACCATTTGTTGAAAATGCTGTCTTTTTTCCACTGGATGGTTTTAACTCCCTTGTCAAAGATCAAGTGACCATAGGTGTGTGGGTTCATTTCTGGGTCTTCAATTCTATTCCATTGATCTACCTGTCTGTTGTTGTACCAGTACCATGCAGTTTTTATCACAATTGCTCTGTAGTACAGCTTGAGGTCAGGCATGGTGATTTGCTCAGAGGTTTTTATTTTTGAGAATAGTTTTTGCTATCCTATGCTTTTTGTTATTCCAGATGAATTTGCAAATTGCCCTTTCTAACTCAGTGAAGAATTGAGTTGGAATTTTGATGGGTATTGCATTGAATCTGTAGAATGCTTTCAGCAAGATAGCCATTTTGACTATGTTAATCCTGCAAATCTATGAGCATGGGAGATCTTTCCATCTTCTGAGATCTTCTTCAATTACTTTCTTCAGAGACTTGAAGTTCTTGTCATACAGATCTCTCACTTCCTTAGAGTCACACCAAGGTATTTTGTATTTCTTGTGACTATTGTGTAGGGTGTTGTTTCCCCAATTTCTTTCTAATCCTGTTTATCCTTTGTGTACAGAAAGGACACTGATTTGTTTGAGTTAATTTTATATCCAGCTACTGGACTGAAGCTGTTTATCAGGTTTAGGAGTTCTCTGGTGGAATTTTAAGGGTCACTTATATGTACTATCATATCATCTGCAAACAGTGATATTTTGACTTCTCTCTTTCCAATTTGTATCCTCTTGGTCTCCTTTTGTTGTCGAATTGCTCTGGCTAGGACTTCAAGTACTATATTGAATAGGTAGAGACAATGTGGGCAGCCTTGTCTGGTCCCTGATTTTAGTGGGATTGCTTCTAGCTTTTCTCCGTTTACTTTGATGTTGACTACTTACTGGTTTGCTGTAGATTGCTTTTATTATGTTTAGGTATGGGCCTTGAATTCCTGATCTTTCCATGACTTTTATCATGAAGGGGTGTTGGATTTTTCTCAAATGCTTTCTCAGCATCTAACGAGAAGATCATGTGATTTTTGTCTTTGAGTTTGTTTATATAGTGGATAACGTTGATGGATTTCCATATATTAAACCATCCCTGCATCCCCTGGGATGAAGCCTACTTGGTCATGATGGATGATCGTTTTGATGTGTTCTTGGATTCGGTTTGCGAGGATTTTATTGAGTATTTTTGCATTGATATTCATAAGAGAAATTGGTCTGAAGTTCTCTTTCTTTGTTGGAACTTTGTGTGGTTTAGGCATCAGAGTAATTGTGTCTTCATAGAATGAATTGGGTAGAGTACCTTCTGTTTCTATTTTGTGTAATAGTTTGAGGAGAGTTAGAATTAGGTCTTCTTTGAAGGTCTGATAGAACTCTGCACTAAACCCATCTGGTCCTGAGCTTTTTTTTGTTGGGACACTATTAATGGCTGCTTCTATTTCTATGGAGAATGGGACTGTTAAGATCGTTAATCTGATCCTGATTTAACTTTGGTACTTGGTATCTGTCTAGGAAGTTGTCTATTTCATCCAGGTTTTCCAGTTTTGTTGAGTAGAGCCTTTTGTAGTAGGATCTGATGATGTTTTGGATTTCCTCAGGACCTGTTGTATGTCTCCTATTTCATTTCTGATTTTGTTAATTAGGATACTGTCCCTGTGCCCTCTAGTTAGTCTGGACTAAGGGTTTATCTATCTTGTTGATTTTCTCAAAGAACCAGCTCCTGGTTTGGTTGATTCTTTGAATAGTTCTTTTTGTTTCAACTTGGTTGATTTCAGCCCCAAGTTTGATTATTTCCTGCTATCTACTCCTCTTGGGTGAATTTGCTTCCTTTAGTACTAGAGCTTCTAGGTGTGCTGTCAGGCTGCTAGTGTATGCTCTCTCTAGTTTCTTTTTGGAGGCACTCAGGGCTATGAGTTTTCCTCTTAGGACTGCTTTCATTGTGTCCCATAAGTTTGGGTATGTTGTGGCTTCATTTTCATTAAACTCTAAAAAGATTTTAATTTCTTTCTTATTTCTTCCTTGACCAAGGTATCATTGAGTAGAGTGTTGTTCAGTTTCCACGTGAATGTTGGCTTTCTATTATTTATGTTGTTATTGAAGATCAGCCTTAGTCTGTGGTGACCTGATAGGGTGCATGGGATAATTTCAATATTTTTGTATCTGTTGAGGCCTGTTTTGTGACTGATTATATGGTCAATTTTGGAGGAGGTACCATGAGGTGCTAAGAAGAAGGTATATTCTTTTGTTTTGGGATAAAATGTTTTGTAGATATCTGTTAAATCCATTTGTTTCATAACTTCTGTTAGTGTCCAAGTGTCTCTGTTTAGTTTCTGTTTCCAGGATCTGTCCATTGGTGAGAGTGGGGTGTTGAAGTCTCCCACTATTATTGTGTGAGGTGCAGTGTGAGCTTTGAGTTTTACTAAAGTTTCCTTAATGAATGTGGCTGCCCTTGCATTTGGAGCATAGATATTCATAATTGAGAGTTCATCTTGGTAGATCTTACCTTTGATGAGTATGAAGTGCCCCTCCTTGTCTTTTTTGATAACTTTGGGTTGGAAGTCAATTTTATTTGATATTAGAATGGCTACTCCAGCTTGTTTCTTCGGACTATTTGCTTGGAAAATTGTTTTCCAGCTTTTTACTCTGACATAGTGTCTGTCTTTATCCCCGAGGTGGGTTTCCTGTAAGCAGCAAAATGTTGGGTCCTGTTTGTGTAGCCAGTCTGTTAGTCTATGTCTTTTTATTGGTGAATTGAGTCCATTAATGTTAAGAGAAATTAAAGAAAAGTAATTGTTGCTTCCTGTCATTTTTGTTGTTAAAGTTGGGAATCCGTTCTTGTGGCTGTCTTCTTTTAGTTTTGTTAAAGGATTACTTTCTTGCTTTTTCTAGGGTATAGTTTCCATCTTTGTGTTGGTGTTTTCCCATTATTATCCTTTGAAGGGCTGGATTCATGGAAAGATATTGTGTGAATTTTGTTTTGTCATCGAATACTTTGGTTTCTCCATCTATGGTAATTGAGAGTTTTGCTGGGTATAGTAGCCTGGACTGGCAATTTTGTTCTCTTAGGGTATGTATAACATCTGTCCAGGATCTTCTGGCTTTCATAGTCTCTGGTGAAAAGTCTGAAGTAATTCTAATAGGCCTGCCTTTATAAGTTACTTGACCTTTTTCCCTTACTGCTTTTAATATTCTGTCTTTATTTAGTGCATTTGTTCTGATTATTATGTGTCGGGAGGAATTTCTTTTCTGGTGCAGTCTATTTGGAGTTTTGTAGGCTTCTTGTATGTTCATGAGCATCTCTTTCTTTAGGTATGGGAAGTTTTTTTCTATAATTTTGTTGAAGATATTTGCTGGCCCTTTAAGTTGAAAATCTTCATTCTCATGTACTCGTATTATCCGTAGATTTGGTCTTCTCATTGTGTCCTGGATTTCTTGAATGTTTTGAGTTAGGATCTTTTTGCATTTTGCATTTTCTTTGATTGTTGTGTCCATGTTCCCTATGGAATCTTCGGCACCTGAGATTCTCTCTTCCATCTCTTGTATTCTGTTGCTGCTGCTCTCACATCTATGGTTCCTGATTTCTTTCCTAGGGTTTCTATCTCCAGAGTTGTCTCTCTTTGGGTTTTCTTCATTGTTTCTACTTCCATTTTTAGATCTTGGATGGTTTTGTTCAATTCCATTGCTTGTTTGGTTGTGTTTTCCTGTAATTCTTTAAGGGATTTTGTGTTTCTTCCACCTGTTTAGCAGTGTTTGCCTGTAGTTCTTTAAGGACTTCTACCTGTTTAGCAGTGTTCTGCTGTAAATCCTTGAGGGATTTTTAATGTTTCCTCTTCAATGGCTTCTACTTGTTTAGCAGTATTCTCCTGTGATTCCCTGAGGGATTTTTGTGTTTCCTCCTTAAGGGCTTCTACCTGTTTAGCAGTGTTCTCCTGTAATTCCTTGAGGGATTTTTGTGCTTCCTTTTTAAGGGCTTCTACCTGTTTAGCAGTGTTCTCCTGTGTTTCTTTAAGTGATTTATTAATGCCCTTCTTAAAATCTTCGACCATCATCATGAGATATGATTTTAAATCCGCATCTTGCTTTTCGGGTGTGTTGGGGTATCCAGGACTTTGTGGTGGGTATAGTGGGTTCTGATGATGCCCAGTGTTCTTGGTTTCTGTTAGTAAGATTCTTATGCTTGCCTTTTGCCATCTGGAAATCTCTAGTGTTAATGTTCAAGCTGTCTCTGGTTGGAGCTTGATCCTCCTGTGATTCTTTTAGCCTCTGTCAGCACTCCTGGGAGTCCAACTCTCTCCTGAGTTCCAGTGGTCAGAGCACTCTCTGCAGGCAAGCTCTCTTCTTTCAGGGCAGGTGTCCAGCAGTCTGGAACTCTGATCCACTTCCTGAGTTCTGGTTCTCCTCTGGCAAGAAATGTGCCCAGGGGTCTGGCTCTCACCTCCTCCTCCTGGCTGAGGATGAAGGCCCTACAGGACCCTGACCAAGAAGCTCTGTTGCTTCTATTGCCCACATGCTCTCAGGTGATCAGGAGGTCCTGGGTGTGCTAGGGGTCCTGCAGTGTGGAGAGTCCTCTGGTGCCCTAGATGCCCTCGGTCAGGTTCACACAGAAGATGGCTGGGCAGGCCCTGACCTGAATGGATCCCAGCCTCTGGTCGGGCAGAGTTCCTTTGTCCCTGTTCCTGCTGGCACAAGACCCTCTGCGATTCTTTGGAGCCAATGTTGAGTTCCACTCACCCGTGATCCTGAGGTGATCCCAAGGTCCTGTGGCTTGGAGAGCACTCTGGAGCCCTTAGCAGCCTCTGCTGGGCTCAGAAGGAAGATGGCAGGGGTGGCCCTGACCGGAACAGATCGGTATATTTTGTTAATTCAGATAATATAGCATTTCAACATTAACACATGGAGCTCTAAGAGACGTGGAAAAAAAGATATTTTTTAGTATTTCCTAAGGAAATTCATGTTTTTGTTATTAAACATAGAGTAGCAAAAAAATCAAGATCATCCAAGTCTGAGTATATTTGTCCAAAGATAATGATAAAATTATTTGTGAATTAGTAGGCAAATCCAGTTTTCAGGGACTTAATTTCATGCTAGGAATTACCTATGCCATGACCTATCTCCCGTTTGCAGAGCACTACTTAGACATTTTCTGTTGACTGATGGGTGAACTCTTCTATGACCCTTCCTTTGTACACGCGATTTCTGTGTGAGAGTCCAGGCTGCCCTTTTGGGTCACCTGGGCAAGCAAGTAGCATAAGGAAACAACACATACAACAATCAGGCCGGCAGCCTGCAAAGTCACTCTAAGACAGAGCTCGGGCAAGGGCAGGAGAGGAGGGGGAGAATGCCGGGGTTGCTGGTTGCTGCTCAAGGTTCACCGTCCTTATTGCTTTTTTTTTTTTTTTTTTTTTTTTTTTTTTTTTTTTTTTTTGGTGTTTTCGAGACAGGGTTTCTCTGTATAGCCCTGGATGTCCTGGAACTCACTTTGTAGACCAGGCTGGCCTCGAACTCAGAAATCCGCCTGCCTCTGCCTCCCGAGTGCTGGGATTAAAGGAGTGCGCCACCACGCCCGGCTGTTATTGCTGTTTTTTGAGTGGTTACGAATCTGGCACTTCCTATCAAATGCATTCCAAAGCAGAGGTGAAATGCTTTTGCTATTTCATGCTGTAGTTCTTCAATTGTAGCACGGCAAACTGAGAAATGCTTGTAAGCCCAAGCCTTTGGACTATGAACATGACTGCCTTGTTTTGTCAGCTTATTTAAAAAGATGGGGAGGAGGAAGCTGACGCTTCAGGATCATTCATTCGGGAATAATCTATCACTCGAGCGCACACAGCACCGTAGCACTCACTGTCTGGGATTCTGTGTCTTATTATTATTATTTTTTAATATGAAACTGATATTTAGCTACCAAATAGCTCCTCAACTATCAGTTTTCAGATCTGCTACAGGCATCCAACGCCACCTCTTTCCTACTGTGTGGTCACATTTGCTGTATAGCCCTCGACTGCCCCCCTAAACGATGGCTGAAAGTCCACAGCGCTGCCTCCTTCCAGAGTCAGAAAGGCATGGGGCTACCCAGGGACTCCAGGCTAGACCACACAATCCCTGAGCCCTTTCCCCTGCCCTCTCCATTCGCCCAGAGGAAGTGGAGCTCATAGTGACGGACCGCTTCCTCTTAGTTCAGGAAGCAACAGCTACCAGTTTAGGAGCAACCATCTCCTCTGATTTTCTTTTAGCTGAATTTAGCACTCCTACTTCGTTTGCAATCCCGACTCCCTTTCTGAGGAGGAATATAAACGCTTAGTCTTTAAACCCGTGGATCCCTATTTACGAAGGACCGGCACTAACCTTTAGCTGTGCTCCTTTTACAGCACGGCGAACTAAGTCTCCGCGCGATGGACAAAATAACCCACCGCTATCAAAACCCTTGGTAAGTACACGTAAAGGTATTCCACATTAGTTGATGAGTTTCCTTCCTGAGTTAGGGACAGCATCTTTTCTGGTTCTGAAAAGCACGCTAACATTTTAATTTTTATTGCTTCATATAGCTTTGTGTAGGAGGCAGAAATCACAAAATTTTACTTCACATGAACACAATACATTTTAACCTTCTGCCAGTCTAATTAGGGAAAAAGAGCAAGAGAACGTGGTAAAGACAGAGCTAGACTAGAGCGGGGGAAAGAGACTGAGGCAGCAGCTGGTGAGGGTAGACACCAATGAGCAGATTAGTTTCAGCTTTGTAAGTAAGCTTGCTGTGGAGAAACAATATATGTATATTTAGTTAAAAAGAGCTCATTTCATGCTGTTGGCCTAGAAACCGCAATAATAGGTAGTCTTGGTTAATAAAAATAATCTTACCAAAGTCACATAATGTCTTGAATTCATGTTGTCTTAAGGTAGCAGCTAACAAAAATTAAACATGTGTAGCTCTAGGTGTGTTAAATTACCAGGAAGAGAAAATACTGGGCTTATGTGTAGCTAGACAAAACTAAAGGCATAATAGTGTAGGAGGTGAGGGTGGGGCAGGGGGGCCTGCTTTTCTCCAGTTTTCATTCTTGAAAGATACAGTTATTAGTGTGTACAAAAAATATTGGATTTGGTCTCTCCTACTAACATTAAATCGATCGCATAGGCCCTTGGGAGCTGAAAAGATGCCTCAGTAGTTACAAAGACTCCCTGCTCTTGTAGAGGACCTGGGTTTGGTTCCCAGTACCTGCATTGTGACTCATAACCATCTATAACTCCAGTTCCAGAAGATCTAATGACCTCTTCTGAACTACCTGGGCTCTGAGCACACGCATGGCATACATGTATACACACAGGCAAAACACTCACATATGTAAGATAGAAAGAATCAAACAAATATGTAAGATAGAATCAAGCAAATATTCAGGGACTGCTCAGAAGATCTCCCTGGACAACATCTGTGACTTGTTAGTGACAGCCACTGTTCCTGTGAACAGCCACATAGAAAGAGTTACACTGCATTGCACGAAAGGCATGCATGCTGTATGAAAGATTCCATCCCCTCTGAACAGCATTGCTTACGTCTACTGTAAGTACTTTATCAGCTCGTTCGCAGCAAAGAAAAGCACCACAGAGAGCCTATTGGAAATTAAGGACACCTTTAACAACTGTGGGTGGCAAAAGCCTGAATGTGCTACTCTGTAAATATAAATACCTTCTTGGAAAGTATCTGAGAATCACCGGAGCTGTGAACATTTTCCCTAGAGCGAAAAGGTTACCTTTTATAGGGACCATCCTATGCATTGTACCAAGTCATAAGGATGCAAAATGTCTATGAGAAACATCCTCCTACTTAAGGGATTGTGAACTAAGTTTGGAATCTGAGCATACCATACGTTTAAGAAGGAAGATACCCAAATCAGCTTGCCTGTGTGAACACTGACTTAGTTCTCTGTTTCTGTGACAAACTCCTGAGAGATAATCATCTCACTGAGAAAGAAGGCTCATTTTGGCTCTGAGTTTTGAACGTTCTAGGACGTGATCAGTTAGGTTTGCTGCCTTTAGGCCAAACTGTACATCACCATAAAAAATCTCGTAGTAGAGCAAAGCCATTTACACTGTGAGAGATACAAGAAAGAACTAGGACCCCAAGGTCCAGTTGGGCATATTCCCAATGACCAGACCTCTCACAAGGTTCTAAGTATGATTTCTTCTTTTCTCTTCCTCCTTCTCCCCACCTCTTCTTCTCTTTCTTCTTCCTCCTCTTCCCTTTCTTCCTTTCCCTCCTTCCCCTCCCTTTTAGGGATCCTAGAGACCAAGATCAGGGGCTTAACCATGACCACACTTTATACCACTGAGTGATATATACTCCCAACCCTTTAGAAGCTCTGCCACCCCACAGACTGAGACCAAACATTTAACATATGGGTCTTAGGGACCCATTCATTTCAAACCATTACAAATGCAAATTAATAAGTAGGACCATAACCAGAATATTACCAGTTAAAGAAGGTGAAATTTCATTAAATGTTGGTTGTTTCTAGTCTCTTCTATGGCCTCTGGTGCTGGTCCTAATTCTAACGAGTCAGAACAGGTGCCTTGGAGGATGCTCATGTCTTGTGACTCTAAACTTGTACTGCTTAGAAACCTTTCTGCCTCATTCTTGAGTTGTCAAGATAGTTTGGCTAGGGCTCTAAACTCCAGTGGTGCAGAGATGTCCAACCCCGGTGGTGCTGGCTGGATTGAGGGCCTCTCTTTTCTAAACTCCAGTGGTGCAGAGATGTCCAACCCCGGTGGTGTTGGCTGGATTGAGGGCCTCTCTCTTTTCTTTCCTGGGCTAGGTAGTATTCAGTCTCCCAACCAGTTTCTATGCTCTGTTCTTCTCAGATAGCAACAGTGCTTCCCCAGTTGAAAGTCTGACTGGTTCACAATAACAAGCAAGCCGGGCTTAATGTACACAATTATATACAACTATAAAACAACTATATGGCTTTCTTTAAAAAAAATGCAACATTTGAGCCTTTTTTGGTATATGTGTGTATGTGTATTACTGGGAAACTAACATACTTTTTAGTTTTCTTAAAACACTTTTTTAACCCTACATTTTATTTTTATGTATATGGGTGTTTTGCATGTTTATCTGAACACCAGGGGTAGCCTCTCATCTCCCTGATGAGGTTGGAGACGTGCATCTGATACAGGAGTAACGGAAAATTATGATCTGTTACCTAGGTGTTGGTGTCCTGGGTCTCCCGAAGAGAAGCCAGTGCTCTTAACCACTGAGCCATCTCCCCTGTCTCAGGCCATACTAGTTTAAGGTCAACCTGGGCTATCGAGCAAGTACTAAGTCTGAACAAAGGCTGTCTAGCAAGGCCCTGTTTATAAGGAAGTCAAGTAGGTTAGGGAAGGGGAGAAAAAGTTACCATCCTGGCACCAGGCATGCTGAAATGGAACATATAAGAAGTAGGGGGGGGGATCAGGAGGCCAAGTTCACTCTTGGCTACTTAGTTTGAGGACAGACTCTCTCAAAAATCATTATATCCCACCCTGCTTCATCCAGTTTGTGATACAACCATTCATAACAAAACACATCTATGGGGACCTTTGGGCAAGGACTGATATTGCTTTGGATAAAGTTCATGTTGGTTAATCCAAGCATGCTTCTCAATACACTTGACTGGTTAGAACTTATCTCCTCTCGTTCATAAGCCTATGTACAATTGTGAATTTAGTCTGTTATCGAGGTGATATTGAAAAGGCGCGTATGAGTTCATCCTGACACCAGGAGCTACTTGAGTCAGGCAGACGAAGCACATCAAACTAGGATCTATGCCTGCGTCACAGAAAGTCCTGGGAGAGTGGGGAGACAAGGGGGTTAGACATACTGGAAACTTGTGGGCCTGTTTGGAGTGTATAGATTTTAATCTAAGAACAGAGAGAGCTCACTGGGAGGGTCTAAGTCAGAAAAAGGAACATTGTCCATATCCCTTTGCTAACTAAGGTCACTCTTAGAAAGTAGGAATGCTGTGTGGAGAATGGATGGCAGGTGACAGGAACAGTTGTGACAAGATCAGCTAGGAGGCATCTCATTTGTACATGGGTCTTCAGACAAGCCAAAACAACTAAGGCCAGGTGTACAGGCTTTTTACTCTCTGGTTTCAGGAAAAGTCAGATGTAAGCTTTCTGGGCATGGATGGACAGGGAGCACAGTCATGCCGTGTGAAGTTAGCTCTTTATTTTTTCTTCTAAATTAAAGAGCTTCTAAATATTGAGAGCTGGGGCTGAGTTGAGCTTTTAGAGAAAATAGACCATACAAATGAAGAGAGGAGACAATGTCTCCAAAATGACAGCTAAGTACATACATGCCATGATTAGATAGTGCAACGTTAATGTTACCAGAAGGTTGCTGGTGAAGAAATTGAATCATCAAGCTAGATCTTTCCGTCTAAGTTGACTGTTTCCATTGATCTAGGCTGGGATCTGGGCTTGGGTGATTTAAATAGATCCCCCTCCCTGCCTATGATAACCAGCCAGAACTAAGAACCACAAGAAGAGATGGGGAGAGAAGGGATGGAGCCTTGCAAGCAGGGCTTCCTCACACAAAGGGCCAATGCAGTGGAAGATGTAAAGCAGGCAAGGGGGCCTTACATTGGGTCCCTTGAGATGACAGGATGACAGCAGGGAGTGAAGAATCTGAAAGCACTCTTCCGGCCTTCAACAGCGGTTAACAGAAAGCAAGGGCGACAGCAGCAGACACACATCTGGAGTTATCAGTGGCCTTGGAAAAAGGAGCGTGGTAGCAGGATGATAGGAGTGAGTGTTCCCAACACTGAATAATGTTTGCCCATTGGCACAGTGGAGGCAAGAGTCCACCCTGTCTCTGAGATGAGAACACTGCAGGATTCCATCCATCCATAGGCATATTTTTAAGATGTTAGCTTAGTTGAAGTCCGACTCTCATATACATAATGTAGTATCCACACGTGCTGCCTCTTTTTCTTGAGAACGGAAAGCTGTATTAAATCAATGGTGTGTCATGCTGTACAATTATTGAGTCTTACAGAACAACGAAGATGTGTTTCAGCGGATAGGAAATGGTGACCCAATGTGTGCCAGGTGCTTGGAATCTAAGAGTTATCATCTGTCTTTTCACTTTCTAGTTTCTCTTGCCAGTCAGATGTAAGCATTCTGGGCGTAGATGGACACCGAGTGCAGTCATGCCGTGTGAAGTTAGCTCTTTACTTTTTCTTCTAAATTAAAGTAAGCATATGCCTGCTTTAAATAGCCCAGATTTTCCTAGCTAGGCCACTGTGTGGTCCACTCATCTTCATACAGTCTCCTCTGCTTACAGCTAGGTATTTCCAGCATATACAGCACTTCTAACATCAACAAGAATAAACACGGCACAAGAAACACAGGAACAGTTTATGTTCCAATTAGAGAAGTCATCAGAGACTGTACTGGTAAATAATGAATTGGCAGGGTTCTGTGTTGTAAGAGGCAAGCAACAGATCCCACCCTGTATGCGTTTAACATATAAAGGAAGGCTAACTAGGAATACCTTCTTTCTCTTGTTTTCCTATGAGAACAAACTTTTAACAATAAATTTTCAAATAAGAGATTTGGATCAGTCAGCTTCCTATTAGTGTGACAAAATACCCAAGAAAATTAACTTAAAAGGAGGGGTTTTGCTTTGGCTTATAGTTTCAAAGGTTCCAGCCCATGTTTGCCTGAGTCTGTTGCTTGGATGATGACCCAGTACACGGTGGTGAGTGGGTGAGAGAAGAGGGGAGAGGGGGCGAGGAGAAGAGGAGAGGACAGATGAGCACTGCTACCTTATGGCACCTGGACAGCAGAGAGAGACAGGAGCAGCTGTGGGCCTAAAGATTCCAGCAAGGCTTCAGAACATGGACCTTTGAGAGACATTCAAGGGTAAAGTTCTTTCTTCACAAGCATGAAGACCTGAGTCTGATCCCTAGAACCCACATTAAAAAAAAACAAAAACAAAAACAAAAACAAAAAACAGCCAGGTATGGTGGTGGCATATGCTTGTAATCCCAGTGGCACTAAAGGAAAGACAGGCTGATCATTGAGGCTCCCTGGCCAGCTCTCTCTCTCTCTCTCTCTCTCTCTCTCTCACACACACACACACACACACACACACACACATACACACACACACACACACACACACACTGAGATTCAGACTGCAGTAAGGTTCTTATGTGAAAACTTAAACTTACTGTAGAAAATTCCTTGTTTCTTGGGGAAGAATTCTTGTAGCTCTCTGGAATACGCTCACTTATTTTGGTGACTGGCTGGCATTACTGTGTGCTGTTAGCTGGGTGTGAGTCATCTAGAAAGCAGTGGGTTCTCTAAAGCTCCATGAATTTAGAAGCCAAGTTTGGGAAAGGACAGTGTTCCCACAGTTCTTTCTGTACTGAGTGCAAAACAATCCTTTCAGGATGTGGTTTTGTTGTTGTTGTTGTTGTTTGTTTTTTGTTTTTTGTTTTTCAAATCAAAAGCAAAGAGTACTGGTTAATCAATGAAATTTACTTTCTCCATAATGTGATCGTCATTACCTGAGCAATCAAACGCAAACATGGAATGTTCATATACAAGTCCAATCTTCAGAGTTAAAAAGCAGCCAGCTGGTCATCTCAAATAACCCCAGTGAATCAATGATTCTAACTCCCGTCCCGCTTCATGGTCCCCATATCTGTAGTGAGAACCAATTGGTCAACTCACTGATCAATCAAACTTATATCCATCCCTGTCACCCAATCTGAAGCTGCTCCACACAGGAGGACACTGGGCCCTAGACACCATCACCACCGTCTGACATTGCCTAGGTGGGTCTTCCTCTTCAACCCTGCTGAACTTCTATGTACTTCTTAGTAAAGGCTCTTTGACCTGCCTATAATCACCTTCACATGTCTGAAAACACCCCCCACATGTCTTCAATTTAGTCCTGTGATGAGGAATTCACCTGAACTTTCACTAGTGAGCATATTCTAAGCACCAGGTATTAAGAAACCAAAGTGGAGACCAGGCATGGTCCCTGCCATTATAGTAACAGGAAATAAAAACGGAAATCAATCATAACGGCTTAATCCAGTAGGAGAAGGCCACATGGGAAGCAACGTCTGAACGCAGTGGGAAGTGCCTCCAGGTCTCTGGAAGCCCCAGTTATGCTTCAAAAGGCAACTTCAACATCCTCTATCCTTTGTAAATCCTGTAGCAATCCCTTCGGCCCTCCCTCTTTAACTCCACTGTTAAAGATGGTCTCTGCTTTGTTGCGTGTTCACCCTTCCTGTGGTATTATGAGACACAGAAGTATTTTGATTTTCCACTAGTTCCCTTACTTTTAATCCCGAGGTGTACACTGCCTAGTGGCTGTGACACTTGAGACAGGTTATTTAAGTGTGGTCTCACTGGGAAGTCTTTAAAGTGATGGTGACAGGATCTCCTATGCAGGGTTATGGTATAGACAGCATTGTTACACATACAGCCCAAAGGACACTGGGATACATCAAGGACTCAATGGGTGATGTGACCATGAATTTGTCACCCAGAACACTTGAGGGTGTAAGAGGAAACCAACAAATGGGTCCCCAGGACAATGGATAAACTAAAACTACAATTAGCAAACCAGGAACTTCTCAGTTAATGAAATGCTTTGAGGGCTGGAGAGATGGCTCAGTGGTTAAGAGCACTGACTGCTCTTCCAGGGGTCCTGAGTTCAAATCCCAGCAACCACATGGTGGATCACAACCATTTGTAATGAGATCTGATGCTCTCTTCTGGAGTGTCTGAAGACAGCTACAGTGTACTTACATATAGTAAATAAATCTTTTTTTAAAAAAGATTTTAAAAAAAAAAGAGAGATGCTTTGAAGTAGGAAATCAAATGTATCTATTAAAGTCCTCATTGTGGTAGAGTGGCCCCCGAAGCTCCCCAAACAATCCAGGCTATGGCCATTGCTCTTCTTGGTACACCAGTATTAAATAGACCACTAAAGACACAATACATTTTCATTGCAAGACATAGAGGAATCAAGCTGAAACTGACCTCAGAGCTTCCCGCCTGCTGGCTAAGCTTTTATAATGTTAGAAAGTATCATACAGGCCCTAAGAGAGCAAAGTCATCAGTGCACACAGCGGTGAGTGCTGCATTCCATCACAGTGACCTGCCAGGGAAGGTGCACCACACTGCTGTGAAGGTTACCGGGGCAACCACCTACTTTCTCATTGGCTCTTGAGGCTTAGTCCACAGGAAGGAATTCATCCCTGGTAAAACCTGGCTAAAAGACCAAAGCTCCAGAGGAGATAGGCCTTGGGGTGGGTTAAACCTAACTTCTGTTGCTAAATGGACATGGTGCCCAACTGCCTCCTAAATATAACTACCCCCAGATTAACGCTACTGTCAACATTGGCAAGATAACTCCTTTCTGTAGTGGGCCGCAGTTAATGCAGCAACTCACAGCTGGCCAGATGGCTGGGACTAAGTGACTGTTAAATGTTCTCAGCCCTGCAGAGAGCACCTGTATCACCTCTTCCTTCAAGGCTCAGGGAATTTCAATAAAGAGGGAGCAGAAAGAATTTAAGAGTAGGAAGATGGGGAGAGGTTCTGTGAAATGCTGTCTTCTGGACATGACATAGCTGTTGAACTCATGTACTTGCTACAATTATGGTAGCACCCACGCAAGAGCCAGCCAACAAGATAAGTTAACAGTTTAGCAGGAGGACATAAAAATGGATCAGCGGATGGTGGAAGGATATCCATTGAGGTCTTAAGGAAGTCAGGAGGAAAAAATTAGGATAATGGGACGAAAATACACTGTGTGCATGTATGGAATTGTTTAAAGAATATATGAAAAGTATTTTAAAATCCTTATTGATGAAAACAATCAGTATAAAGATTAGCTATAGCATAAAAAAATCCACACTACATAGCTGAGTTGATTCCCTCCAAAAGTACACAAAAAGCAAATAAGGAAAACAAATAAAAATTACATTTTCTAATACTGGATGAATAAAAGGACCAAAAAGAGGCCAGGGGAAGTAGAAAAGAGAAAAAAACACTAATTCAAGAAAATGTCCTTTAAGGGAATGGACGATTTCCATATTGAAACCATTCATTAAATGTGACTAAGGAACTTTGCTGTGGGGTCATTGAGAACTGTCCTGAGCAAGAGGAAAGTGCAGGAAGCATCCAGAGGGAAGCAGGTGCCTCCAGGAGACGGGACTGGGGCTGTCAGAGCAGCGTGTCACCCACCCTATCTGCTGCAGCATGGTCCCTACAAGTAGAGAATGACATTCAGGGTAGAGTTCCATGTTCAGCTAGTGGAGATAGAAAGTGGGCATGTCCAAACCTGTCACACTAAAAGCTACCATCAAGCATTATCCCTCTGGAAGTGAAGGGGAGGATGTTACCTAGTCAAAGAGAGGAATACAAGGGCAAAGAAAGGACCCACTGGGAGACAAGGTACCAAGAAACATGGCAGGCAAAGTGTTTCCTCTGAGGCCAATAAAAGAGGCAGAAACTTGGCAGCCCAGGGCCCAGAGAAGCATCAGAGTAGACAGGGCAGGCAAAGCAGAATGCCTTAGACATGAAGCTTAACGTAGCTTTGGAGGCAAGAATGCTGGGAAGGTAGAAGAGAAAGAAGGGATGTATTTTAATGCTACTTAGATGCATGCTGTATTTAAATCCCTTTGTAAAAGAAATGATGAAAAGCACCATTGTAAGTGCATGTACAAATATTTTGTTTGGCAAAAAATAATTATAGTATGGGAAAACAGCAAAAGTCAGAATTGTAATCACCGGGACTCCTAAATTGAAGAAAATTTCCAGCTAAAACCAGGATCTTCTGTGCCAAGGAAACATTCTCAGGCCTAAGGAAGGCTTTCTGTTTCTTCAGACAGGTGTGTGGTGTTTCTCTATTTAGCATTAGCTGGGTGCCATGTACAAAAGTGCCTGTTATTCTTTAGAAATCCTGCCAAAACCAGTTGTTAAGCTAGCAGACTTAATGACAGCCACTATTTAAAAATGTATTGGTAGATAAATGTGTGCTTGTTTCCTGGCATTATTTTCCTCAAAACATCCATAAAATTTGACAGCTTTCTATTTTTAAAGTTGTCAGTGTCTGGGGCATTGAAGAGAATTCCAGAAGCAGAAAGGCACAATATTCTGCCACTTTTTTCTCTCTTTTTTCAAAATAACATTTTTATTGATTCTTTGGGAATTTTATATCATACACCCCGATCATACTCACTTTGCACTCCTTCTATGTCTGACACCCACCCCTTATGACTTCCCCAACCCAACAACAACAAGAACAAAAGTCCAATTTGTGTTTTCCATATACTTGGAAGCATGGAGCATGGTCAAACTACCAGTGCCCCACCTTCTAAAGAAAATTGAGTCCTTCACCCACACACCTGCCTCTTCAGCACCCTTAGCACAATTTTTAGGAGTCCTCTTTGATGGCTTCCTTTTTTTAGGCTGTTACGTTTTGAGGGGTGGTATGAGAAGTGGGTAGAGGTTGTCACAGAAGCCTTCCGTGCCCCTCCTTTTGAGTTGTGAGTCTGCACTCATCAATGTCACTGCCAAAGTAGCTTCCTTGCTCTTCACAGTCAGCAGGAGCCTGGACCATGGGGTTCCTCATGGATGCTGGTGACGAACTCAGCTGGCAGGAAGATCTCCGACCCAGACAAGGACCTCGGGCACCAACAAGGTCTCAGACCACTCACATCAGTATTGCCCCAAGCTGCGGCACCACCCGAGGACATCAACAAGGCTTCAGGTGGCAGCGCAGACCATGGACATCCCCCCGGCCTTCAGTTGTTAACACCCCCCCCAGACATCAACACAGACTCAGACAGGGCCCCCAGTAGCAGCGCAGGTGTAGATTATGGGTCTTCAGGTGACAGCACAGACATATCCTCAGATTGGTATGGCCCCCAGAGGCTGTGCAGGCCACTGACATCAATATGCCCCCCCCCTGCGGCACGACCCAGGGACATCTGCCTGATTTCAGGACATCCACATGGCCTCCCATTGTTCACATGCTCCACAGACTCCCACTACAGTCAGACCACAGACCCAGATATAAACATGGTTTCACGTGGCCACAGAGGGTACTCGGATTGGTATGGCCCCCAGAGGCTGCGCAGGCCACTCACATCAATATGGCCCCCAGCTGTAGCACGACCCAAGGACATCAACATGGCTTCAAGTTCCAGCTTAGAGCACAGACATCCACATGGCCTTCAGTTGTTAACGTCCCCCACAGACATCATCACAGACTCTGGCTGTAGTAGAACCACAGACCCAGACATGGCCCTCAGTAGCAGCCTGAGCCCAGATACCAACATGAATTTAGATGGTGGCAGAGGCTACCCAGAGTGGCACGGCCACCTGAAGCTTCGCAGCCCACAGACACCAGTGTGGCCTCAGGTGGCACCACAGCCCACAGATGTCTGCATGACACCAGGTAGTAACACACACCTAACCATTGACATCAACAAAGACCCCAGATGCAGTGCCATGCAGTGCCGTGCAGATGGGGCCATGGATAACACCGTGGCCTCAGAGGGCAGCCCAGCTCAGGGATATCAACCCGGCTTCAGGCTGAAGCATAGACTGAGGAGATCTGCGTGGAGTTAGGTAGGATAAAGGTCACAGACATCAACCCGGCCCCCTGGCCACATCAGGACCACTGACCCACGCGTGGCCCTCAGTGACATCAAGGACCAGTCCTGCCTCTTCCCACAGCTTAATGTTCTGCTGCACTCGTCTGCCCTTCCCCCATCCCCACTGCTCATTTCTTCGGTCATCATCGTGGTGCCTGCCAGCCTCCAGCCTATCTAGCTTCCACCAGCTTGTGCCCCATTTTTTTTCCTAATACAATGTTTTTTTTTTAACAATTTGCCTTTTAATTTTGAGAATTTCATATATGTACACAATAAAATATGATCATATCAACTGAATTTTCACCCTCCACCTCCTCCTATATCCTCTTCAATGCCCTGCCCCAAAACTTACATCTTTTATTTTCCCTAATAATTCACTAAGTCCAGTGTTGCACGGGTGAGGGGCGATCCACTGTAGCATGAGAATCCTACCAATGAGAACACCCTCATTAAAAAAAAAATGGTTCTCCTTTACTGCTAGCAGCTCCCCAATGAGTGATGGGGTCTAGAGATCATCTGCTCCATGCCCGCTGGGATTTGGGGATATGGGGCTTGGTCTTGTGTGAGTCCTGTGTAGGTAATGATAGCTGCTGGGAGGCCAGGGATGCAATAGCCGCAGCGCGTCCAGAAGATGGCTCCCGACATTCGTCTCCCCGCTCCGGCTCTTACTTTTTTTTTTTTTCCTACCTCCTCTTCTATGATGTTCCCTGAGCCTTGATAGGATGGCGAGTTACCATAGAATAGAGATGTCCCTTTCAGGGCTGAGCTCTGGGTCTCTTACTCTCAGCACTCTCCACTGACTGCTGTCCACTGCTAAAATGGAGCTGCTCTGGCCTACGCTGAGAGCAGGGCAGGTCTACGGGTATAAATGTAAATATCTAGGAAGCATTTTATCCAGAACTAAGTCTAGTGTTGCTCATTTGTGTGTGTGAGAACACACACACACACACACACACACACACACATCATGACAATTTACTAAATATTCTCCAAGTTTTTGAGGGCGACATCATCCATTCTTACTTTGACCCTTTGAGTCTCTAAGCTAAAATCCTCCTCCTCTCTTCTGTGCCACCACCGCCCATCCTTACCTCTCTCAGGTAAGTGTTCAGGAAAGTTTTCTCTGGAAGCTCATCTGGTATGAGGCCCATCCCAGTCTCCTGCAGAAGGACATTCTTGTTGCAAAGCCACACAGATTGTTGGTGTCAGTTTATACGTTCAAACGTTGGCCAAGGAGCCATAGAGATGGCTCAGTGACAGAAGGTGTTTGCAACCAGCCCTCAGGAATTGGCTTTAATCCCTGGGACCCACATAGTGGAAGGAGAAAACTATCTTCCTGCGTTGGTCCTTGATCTCCATCCATGAACTGTGTCATGTATTCTCACACATATATTTCACACACACCTAAATGTAAAAACAAGTTTAAAAAGAAACTTTAGAATTAAAAAGAAATGGCCAAGTGCTGAGAGTGAGCCAGGCACCTGCTAGGCCTAAGGACTCAGGAAACAGCCGTAGCTTCCATCTTCCCAAGTCAGAAGAGACAGGAGATAGATGATTGATAATTAGGGTTCCAGGGCATGCTGTTGGGAATAAATGCAGTTGGATGTGTATGTTTGTTGAATGAATGACTGTCCTCATCATAAAGACCTTTTAGGCTAGATGCAACTGATGTTAAAGAGCTACTCATTATAAATAAAGGCAGCTGAGGAAAAGGACAATGGCACGATTAAGAAGAAAATTCACGAGTCTATTAGAGATTGCCTAAATGAGGAAGAAATCCATTTCATTTCAGAACATGAGTCTGCCCTTGCCAATTCCTGGTAACACAGACAGTGGGAGTTCAACCTATCTGTTCTAGGTGTTAAAAACTGTCTATTCCCTGGCCTGTCATCTATGTTCTTCAGCCTCCCAGTCACCAGTGTTGCATTTGCAGGACTACCCAGGAAGCAGTTCTGCTGGACCTTGCAAAGTGGTTCATGGCAATCAAAGTAGAGACTACAATCTACACATAAATAGCTGAGCTAAAATAGTCTGGACCGAACAGGCTATGACAGGAAAGAGCTCAGAGAAAGAAAAATTAAAAAGAGAAGGTATGGTATGGGCGAGTTCTAATTTGTGGTGATGTCTGTCACAAGCATGGACCAAAAGCAGCTTAGAGGATGAAAGCATTTTCTTGGCTTACACTCCCAGGTAACAGACTATCATTAAGGGGGTGTGGGGGGTGTCAGGCAGCAATCCAGGGCAAGAAGCAGAAGCAGAAACCATAAAGAAATGGTCCTCGCTGGCTCGCTCATTCATAGTCATGGTCATTCATAGCTTTCTTAGACAGCCAGGACCACCTACCTAGGAAGTCAAGCTGCCCACAGTGGGCTGGACCTTACTATATCAATTAGCAGTCAAGACAATCTTCCACAGGCATGCCCACAGGCCAATCTGATCTGAGCAATCCCTCCTTCGAGACTCTTGTTTTAGGTGGCTCTAGGTTGACTTGATAGTTAAAGCTAACTAGGACCACCACTCAGGTTTTCAACATCACCCATGCAAGTTTGTAAAGCAACAGACACGCCCTGGCCGAGGATATGTTAGATATTCTTATATTCACCAACATCTGGTGACTTACAACTGCCTGTGACTCTAGCTCCAGGGAATCCCACAACTCCTCCTGGCCTCCATGGGCACTGCGTGCACTACAGACAAGGGGGTCTGTATGCACGTATACACACACACACACACACACACACAAATCAAAGCAAGAGAAACTAACAAAGTAGAATTAGCCAGAGTTCATTATTAAATGTACACAACAAAGGCGAAGGTCAGGCAAATGAAAACTCTACTTCTAGTTTAAATGACCGAACAGTGTATCAACTCAGTTCCAGTCCAGAAACGTGTCCTTTACTGAAGGAAGGGCCGAGATGATGCAGTCAGGTGTGTCTGAAGCATCCATGGTCCATCCAAGTGGTATGAATCTCTGCGCTTGTCATCTTGAGTTGCATTTGAAAATATGTGATGAGATCAGAGAAAGAGAAAACATGTTTGTTGGTAGGAAATTAAAGCTTTTATTTACAAAAAGGAGAAATAAATTAAAAGAAAACCAGAAACAAAAATCTGGGTAGACCAAAATTAATATAAACTATGCATTGAACAGTATCCACTGAAGAAAGTAGAAAGGAGGTTGAAGATGGTCTAAGCAAGAACAGAACAGCTTGGGGGAAGGACTCTCTGAATGGACAGAAGCACAGAGGGGTGGGGGTGGGGAGGGGAGGGGCAGGTAAGTGGAATAAACACACAGGAAAATTCTGGATGAGAGGGAAGAACAGGAAATTAGCAACTACAGGCACCCATCGAAAGGACTGCAGTGGTTTGGGATGTAAGAGCATCGTCAGAGATGAAGGCTGTGGAGCCATTCTCGGAGGGAGGGATGCATTGGCAGATTCAAGGACAGAGGTGAATGAAAGGGGCCTTGGGTAGAAGTAAGTGCCCTCATTCTCAAACTGAGCCAGCCTGCCGCTACGTGTGTGAGGTGGGGATTGGCGCCTAGGTCTGATGGCCTTGGTGTTCTCCTTGAAGTCTTGTGCATGCATGTGTTTTCGAACACATAATTCTTTTTAGAAGTTTGGTGGTAAAAGAGATACCACAGAAAATTCTGTCTTAGGGTTTTATTGCTGTGATGAAATACCATGACCATGGCAACTTTTATAAAGGAAAACATTTTTATTGGGGCTGGCTTACAGGTTCAGAGGGAGGTTTGATCCATTTTATTGTCATGGTGAGAAGCATGGTGGCGTGCAGGCCGCCATGGTGCTGGAGAGGAGCTGAGAGTTCTACTTCTAGATGGGCAAGCAGCAAACCTGGTTTGAGCTTCAGAAACCTCAAAGCCCCCAGCCCCCACCCCCCACCCCATCCTGAGATAAACTTCTCCAACAATGCCACACCTACTTCAACAAGGCCAACAGGTCCTTATCCTTTCAAATAATGCCACCTCTGAGCTTGTGGGAAGCACTGTCATTCAAACAAGCACACATCCTGCCTTAACAAAATTCTTAAAGAGTACTGTGTAACAACAGAAAGTGAAGTCTTACCAAGGTCCTGTCCTATGAAGGACCGCTGAAGGAATGGACAATCTGAAGAGAAGAGAGGGCTTGGGGATCCAAGGAAAATCTGAGATAGCTACTAAAGAGAATGTGACCTGCCAGAGGCTCACTGTTGTCTTCTCCCAAAGACCTTCTGGAGGTTGAAGGCTGAAGGCTGAAGGCTGAAGGCTGGAAACTCTTTTCCACTTGTTCTAAGAAAAGATAGCCCATCTTGACAGAGAATCCAAGAAAAACTGAACTGAAAGCTACTGGGTATAATCTATTAGTCAACATAATATTGCAGCTACTGCTCACAGAAAACAGTCAGATAATCTCCAGCTGGCCTAAAACCATGAACAACTTTCAAAGTGAAATAATAAAATATACATGCAAGTGTTGACTGTAGTATTAGGGTAAGGGTAAGGGTTTGTATGGCATGAACCACCCTGTCTTTAAATGTCGGCTCTTGCCTGTGTAGGGTCCTCAACAGCATCTTGTGCTCATCCATTATAAACCGGATTCCATTTTGTCCAACATCACTTCTGCTATTTTATTCCAAGAGAATAAGATGAATTTTGTCTTCGAAGAACTTATCACCTTGCTGGGGACTGGTTAGGGGTAGGGGAGCAGACACAGATGAAACGACACTATATAGCTGATGGTAGGTAGCATGCAGTGGTAGGAATACTGAATCAATTAGTGTTTGGGGACAGGTAGTATACTTGATGCTGGTTCAGATACCTAAAAAACTAAGAGTATCAGAATCAGTTACAATAGGACTGAAACGACCTAGTGGAAGCAAAGCCCACAGTTGAAAGTTTAACTCTGGGCAAGAATCTAGAGAAGGCTACCCAAACCGAAGGATAGGTAGGGTCAGCCTTGAAAGTGGCTGGATTTTGAGTCCAAAGTGTTGCTATTTACAGATGTAATTCGCATGTTCAGACAAATTCCTCTTTGAGCCCAATTATCATGTATTCGACAATAAAAACAGTTCGTTTCTAGTCTCAGAGGCAGTGTGTGAAGCTGGCAGGGTTGATGCAGAACGGCTGGCTTGTTTTCTGTCTAGCAGCCTAAAGGCTAACTCATTAAAATTCAAGGATGGATGGCATGGTGGGTGGGTGAACAAATGTCTTCTTCATGGAGCAGAGCTGAGGCCTTCAAGACATTTCTCCCAGAAGCTAAGCTGCTCTCTGCAGCTGTTCAGTAAGACACCGCCGGGGTGGTACCTCCTCCTCAGATCCACCTCGACACATATGGTCATGACAACATCAAGAATAAAAACAGGAAGTCGTTATGGCTTGGGGCCATGGTTATATCATTCCTCATTCCAAAATAAGTCATTTTTAAATATAAAATTGTTTAAACCTGAGTGTGTTTCCAGTTTATGGTTTAACCAAAGGCAGGAATTTTCAGTTTTGGGGATGAACCCAAGTCCTCAAGTGTTCTAGGTAAGTGCTCCCCATTCCTTGAAGGTATTCAAAGCACTGCAGGGGCATCAGACATGTGGACTGCACTTAACGGATGCTTTTATAAGCTCTAGTGGGTTATATTATTGGACCAAAAACAACACCACAAAGCTTGGTAGAAGTATTTTATTTTAATGTTTTTACTCTGATCCTGTATTATGGATCTGATATATTGTGGGTTGGAGAAAATGAAAAACAAAGATTCTCATTCAATCATTCCTGTTTTGAATGAGAACCAAAATTCTTGAAGGAGGGGGAACATTACAGATGTAAAAGAGATGAAAATCTCTGAATTTTATTACAATATTGTTCATGTTCACACTCGCACGCAAGCATGTGCACACAAACACACACACCATTACTACTACATGGATTGTAGTGTATGTTTATTTTGCCCCATATTCTCTTCACTGCAAAGACCTAAACATAAGGGCCAATTCAGTAGCTGCAAGTTCCCTTAAGTCTTAGATAGGATTTTACTATTGTAAACAGACCCCATGACCAAGGCAACTCTTATAAAAACATTTAGTTGGGACTGGCTTGCAGGTTCAGAGATTCAGTCCAGTATCATCAAGCATCCAGGCAGGCATGGTGGAGGCGGCACTGAGAGTTCTACATCTCCATCTGTCGGCTGCTATGAGGAGACTGATCTCCAAACAGCTAGGGTGAGGGTCTTAAAGTCCACACCCACAGTGACACACCTACTCACACTGGGCCACACCTTCCAAGAGTGCCACTCCCTGGGCCGAGCATACACAAACCATCACACCTTAGTACTTAGAGTCTTCTAGTTGGTTTTAGGGACTAGATCACATTGTGTAGCTCAGGCTGTTCTTGAACTTACTCTGTAACCCCCAACTGCCCTCAGTCTTGCCTCAGTCTTCAGAGTGCAAAAAAAAAAAAAAAAAAAAAAAAAAAATACATCCTACACCGGGCTTAGTGTTCAGATTCTCCAAATACCTTCACACCAGAAGCAATGAAAAGCAATCTTGGAGAAATGGCTAACTCTGGCTCTGGAGAAGGAGATGGAGGAGGAGATGGAATAGAGGAACCTGAAGCATCTCAACAGGCCGTGCAGCGAGACCGGACAGCAAAAAAGTTGTCAAAACTCACGGGCTGGAGAGACGCCTCAGCAGGTAAAGGTGATTACAGAGTAAATGTGATTATATAAGTTTCACCTACAAACTCACGTAAAGATGGAAGGAGAGACCAGATTTCACAAAGCTGACCCCCTGACCTCTGAAAATGTACACTCACATCTTTATATCCACTCACCCCATAACAGAAAAAAACAAAACAAAGCAAACAAACAAACAAACAAACAAACCACACACACAAAAAAAAACCCAAAACAAACAAACAAAAATCCACCCTCTTAAGTACTGGAGGAGTCAGACTTGAAGAGATTTTTGGGGCTGGAGAAATGGCTCAGCGGTTAAAAACACTGGCTGCTCTTCCAGAGGTTCTGAGTTCAATTCCCAGCAACCACATGGTGGCTCACAACCATCTGTAATGGGATCTGATGCCCCCTTCTGGTGTATCTGAAGATAGCAACAATATATTCATAGACACAAAATAATTCTTAAAAAAAGAAAAGGAAAAGAAAAAGATTTTATGGGTCAGAGATAGAGCATTTGCTTAGTAACCAGGAGGCCCTGGGTTCCATCCCCAACACCAAAACAAATGAATCAGTACAGAGGCCCTTTTTGGAGCATTCCAGTAAACTAACTTTGGAAACAGAAAATAGGAGGAAATAAAGCCATGTGAGTCCCACTTTTGCAATACAAAGCAAACCACCAAATAACTACACAGAAAGTGAGGTGACTTTTAAAAAGGAAATCCGAGTTCTCCAGCTAATGAATAAAAAAGGAGCAAGAGAAATGAAGGCAGCACCTCCATGTAAGGCCTAGACAGTTACTGCATCTGTGCACTGAGACTCAGAGGCCGCCAGGAGCATAGCAAGCAGAATGAGTAGATCGTATGTGCCTCTTAGGTTATGTGCCTTGTGATGGGAGAAGCTAGTCCCTCCCTAGAGATCTTTAAATGGCTCTGAGGATGGAACCCAGACTCTGGTGCAACCTAAGCACATGCTCTATCACTGAACTCCTTCCCATTCTCCTTTACAGACTTATACAGTAAAGACCTAACATGTACTTCAGCATGTGACTGCCTATGGAGGTAGACATTCAAATGATGTCCCTGAGGAATCCTAACTCCACCCAATATTGGGATTTTTATTTTTTAAGATTTATTCTTTTATTTATATGAGTACACTGAAGCTGTCTTCAGATACACACCAGAAGAGGGTATCGGATCCCATTACAGGTGGTTGTAAGTCACCATGTGGATGCTGGAAATTGAACTCAGGACCTCTGGCAGAGCAGTCAGTGCTCTAAACCACTGAGCCATCTCTCCAACCCCAATATTGGGATTTTAAACGTTATTCCCCCTTAACCTAAAGTGTTCTGGTTGGGATCTGTGTCTCCACCCACCCCTTCTAGCACTGGGGTTCCATGTGCAGCTTTTATGTGTGTGCTGGGCATCTCGTGCTTGCGCAGATAGCACTTTACCCATGAAGCCATATACCCAACCTTTAAGGAGATTTTAAGAATAACTTAGGGTTAGCATGCTGCTCAGTTGTTAAGCCTTTCCCTAGCATGCATGAAGCTATGGCCTTAGTTTTTAGCACCACAAAACAAAAATAAACATGAGTATGCTCTTTATGAGAAGAGGTTGTCGGGACATAGGTACAGACGGACCCACAAGACACTCATGGAGAGACACATCTACCTTGCTGCTATTTAAGCCACCAGCTTGTAGTGTTTTGTTATGGCAGTCCTAGTCAATTTGGCACAGAACTCAGTATGATGCAGACCCAGCTCCAACTCCCACTGACAGCGTGAAGATATAAGACGATGTTGAAAAATGTCAAACAGTATCAGTGAAGAGGAACAGAAGATACATAACAGAAGTTTTATGGGAAAAACAACCCAGTTTTGTTAACGAATGAGCAGTTAAGATGTAAAAAAAAAAGGGGGGGCTGGTGAGATGGCTCAGCAGGTAAGAGCACTCGACTGCTCTTCCAAAGGTGATGAGTTCAAATCCCAGCAACCACATGGTGGCTTACAATCACCCGTAATGAGATCTGATGCCCTCCTCTGGTGCGTCTGAAGTCAGCTACAGTGTACTTATGAATAATAATAATAAACAAATCCTTGGACCAGAGAGAGCAAGTGGGACCAACTGGAGCGAGCGGGGCTGGCTGGAGCAAGCGGGGCTGACTGGAAAGAGGGAGAGAAAAAAAAGATGTAATAAAAAGCCTCAAAGAGTCACCAAAGAGGTGTGAAACTAATTTGGATTTTCTAACACTTAAAAAAGTTGGGCTAGAGAGATGGCTCAGTGGTTAAGAGCACTGACTGCTCTTCCGAAGGTCCTGAGTTCAAATCCCAGCAACCACATGGTGGCTCACAACCATCCATAATGAGATCTGATGCCCTCTTCTAGGATGTCTGAAGACAGCTACAGTGTATTTACATAAAATAAATAAATAACTATTAAAAAAAAAGTTAGGAGACAACTCAACTTTTGGAGACTGATTATTTAGTCAAAGTATTGTTTAGTGTAAATACTGGCCAAGTGGTTATGATAAGAAAAAGACATCATGTGTTTTATACCATAGAAATAGGGTGTCCTGGGGATGGGGATTAGTAATGAAGAGAGAGATGAAATGAGATTGGCTGTCAATTGATGCTTGCTGAGTTGGGTAATGAGTAATAGGATACCACCATTTGTCCACTGTGTGATGAGTAGTGGGGTACTATGATTTGGCCACTCTGTGATAAGTTGTGGGGTACTGTCATTTGTCCACTGTGTGATGAGTAGTGGGGTACTGTCATTTGTCCACTGTGTGATGAGTAGTGGGGTACT
>LR749983.1:515265-632765 GCA_902729485.2 Mus minutoides
GTCCACTGTGTGATGAGTTGTGGGGTACTGTCATTTGTCCACTGTGTGATGAGTTGTGGGGTACTGTCATTTGTCCACTGTGTGATGAGTTGTGGGGTATTGTCATTTGTCCACTGTGTGATGAGTAGTGGGGTACTGTCATTTGTCCACTGTGTGATGAGTTGTGGGGTACTGTCATTTGTCCACTGTGTGATGAGTTGTGGGGTACTGTCATTTGTCCACTGTATGTGCTTCAGTTTTGCAAATGAGCAAATTGAACCACCTTTCATCGTAGTTAATAAAGTAATAGATTTCCTATCTAGAGAGAGGAACATACCAACACCAAGCAGCTCCAACACCATACCTTTCCTTTCTTCCCTCGCCACTCACAAAGAAGCAAGGGATGTCCAGGAAGCAGCAGCATAAATAAAGGAGGCCTGGGCTGCTGAAGCTAGCAGAAGCCACTGGACGGCTTATGTGCCAATGTCAGGAGTGACGCTGCACTCTTAATAGGGGGCCTCAGATGATCTATTAGGTATTTGGACACCTGCTTCTGAGGCTATGTGCATGCGAGTACTTGATGCAATGGTCACTTTATATATGTCATTTTAAAACACCGAATGAGAAGCATCCAGCCCCTCTGCGTGTTTCCACATTGCAAGCAGGTTCTTGGCACCGGGAGTGTTTGCAGTATGTTGTTGTTCTGTGCTAGAGGACTGGTTGGAGTAGATTTCGGAGCCTGCGTAGGGGAGCCCAGCTGGAGTCCAGAAGGGCAACCAGCAATGTGCTGGTGACATCATTAGTCACATTCTGGAGCTCAGGGAAGGAAGCCAATCTGGTAAATTAATGAAGACGTGTTCACTCAAGGCACATAGACGATTCCTGTTTCAATCCTTTAACTCAGTCTAGTGGTAGAATGTTTAAAAAAACCTTTACAATAAAGTGGTCATGTTTCCTGAGAAATAAAAGCAATAAATCAAACTCGAGTGACCACGTAGGTTTGAAGCATACGTGCATGTAATAATGCACAAGACTGAGCAATCTCTGAGTGGTTGCTTTGTTCCAAGAGGGAAAATAAAAGCTGCGTGTCCATCTCCCCTTTCTCTGTCTTAAAAGTAGCATTTAGAATGTTATTCGAATGTCTGCCATAGTTGGACTGGCAACTCAGGCACCTCTTCTACTTTCTCGAATGCCTTCCTTGGGGAAATAATTTGATTTTTATCATTTCAGCTGGATAGATTTTATGCTATATAAAATCACATTGTTTACATTTAAATAATCTCTACCTTACCTACCTTTCAACATAATTTGTCATATATGAGCCATTTCATAAATTTGCTTTTTTGAATGATTAATGGTATGAAAACTGTAGACATTTTCTTTATGTGGGATGGAGAAACTTTTAAGTAAGAACAAAAGATTAGATTCAAGCAGGTGTTAAAAGTTATCTTCCAGGCTGAGAAGGTGGCTCAGTGACTATGCCTGCTGAGCAAACGCAAGGGCTGAGCAAACTCAGATCTCCAACACTCCCACACAAACTGGGTGTGGCAGGGCACATCTTTAACCACAGCACAGGGGAGGGAAGTGGGTAGAGGTGATCAGAGTAGGGAGATCAGACATGGAAGGACCCCAGGGATCACTAGCCAGCTAGTCTCCAAGTTCGGTCAGAGACCCTGTTTTAAAAAGTAAGGTGGATCTCTCACCACTTACAATAGCTTGAACCACGTCAGACAATTAGAAACCAAGAAAAAAAAAGAGCTACTAAATATCAAAAGGGGCATACAGTTTAGTAAAGGTCTAGTTTCACTTCACAATGTATCTAAAGAAATGCGACTTTATATCACTTAAGAAATTAGGGTCATCCTATTCCTTACATCATTCTCAACCCTTGGGTTGCAACCCCTTTGGGGGCTCAAATTATCCTTTCATAGGGTCATATATCAGATATCCTGCATATCACGTATTTGTTATGATTTATAACAGCAAAATTACAGTTACAAAGTAGTAAAAATATAATTTTGTGGATCACTACCACATGAGGAACTGTGTTGGAGGGTCACAGCATTAGGAAGGCTGAGAACCACAAGAGCCTTTCTTGTTTAACATACGTAACCAGATGCTTTTGTATTTGTTTGAGGGACGTGATTTCCCTTGCTTGGTTGTTTGTTGTCTCTGCCATTCTCATTTTTTATGTTCCGTATTTCAAGTACACTTTGTATTAAAGGATTTTAAACTACCCAAACTGTAACTCAGTACAGTGGATTGTGTTCTGGTATGATGTTAGTATTATCCAAGGAAATTGTAGAAAGGGTTGTCAATTTGATTATTGACACAAATCACATGTTTGCAAATAAACTGTGGTGTTGATAAAAAAAAAATAGTAAGGTGGAGAGCAACTGAGGAAAATGCTCCAAGCTGATCTCTGTCTCCCTCTGCGCACACACACACACACACACACACACACACACACACACACACTAACATAAACATGCATATAACACAAACACAGCTTGGCCATGCCTCATCATGAATGATTATCCTTGAAAGTTTCGCATTCACATAACTCCTTAGTGCCCATTTCATTTGTTTCTAGGTACAGCAGTTTAAAAAAAAAAAAAAAAAAGCTAACTCATGTCCCCGTGTGTGTCTTTGCTACATGACGTGGACATCTGGAAAGTCCCTGAACACACACTGGATGTATGCTTATACTGTAAAATCTGGCTAAGGCATCTATTATTTAAAGACAGGAACAACAAAACATTGCTGACACAGTAAGAAAAGCAAGAACAAACCTAATCAAAACCTGAGAGAACAGCTCACTGAAAAAGCAGTTCATCACCCAAGGGTCACAGTATAGATGTCACCCTTTACACAAGTTACAGCTGTACAACTGAATAGCTTCTGGGTCTTTGGGGTCATTAGTTGTCTTATTTGGCCATAATTTGGGGTTCAATATTACTTTTAGGCTTTATTTTAAGTAGGTTGTTAAAATCAAAGAGAGACCCTTGGTTTTTCCAGTATCCTGAAGCCCAAGCATAAAGCAAGTAAGGCATGTGCCTTCTGGAGAATTCTTTAAGGCACCGAGGATTTTTACCTCAAGAAGTAAAGCGTCTTGGCCTGTGGAAAGGGCAGAGCTAGAAATATGGCTCAGCAGTTGAGCATTTGCTGTACCCATGGGGACCTGGATCCAATTCCCAGCACCCATGTGGATTCTCTCACAATGATCTTTAACTCCAGTTCAAGGACATCTGACACCCTCTTCTGGCTCCTTGGGTAAACGGCATGTATGTGATACATACACATACATTTAAGCAAAACATGTGTACAGATTTTTTAAAAATTGCTTGGGGCTGGAGAGATAGCTCAGTGGCTAAGCTCATTACTGTTCTTGCTGAGGCCCAGAGTTTAGCTCTAATCACCATGTGAGGAAGCCACAACTGCCAGTACTTCTAGTTCCAGCGCCCTCTCCTGGTATATATATATATATAAAACAGGGAAAGAGACAGGTAAACAGACACCTAAATAAAAAGAAAAAAAATCTCCTTTAAAAAAGGATAACTTCTTCTTATAAACCCTTTTCTTTTTCCACGGGGCAATAGTTATCCTAGGATAACCCCTTTGCATTTAAACACTTTTCTATCAATAACTGCCAAATATGTATGCTCTTTTGATCTGTCTGGTTTAACAACAACAACAATAAAAAATCTGACTTCTGTTTTTTAGTAGCGTTTATGATCTAGGCTGTTGATCCAGGGTCAAATAAGCACTCTCCCAGGGGGGGAAAGATGAAATGCTTAAAGAGCAGTGTACAGCATAATCATAAATAATTCTAGGGTGGTGTGTCAAGATGGAGAGTCAATCAAAAGACACAAAGATGCACTCAACTCTCTTACAATACGTGTGGCACCAATCTGGATCATCGTGACATGCTGTCCCACCCTCCAAAACCCCTGCCCTCTCGAAGGGCTGAGTGGTGATGCCTGTCTGCAGTCAAGGCCAGGCTGGCCTCTGGGGGCGGGAGAGGGGGTGGGATGGAGAGCACCCACAGGAAGGGGGTGGTGGTCTTCTCAAGTAGCCAGCATCTCTGAAATATTCCCCCAACTGTTGCTGTTCATCATCAGCAACCCCCTGCCCATGCGCCCATGCAGAAGGGTAGCTTGAAAGAAGAAAATATGAAGAAACTCATCTTAAAGCTCTCTCTTGAGCAATCTGATGGTAGGTGTGGGCTTCACCCAAGATGTAAAAAGACCCATTGAAATGAAGGTTTCCTGGGAGTGTTCCAAGGAGAGGAGAGAGGGAAGGACCTGTCCCTTAGACAACACAGGACCTGCCAAGTGCTTCTGCATGTATAGCTCAAAACTTCCCCTTGGCCAACGGGACTTTATTCACTTCCAGAAATAGAAAGAGCAAATATTGATGGCGCCTTGAGGAAGCGCAGCCACTGAGAGAGCCAGATCCTTAGGGAGGAACTTAAGTGAGAACAGGTCATTAGGGTCCTCAGCAAAAGCCAAAAATACACGGAAACACAATGACATCATTTCACGATGGGTACGGAAAACGCAAAGCCCCAGAGGAAGCTTCTCTATGTGAAACTCAATGTGAGTAACTCGCTGTGCTATAGAATAGGTGGGAGGCTGACTCACTGGAACTCAGCACAGTTACTTTGAAAAGGTAACCTCAAAATCCAAAAGACAACCGCTTAACCACTTACTGGAAGTATTTTTAGCTCCCCAGACAGAGCTCACAAGATGTGGGTCAGTGCAGCAGACAGAAGAGAAAGGGTGGCTTCAGGCACTGTGGGTGCTGGCCGATTGGTGCTCCAGAATAAATAGCTATTTTAATCAGCTTATGACAACATTCAAGCCAGTGACCAAGAGGCCAGTGAATTGTTTGGTCATGAACCAAAGCAGCCACGGAGTCCACGTGGTCCCAGCTGCTCACAAAAGGCAATACACCTGGAACAAGGGCAGCCGGTCCTCCCGGCCCCTTCTCAGCACCTGGAGCGTTTGCTCTGTCACAAGCATCCACAGGAAAGCCAAGCTTGCCCGGTCAGTTTTAGACACTTACGTAAGCAAAGGCCAGCCAGTCTTTCCTGAGTGCTGAAACCTATTTTCTCTCCTCAGCCCATTTCTTGATGTTCAGGCTGGTAGGAAAAATTTGGTCATCTCTGAACCGGCAGTTGTAGCGGAAATATTAAACATTGTTGTGTAATAAAAAATTTTAAATAGTAAAAGAAGCAGCCAATCTAAGATCATTCCCACTGTCTGCCGAGCCCCTCACTATGTACAGGATCGCCACCTCTCTAACTGGAGATGGAAAAAAAAAATACACTTTAAAAATTTTTTTATAGCCAAGCGTGGTGGCGCATGCCTTTAATCCCAGCACTTGGGAGGCAGAGGCAGGCGGATTTCTGATTTCGAGGCCAGCCTGGTCTACAAAGTGAGTTCCAGGACAGCCAGGGCTACACAGAGAAACCCTGTCTTGAAAAAAAAAATGTTTTTTATTGATGCAAGCAAAATAGACCATAATTGTGTTCTATGTCAGAACCCACTAAAGATACTAAAGACACAGAAACATAAATGGACTGGGGCTGGGGCTCAGTTGTAAAGAACTTGTATAATGGGGGTGACTCTCTTGTTCAATCCCCCCAACACACACACAGACACACACACAGACACACAGAGACACATACACACACAGACACACACAGATACAGACATAGACACACAGACAGACACACACACACACAGACACACACACACAGACATACACACACACACACACACACACACACACACACACACACACACACACACACTGGGATGATCACTCAGCAGTTAAGATCACTGGGTGCTCCTTGCAGAGGACCTGGGTTTGGTTCCCCATATCCACAGGACGACTCACAACCATCTCTGACTCCAGTTCTAGAGGATCTGACGCCCTCTTCTGGCGTCTGCAGGCATTGCACATATGTACAGGTAAAACACTCGCCCAAATTGTATACTCTAAAATACATTTTTTTAAAAGAATGAGAATTAGGTAAAATTCAAGGCAGTGCTAATGGTAACAGGGCAGAAATAATTTTAAAAATTCAAAAGAATGTAATGAGGCTGAAGAGATAGCGCATCGGGTAAGACATTCGCTGCCAACTCCGACTGCCTGAGGTTTGATCTCTGGGACCGCCACCTCAGAAGAAGGGAAAAGACTTTTTCAAACTGTTCTTTGGCCTGCACACATGCACCATGGCACAAATGAGCACACAAAGAGATAAATGTACTTAAAAAAGAAATATGAATGAAATAGCCTGAGAAGTTAGACTGATAGAGAGAAGAGATGTGGAAACACAAACTTCAAGGACCCTCCTGAGGAGGACGAAGCCCAGCACCAGAGAGCTGATGGGATATCAGAGTAGAATTCGTGAAGAGCAATCAGTCCAGCACATGGGAAGTTGATGCTAAGAGCCACCAGGGTGCACTGGTGGGAACTCAGGGCCAAGGAGAGTGTGAGGAGGAGGGGTAGAGGAGAGACCATAGCCATTCTCCGTGCATTTAAGAAAGATGGCGGTGCCTATGATCCTCAGGGTGTGTGAGGCTGAGCTGCCTGCTCCCCTTTTCTTCAAAACTCCAGGGCAGGCTTGAAAACCAACTGCCTTAAAAGACGATATCCGTGAGGAACAGCTGTCTACCAATTCCTGGAGGCAGGACGTAGGTTTGAAGACCTTCGGGAAGCCACACACAGAAGTGTCATAGTTAACCTGTTTTTGAAAACCCAGGAAAAGCTCCTTTCCCAGAATTTTCAATTATTTTAGCTCATTTTGTGTATAAACAGCTCTGTCTCATGGGCACTTGTCAAAAATAGATTAGCAACAGTTATCCAATATCGCAGTTATCAGTAATGAGTTGGGGCAAACAGCAGCTGCCTAAAACCTTAAAGGGACAAAACAGAGAGGGAGAACGTGCAGGAGGATGTGTGAGAAGTGTTGCTACAGCTCCAGGAATCTAGAAGGCAGGATGCCCGGTATGGACACGATCTATGTCTAGAAGGCCTGAGATCATCCAGGTTCTCACTCGGGCTGATCCTGAAGCACTGTGCTAACTTTCATAGTAACCTGCCTTCCAGGACATAGACATAGACCTCAGTATGTAAAAAGACTGCTATCTTCAATGATCCGTCATTGGCTGACCGTTGAACTAACCAAGCGGGAACTTCCAGGGAAAAAAAAAGATTTATTTATCTATTATATGTAAGAACACAGTAGCTGTCTTCAGACATCCCAGAAGAAGGCATCAGATCTCATTATGGATGGCTGTGAGCCACCATGTGGTTGCTGGGATTTGAACTCAGGACCTTCGGAAGAGCAGTCAGTGCCCTTAACTGATGAGCCAACTTTCCAACCCATAAGGCACTTTTAATAAATTGGAATCATCACTGGACAACATTATTGTCACTGTCAAAACAGTAGGGTGAATATTTAGGAAACTCAATAGAACCTAGATAAATAGATTCACAGCTGTATACAGTAGGTCAAACCTCAATGACAACAACCAAGATAGACTATGGAAAACAGCTAAGGAAGGTGACATAAAACTGACTTCTCGGCAGAAACCATGGAGACCAAAACCATGGAAAGGTATAGGACAGCTCCTTCTGTATTGTTCATGGGGACTGGGGGAGTCCCAGAAGTCCCCTGAACTGCACAGACCAAAGGCTAATGCACTTCACCAGAGCCTGATGAGAAGATGTTATTTCTGGAGATTCGATGAAGTTTGATTGCAGGACACAGAGAGATCAAGCTGTAACAGAACCAGCACTTCCTCCATGCTGGTTTCAAGTATGGAAGGGGCTAAGGAGGATGTTGAGGGGGAAGAGCCATCAGTAATGTTACCCAGCTGTGGAACCTCCAAGCTACACTACCAGCCTGCCAGGCAAGGTGTGCCTCTGGCATAAAAGCATGACTGTTAATCAACTGAAGCCTGTTCCGCAGAAGGAATCAAGGCTGGTACTATAAACCTGGTCCAAAGCTAGTGCTTGGGAGATTTTCATCCTTTGGAATTAGAGAGCTGTACTTTGCTTAGTTTCCATAGTACCTTAAAAGCAGCAGTTACGCACCCAACCATCTCTCTGGGTCTCTAGGTCTCTGCTTCACAGCCTCTTTCACATGTGGCTCTGACTGGGCTCCACAGGCAATGGGGAGATGAGAGTGTTTGTGGCTCCTATCAGGTGTCCACGGAGGCAGAAATGTCCAGCAGCTTCGCATCTGGAGATGCTGGGTGTGGGAAACACCTAGAACCTCCTTGGCGTAGGGAAGCAGGCCAGGTTTGCAGATGCTCTTGGCTCTGTGGCCAGAAGTTTCCTCAATCAGTGAGAAACGAACCCATCTCACCCACTGAAGACTGGCAGCTGTTTCTAGACCTTCTCTATTTGCTTTCGATGTTTCTATTTTTCTATTCTCTTCCATTTTCTATTTGTTCCTATTACAGGCAGCCGAAGCCTTTTGTCCTGAACAAGCAACTAGGATACAGCCGTGGTTTTCTTGCCTGGAATATGAGTGACTATGAGGATATCGAGCAGAGAAACTCCAAACGGGCGATTCTGGTTAAACAGAGTAAGTTAATAAAGAGCAACCTGCCCTCCAGGCTGCCCAAGCTGCAGGAACAGAAGGTAAGCTGCCATTTTCCCGAATTATCCCAAGAAAAGCCCTGCTGAGGACCAGAGAGTGTAATGTGACTCAAATAGTGTCATAGTTCCCTTTAACCTACCAACCAGACTGTCATCCAGATTAGATTTCCGCGGCAAGTGTTCACTGTATCTGGAAGCCGGGTATGAGTCTTATTTTATAGCATAAGAAAACAGGACGGTGTGTGGTCCTGCCCCTACAAATGTTTATCCATCACATGGTTTGACCTGCAGAGAATGGTCAGGCCCTAATTTCCACAAGCTGAGAAAACAGTCCGTACGAAGGGGGCAAACCTGTAAACTCCCCTGCACACCCTGCACACACTCAGGACATTAAGAATACACCAGCTTACTCTCCTTAGTACTTACAGGAGCCTAGCAAGCTGTCATTTCCTTACATGGGCGTTTAAGAATAAATAAGATGGGGACATCAGGTACTTTCCTGAAATTTTTGGAGAGAGAATATGAGAATCAAGTAAAGGACATGAAATCATACATTCCACAGTCCTCTTCGACAGTCTGTGTAAAAAAACAGTCTTGCTCATATTTGGACCTTCTGCATAATCCCACTGCACAACATGCTCTGTCAACATCCAGCATTTGATACAGAGTCTGACAGGAAGGAAACTGGAATAGCTCATATCATTCCGACTCCTGTTCTGCACAGAGAATCATCTTGCTTCCTTGATGAAGAGTCCTCAGAACTCACTCGCACAGAACTTCCCATGCCTCCAAGATGGTGGTCTTGCCCAGAACTTCCCATGCCTCCAAGATGGCGATCTTGCCCAGAACTTCCCATGCCTCCAAGATGGTGATCGTGCCCAGAACTTCCCATGCCTCCAAGATGGTGGTCTTGCCCAGAACTTTCCATGCCTCCAAGATGGGGTGATCTTGCCCAGAACTTCCCATGCCTCCAAGATGGCGATCTTGCCCAGAACTTCCCATGCCTCCAAGATGGCGGTCTTGCCCAGAACTTCCCATGCTTCCAAGATGGTGATCTTGCCCAGAACTTCCCATGCCTCCAAGATGGGGTGATCTTGCCCAGAACTTCCCATGCTTTGCCGTCTTGCTCAACAGCCATTACTGTCACCCCCCTTTGAAGCAGTCTGTGAGGGAGCTGAATTTGTCCTCCTGGGAAGGTCCAGGCCCCAGAGATACTTTGTGTTGAAAATGGGAGTAGTTCAGATGCTAGCCTCCGCCGGTGGGCTGACTTTTGAGAAGGCAATGATTTTGATGTAATGATTAACACTGATAGACATGAGTTGGGCTAGTTATATTATTGAATGCATTTTGAGTATAATCACACATCAAACAACTTCTATCATCTACTAAATCTAAACGAAGCCTTTATGTTTTTTTTCCAATTTTTATTAGATATTTTCTTCATTTACATTTCAAGTGCTATCCCGAAAGTCCCCTATACCCTCCCAAGCCTTTATGTTTTGCATTAACGTTTTTTACTAAGAAGTTTTGTTTTGTCTTATTTACTTTTAAATGGTTTAAAATTTACAGAAGAAATTTTGCAAGAACAGCCTCATATCCTCTTCTTCCAGACCCATCAATTATGTTTCCTTGCTTTGATGTATTTCCTTCCTCACTCTGAGTATATGTATACATGTGTATATACCACACCCCAGCCACATGCCATTTGAAGGCAAGTGCAAACACAATGCCCCTTTATTTCTCGACACTTTAGGGTGTACTCTTCTAAGAACAAAGATGTTCTCACATACAACCATGGTTACAGTTTTAAGATTTAGGTCTACAGTTCATAATCCAATTTTACTGACCATTCATCATGTTCCCTTAACTGTTGAGTTTCTCCCCGTTTGCATCTCAGTCTTCATCTGTGACTTTGAAGGCTGTAGAGAAACTACCTGAAGCATGTTTTCTCCAGGTGGGCTCGTATACTGTCTCTGAGCAGGCTGACTCAGATTGGGTGCTATGCACAGGAAAACCTGACACGTGGTGTAGCACCAGGGGTGGGGTCAGTCATCTCCTTTCTAAAATGATATATAATTCAAAATAAACTTTTCAGCAGGCAGGCTTTCTCTTGAAATTTCAGAGTGTATTAGAAACGCATTATCTGCGTCTGTTTGCTTGGAGCATCTCAGAGTCGTGGACATTTGAGAAAACTCCGCCTCCCTTTTGTGTAACCCCTCTTCGTGGAACTAACTCCAAGCAATCCTTCTTACATATTCAAAAGCCAATAATGAACACAACACATGAGAAGCATCCCCACGCCGCCGCCCACTCAGGCAACAGTGAATGCTGGCGGTCATTCCTGCTAGAGAGAGGCTGAGAGGGAGGCTGCCACGTCTTCCCTTCTTTGTTTTGAGACAAGGTGTCATTTAGTCTAGGCAGACCTTGAACTCCTGACTCTCCTGCCTTCACCTCCAGAGTGACAGAATTACGGAAGGTGCCACCCTGCTGGCATAGCTCACATTCTTAGGCTGAAAGAGTCATAATTGTACCAAGAGCCACACAGCTTCTCACCTACAGAAGGTCAGAATGCTTGATTATTTGTGCTATTGGATGTAGTTCTCTACTTACAAACTTGAGAGCTTTTATATATATATATATATATAAAAGCTCAGTACAAGTTCAGGTATTGAACAGTATGAAACATTCTTGTACATGTTTACCTAGAATGCACTAACAAATACTTTTGGAATTCAATTGGACAAAAGTGTTTCTCCCGTTAAATTCCTTTCTTTTTAAACATTACAAACATCTCTCACGTTCTTTCTCCTCTTGCATTTGTTATCTTTCCAACTTGATCTTTTTCTTCTCAGTGAGTAGCAGTGACCTAAATGTTGTAAAGCTTACGGCATAGAACACCATTCATTTCCATTTCATTCTTGGCTTGCCAGTATTCGTGAGACCTCTAAATTCCAACATACTAATGTAACCTCGATGGCTGATGTATTTAAAAAAAAATTATTTCTTTTACTTCATGCATTCTTTCTGTCAATGCCTTTGAAGCTCTCAGAGGTTAATGTGCACACGAATCCCGGGTGACGGGATTCAGATGCAGATTAGGACACAGTAGGTCTGTAGTGTGTCAGCTGGTCTGCATTTCTGTCCAGTTCCCAGGCAACACGGGTCCAGTTCATGGTCTGGGGGCCTTGAGTCCCATGGTGCTAGAGAACTTGACCGTGAATTGAATTTGGGGACGGAACAGAAGGGGAGTTGGTTGGCCAAGAGGACAGAAGCCAAGAGGGCAAAGGCAACACCAGGCTTCAGGGGAGTGCAAGGCCTTCACCATGGCTGCCCGGTAGAGTGAAAAGAGCTGGCTACAGAGGAGTGTGCCACGGTCTCAACTACTCAGGAGGCAGAGCAGGAAGATTCACGCGAGCCCAGGAAACTGAGGACAGGTTTGGCTGAGTAGTGAGAAAGAGCCCAGTTCTTAAAAGTTAAGAAAGTGACCCAGTGGTAGGGGTTTGGTAATCTCAGCGACTCAGGAGTTTGAGGCAGGAGCCTGCCTGGATAACACTAAATTCAAGGCCAGTCTGGGAAACAATAAAAACCCTATTTCCAAAAAAAAAAAAAGAGAGAGACTGGAGATATATAGCTCAGTGGTATCTACCATGCTTAATGACTGGTGTGTGTGTGTGTACGTGTGTACGTGTGTACGTGTGTGTGTGTGTGTGTGTGTGTGTGTGTGTGTGTGTGTGTGTGTATACCTGGTGAGGATGCTGATGCTCATCAGCCAACTCTCTTCACTTCAGTCTATGATGCTTGGGGCTTACTGGGTGCTGTCTAAACAGAGTAGAGGGGAAGGATCGAATCATTTTAGCAAGGTGTGGAAACCAACACAGAGGAGAACTGGTTAGAACTTTTTTTGTATGAAATGGAGGTGAGTTTGCAGAGCATTATGGTAACTCAACTAAAAATAGAAAAGGGTTTAAGTGAGGCAGAAAGAGGGGAGGAAAGGCGATGAGCTGAGACAGAATTGGACCAACACACTCCAGGTATGGGAAACCTTCATGCCGTTAGAGGAATGTGGGGGTACAGGCTGCACCCTCAGAGCTCAGAGAGGTTTGGAGGAGCCTGGTAGAAAAGCAGAGAAGTTCACTATGGACTTAACTGTGGTATTTGTTATGTGAAAGACAATAGCCAGGCTTGGTGATTGTCTTAGTTAGGGTTTTACTGCTGTGAACATTCACCATGTCCAAGGCAAGTCTTATAAATGACAACATTTAGCTGGAGCTGGCTTACAGGTTCAGAGGTTCAGTCCATTATCATCAAGGTGGGAGCATGGCAGCATCCAGGCAGGCATGGTGCAGGCAGAGCTGAGAGTTCTACCTCTTCATCTGAAGGCTGCTAGTGAAAGACTAACTTCCAGGCAACTAGGGTGAGGGTCATAAGCCCACGTCCACAGTGACACACCTACTCCAACAAGGCCACACCTCCCAACAGTGCCACTCCCTGGGCCGAGCATATGCACATCATCACAGTGATTCATGTTTGTAATCTAAGCACTTGGGAGATGGGCGGGAGGAGGATAGTCACAAGTTCAATGTTAGCCTGGTCTGCACAGCTAGTTTGAGCCCAGCAGGGATCACACAGCTGAGATCATTGGGGAGAGGGAGAAAGAGGTTTTTATAAGCTGGCATCACACTATCTGGCTCCCATCCAACTCCATTTTAATTATAAGTATCACTGGACTGATATCTTCAGTACTTGTATCAGTCAGGGGACCTTTGTGCACGCTGAGAGAGGAGACACAGGGGTGTTTGTTATAAGGAACTGGCTAATGTGACTGTAGGAGCGATAAAATCCAGAGTTTATAGGGCTGGCTGGCAGGCTGGTCTAGAAAAAGACTGATGCTGTAGTTTGGGTGGGGATGCAGTAGCGGGGCAGTGGTCTGATTTTTGAAGTCTAACTCCTTCAACTGATTGAAGAATCTGCTTTACTCAATATACTGATTTGACTATAATCTCATCTAAAAAATGCCCTCCCAGCATGACCTATATTGGTGTTTGACCTGGATTGGTTTGAGTAGTATGACCTGGCTAACCTGACAGACATCATCACAGCACCATCTCAGCCAGTTGTGAGGATTAAACGATGTGATGCCAGAGTCTAGGCGGTAGGAAACCAAACGAGAATATAGTTGTGCTGTGTGTCCTCCAGGCCTTAAGATAACATGACTTAAAATGGTTTCTAGATACACAGAAGCTGGGCACTTGGTTCTCTTTTCCAGCTTGAAAGGTAGACTGAGGCTGAGAAGGGGGATATGAGACACTGAAGCCAAGAGGGCTGGTGTCCCAGGCACGGCCACAGAGGGAAAGACCCAAGGAAGTCCAGACCCTGGCCTAATCTGAGTTCCAGAAAGGCCCTGTGAGAAGGGAAGTGCTCAGGAACTGAATCCCAGCGTGACAAAAAGAAGGTTCTTGTCCCTGTCACAAAACCAGCTGAAGGTGACAAGCATGCTGGTGCCCAGTGGATAAGTGGCATACAAGTGCCTGGCTACTGTCCTACTGAAGATGTACCATGGAACTGTTGAGCTGTGGCAGAAATCTCAGTCAGCAGTGAGGAAATGGCTTGTTGGTTCTGGGAGTTGTTCTCTCCTTCCACAACCTTGTGGGTTCTGGGGCTCTAACTTAGGTTATAAGGCTTGGCAGCAAGTGCCCATACCTGTTGAGCCATTGCCCTGGCTCCTGGATATGCTATGTAAACAATGTACATTTTGGAGAAGGAACTTAGATATATAAAGAGGTGGAGAGATGCCTATATGTATACACAGAGTTCTACACCGGCAAGGGCTACAGCTGCACACTCACAGGTATGCACTGTACTGGTGTCCTGATCTTACAAGAGCCACAGCTGCTGCTGCTGCTGCTGCTGCTGCTGCTGCTGCTGCTGCTGCTGCTGCTGCTGCAATTTACGAAAGTCCATCAGTTTGCAGTAAAGATTAAGTGACCACTTGTTAAAATCCTTACAAAGTAAATCCATAACCCTAGGACTGACAGCAGTTACATTCCTGGAAAATTCATCATATGCTAATGTCAGGTAGGAACTACAAATGCTCAGCGTAGATCATTAAAAAGAGATGTATTATACTGAATGTCAGGTAGGGCAGTTAAAGGTCACACAGACTGGCTCTGGAGCACTCCCTGACGTGTCTCCTGACATCCCTGGCTCACCAGTGTGCTGGGGCCAGTGGTCTCACTCAGCCGGGTGCTAATCAAAATCTCCCTGCACTTCCGTAAGTCACCATAAGTCACCGAAAGATTCTGTATTTGATTAAATGCAACAAACAAATCATGCAGCACTAGGAGAATAAGCAAGATAAATTCAAAAAGTTTATTGCACCAAATGTCACAGAGAAATGGACCGAAATAATACATGAATGTTGTTTTAGGAAAAAGTTTCCACACACTGACAGTTGTATCCACTCAGCTCACTTAAAAAAACAGTCCTATCAATTTCTCTTAATGAAAGCTCAATAAAAACACACCCCAGAATGGTCTCCTTTTTAAAACACCAAAATTTAAAAATAATGCAAATACATGTTCCAGATGTTCACCAAATTTTAACATTTTAAAAAATTAACATTCAAAGGGGGCTTCTGGATTTAGGCAAGAAATGTATTCTTCTTCTCCACCAAGCATGATAAAAACAAAAAGGGTTCACATTAACTAAGAGAAGCGGTGGACCTTTTCAATTTAATGCTAAAAGTCTGCATCCAAGGAAAACTTCAGATGCTTAAAAGAATCTGAGAGTTGTTTTATATTCTCTATGTACATCCAATTAATTAAGACCCTAGAAAGCTACAGACTAGTTTATAAAATCCAAAGACCTGATTTTTAAGAGTCCAGACAACGGTTTAGTATCATTTAGCAAGTGGGGAATTTCCTCCCTCCGAAAAAGTTAATTCTGAAAACCACGTTAAGTTAAAAAGTTGCGATGTGTAAACGCAGCTCCGTGAGATGTGAGATCAGGAGTTACTTCCCGTATAAAACAGCACACGTCTGGAAAATGGGCTGAAGCCGTACAAAAGCTATTTAACACTGATAAAATAAGATACTTTGGAATTATGCACAAGTGTGGAAGCTACATTTTAAATTTTCATTGTCCTTTTTGAAAACATACACAACTGCCTATACATTCATGTCACTTATCAACTTAACAAATATAAAACTGCAACATGCTAGAAAGAGGTCATTACAGGACGCTGAGACACTTCTGCTCTGCTGTGCCTCACTAGCTTTCTTAGTCAGACAAGCAGAGTGCTGCCCGGTGACACCTAACAGGTCAGACTGAAGAGCCGAACAAACCCTAGGATAGGTGGAATCCTGTCAACTGAGGTAGATTTCTTTATTTAAACATTAAAAAAAATTTTTCCCCTTGAGTTATGCCTACGTGGGCTACCTTTATGGACTTTTCAGCTATGACAGAATGACGTCATCCAAGGAAGAGGGTGTGGGTGTGTCTCAGCGCAAGTCCATGAGATGCTTTGTTTATTGTTGTCCCCCCCCTGCTCTCCCCCCTTCCCCGCTTCTGAGAAGAGGCTGAATTTAAGACAAAGGCCATGTCATCACCTCACCCCCGCCTTGGGAGCCAGGAGAAGAGCAGCACATCCTTCTCTGCAATAGCAAGTGATGGTGGGACACTGAGATAACCCACGTGAGCCCAGGGTTTCCCACTTTTCTTCTAAAATTTGGAACATTAGATTAAGGTTTTAATTCTGCTGAGCTAGGTTTTTCTTCATGAAGCTGAGAATTAACCTGATGACAGCTCAATTCCCCGAGTCCAGCTGTCACTTCATCTGCACGAGGACCAAACCGATTCCGTATTGAGTTTTCTCCCGAATCTCAGAAGCTGGTGAGGCCGAGTCCATGTGTAAACGAGAGAAGCCAGGAGAAAGAAGGGTGAGCTCTAGGCTGACTAGGGTGGCTAGGAACTCTGTGCTGACAGCTCAGCCACACCAAGGAGGAACCTGGAAAGCTGGGCCATGTGTGGGGCTCCCTGGCAAACAATGGTACCATGGAGCCAGGAAATGGAAAACAGCAAACAAATGCCAGGTGATATAAAGTGGCAAGAGATGTAAAAGGATGGGACACTTCAAGCCGGGTGTGGTGGCACATGCCTTTAATCCCAGCACTTGGGAGGCAGAGGCAGGTGGATTTCTGAGCAGGGCTATAAAGAGAAACCCTGTCTCGAAAAACCAAAAAAAAAAAAAAAAAATGAATGGGACACTTCAACTTTGTGAAATACAAAAATGCAAATTAAAGATCTTAAGTGCCTAGAAGAACCATCTATTTTCACATATCACAAAAATTGAGCCCAGCACTCGGGAGGCAGAGGCAGGCAGATTTCTGAGTTCGAGGCCAGCCTGGTCTACAAAGTGAGTTCCAGGACAGCCAGGGCTATACAGAGAAACCCTGTCTCGAAAAGCCAAAAAGAGATGCTCAGGGCAAGAGAGGGAGGGAGAAGAAGAAAGGGGGGGGGGGCGAGAGAGTCCACACTCTGGCCCACTTCTAAGAGATGATGTAGGCATTTGTCCCCAGTAGCATTAAGGAGCACATGGTCTCGACTAACTTATATTTGTAATAAAGAGAGACAAACATGTCACATGGATCAGAATTTGATCAGATATAAACTACAGAGCCCCTAGAAGCTACCCCACATTCTCAGGCACCAGAGACTCATGGGAAGGACTTCAGAGCTGACAGTGTTTGACTTTACTTGACTGGCTCCTGTCTTTTAAACAGCAGAATTTTTGTTTTTAAAGTATTTTAACACGGACTGTCTTATGGTCAGTAAACTAAAGGTTCTTTAGGTTCAATGATCAATTGGGCTTTTACAGTTCTTCACTTTGGTAAGTTTTACAAATGGTCAAGTTAATTTCTAGAAAGATTTTTGTTTTTTAAAGAATATAAGAGGGATTAAAAAGTGCAGAACTGATCATACAAAAACCTAGATCGCAGGTGGATCGCTCCTAAATGTTCGGTCTGCCTGCTCTCCTCGTCAGAGCTGCTACAAGTCCACTCCCCAGCTGGCAGCGGCCCCTTACAGCACAAAGAGGCATCTGCCCAGCCGGGTAAGAGGAAAGAGGCTTGCGCTGGGCAAGCTCAGCCACGGAAGATCGCCTGAGCTCATGGAAACAACTTTGGTCAAAGGTCTCTCTGGAGAAGGCTAAAGACACTAGAGCCAGAGACGAGTTCCCAGTGCCATACTACGTACTCCAAAACACCTGGCAGGACAGGGTGCTACACTGAATCCCTCTCAGACCCGCCGGTGGCTGCGCTGGATCTACAGGAAGCTCTGAGAAGTGACAGCCGTGGGTCTCCGGAGCACTTCCCTCTCAATAGGCAACCCTCTTCCACATCCTATGTCCAACAGTAGCTGCTGTAGCTCCAGGCTGCCAGTGGCACAACGTGGCTTTCTTCAAGTCAATGTTCATAGAAGAACTCTGACCTAGAAGCCACAACTCGTTCTTAGAGCGACTCTCCATGCTCTCTCATGCTTGAACAGGAAACACTTTCCTACTGGAATGTTCTAGACATTGGTCACCCTCTACTCCAGAGTCAGCCCTCAGAACCCAACAGCATGGGCGTGTCTGCCTAGTTTGACAGTGTTGCTTATAGTTCCCTCCTGCCAGAAAGGTTACTTTCTTTTGATTCCTGGGAGACAATGGCGAGTGTTCCTGAACAATCACAAACTCCCATTGCATGGAGTAGACACAAGCTTCCCAATGTAAGAGCCACAGGGCAGCAGCCACAGGAACAACGAGGGGCGACTGCTGTGTTCTCACGCCTCTGCCATGCTGAGAGCTTCCTCCGCTCTGTCTCATTTTCCAATGAGAGCTGTCCTGCAGTCAGCTATAAGAGGATCTGTGCCACATACGGAGAGTGAGTGCTGGCGATGGCCGTCAGCAGAGGCAGGTCATTGGATTCAATCCTGCGTGTTGAAAAATTCAAGGAGAGTATGTTAAAACTGCATCATTTCATAAGAAAGTACTATCTCTAGGCACCAGCTCCTGGTCTAGCTTTTAAACTAATGAAAACGTAAAACAGGGACAGCAAGCAGGGCTTGGCTGGTAAAGGCACTGGCTGTCAAGGCCAATGATCTGAGTTTCGTGCCTGGGGCTCACATGATGAAGGAGAGAGAGAAATGACTTCTCTTAAGTTGTCCTGACTCCTATACATGCACCCTGGCACATGCATGCTCCTACACAGATCTACATACATGAAATGAATAAATAAAATGTGAGGAATACATGTGAGCAAAAGAGATGAGGAAAAGAAAAGACATCCCAGTAGACACTGCTTCAAAGGATGTCTGCCCTAGAGGAGGCTGGGTACAAGGCTGCTCCTCCCACAGCAGGGTACATCCAAGTGGAGGCCCACAGGTGACTTTTCTTGTTCCTTGCATTCCCATGTTAGGTTGTGATTTGTGCTCTCCTCGGCAGCTCCTCCCTCTTGAAGGCCTTTGCACTAAGCTTAAATCAGTCTTAGGAAACCACAAGGCAGGTTCTTCAAAGCAACAGGTTCTGCAACGTACTGAGCTACTGAGCATTCTGAGAGAAAGGAAACTAGAAAGAGGTGCCGTCACGTCAGATGGACAAGGTAATGGGCTGATCTTTACAGCACACTGCATATAGTATGCTCTGGTAAACTGCTGCAGGTGTTGTGAGAAGGAGAGAACCGGAGGCTTTCAGTTTGAGGAATATATCTTAACTGTTTCTCTCATAATTCAATCCCTTTCTAAGACTGTGAATGGCCATTTGTCGGAGTCAGACAGTAGGATTAAGTCCTGTAGCCACAGGAACAAATCCAGCCATGCATGGGGCATCTGAAGCAGGATTACAGTATGAGGCTGAGAAGGAAAACCAGCAGAAAGCTCAATGCCTCCAAAAGGGAAAATACTTTAAAATGGATTACCCAAAAGAACGTATGGCAGAGGTGCTGGTTTGAATGAGAACAGTGCCCAGCCCCTGTGGGCTCACTGAATGCTTAGTCTCCAGGGAATGGCACGATTGGGAAGGATTAGCAGGGTCAGGAGTGGACCTGTTGGAGGTTCTGAAAGCCCATGCCAGGCAGGCCCAGTCTCTCTCTGTTTCTGCCTATGGATCAGGATATCGAACTCTCACCTCCTTCTCCAGCACCATGTCTACCTGTGTGCCACCATGCTTCCTGCCATGATAACCAAAGACTAAACCTCTGAACCTATAAGCCAGCCCCTCTTCACAGTGACCAAACAAGTGACTAAGTAAGACAGAGGAAAAGCTAACTGTCTCATCTAGCTGTAAAAGATAGAAAATCTGATAAGAATTCAAGGCCTAATTGTAAGAGCTGGAGAGACGGCTCAGCAGTTAAGAGCTCATGTTGCTCTTCTAAAAGACTGGGGTTCAGTCCTAGCACACATGTCTGGCATCTCATAACAGCCTGCAAATCCAGCTTCATGGGATCAGATATCCCTCTTCTACCCTCCAAGTACATCTACATAGATGTGGCATGCAAGTGCATTCACATACACAAGAATCAGATAGATTTAGTAGTAGCAGCAGCAGTGGCAGCAGCAGTAAAAAACACTTTGCGAGGCAGGCATGGTGGCACATGCTTGTAATACTAATAGTGGAGGGGCTGAAGCTAAAGGAATCTGAATTTAAAGCCAGCCTAGGCTAAACAGTGATAGCCCTGCTCAAAAGCAAGCAAGCAAACAAAGAAGCTTGTTCAAAAAGGAAAGCAAAGTGAACTATAAAAACCCAAACTTTATCAGGCTTAGTAGAAAATGTAAAGGTTGACAAAGGCACAGTACTTTCTTACTCCAAATTAGCAGACTCATGTCAGGAATAGGAGGGAACTTCCTCAGAGACATAGTCCTTTTGGTTATTACTATTGAAATGAAAGTGGAGTCAGAATTTTTTGTAGATAAAGTATGGCAAATGCCCTCAGAAGATAGTGTGCGTCCTTAGTATTGAGCAAGTCTTCCCTGGGGTGGGGTGAGCTGAGGACATCCACAGAAGTGCCGCCCACCTCCTCCACCACATGAGACAAGCTGCCATTACTCCTCACAGCTTGTGACTTTTGCATTGTTACAGTGTCACTAGTGATGAAGAGGCAGAATTAGATCAAATGTCACTCCAACCTACACGTTGCAACTCACTGGGGGAGTGGGTACACCTCTGAGCGTCCCTGGCCACAGTGAGAAATCAATCCTGATTCTGTATGCAGAGAATGACTCAGGCCAATAGGTCGTGTGCATGAGCGTGTCCCGCACCAGAGTACAGCCAGTACGCCTGGGAGAAAGGCCAGCCTTTCACAGAACTCACCCCAGCACCACACTCAGCTCTTTCACGTGCACACGCGTGTGTCCGCGGAGATACTCTGAAAGCATTTTACTCTTCAGGTACATCTCCTGAAGTCTGTCTTCCAGATGCATGACGCACTGCAAAGGCAACAGAGTCCACAGTGAGCACTACAACTGCAGCATCCACCAGGATCGTTGAGTTGGGCCTCGCTAGTTATTTCTACAAACACAGCTATAATTGCCCCCCTTTCAAATAAACCCCCAAAACTACCAGCTTCAGTTTTTCACAAATCAGCTATTAACATTGTTATACAATATCATTCTAGTATCTTTAAAAGAAAAACATTTTACAAAATTGAGATCATTCCGTAAGCATGAATATCTCCTGTTTTTGGCATTTAAACTGTCAACTTCTATCCTTGGATAGACTGGTCAATACCAACATCAATGTCAGTCTCTTGAGCACCATACTCCTCCTCATGTGGAACAAAACCCTACTGAGCAGTGAGTTCTGGGTTGCAAAAGTGGATTTATTTTTGTACTCGTTTTTATGTCTTCATTCACAAAAATTTCTCATCACAAAGTAACTTAATAATCTCACATTTAAGAGTTCCTTACTATGCCATTTTTATGGCCAATGCTCTAGAGAATGTTAGCTTACCATTATTTACTTAGCCAGGGGGCAATCTACATTTGGGCTATAATTTTGGGGAAAATGTTTTAGTTCTTGTTTTCTTCTTATACCTCAGATTGTCCTGGCATAATATATTCCCAAAAGCAGAATGACTGGAACAAGGTCCCTTCAGACTTTTATTTTAGTATTAAGAGTGTCCTTTAACTAGGTCTTTAGTAGCAATAGAGAGACATGATTTGGGGCACATCTTCACCCTTAGAATGGTGTCCAGCCTTGGTGGTTAGAGAACCGCGTCATCTACATCTCTCACCAGCAGCAAATGTTTCTGCACTTGGCAGGCAGCTGTCCAAGCGTCTCTGGGAGATACCTGATGGCTTTGGCAGGGTAATTCCATCATGCATAATTTCTTCCTGGACCATTAGGCCTCTTATTTTCAAGGTAAAAAGATTAACAGATGCACTTGAAAATGTTGATCCTGACCATCTGGGCTGATCAACATCAGGGCAAAGTGTCTGTGAGATGTGGACACTTTTCAGTTTCTCACTGGTTAGCATCTTATTGTGCTGGGGATGAACCCAACAGCCTGTAAATACTGCTCAAGTCAGAGTGACACCACCAGTCTTCTCAGAAATGGTCCCCTCCATGAGCAGAGGGAAAGAGCAGAAACATTTTCTACCAAGTTTTGGTTCGTTATGGAGTGGAACTCAAAGTTTTAAATAAGAGTTACAAGATACCAAAGAACATTCAAATTATATTGACTTCTTTAGGTCTTAAAGTAGTTTATGTATAGTGTCTTTGGTCTACAGAAAAAGTAAATGATACAATGTGGGTCTAGCAATGTATGCTAAATGAAAAAAAAAACCACATTTACAAAAAATAGTTTTTTTCCTAATAAAATAGAATTATGCCGAGTGGTTTTCCCTTCTTTGTAAGATTTTATTCCTAAGATGCAATGCAATGTTCAACTTCTAAAATTTAGCTATTTTTTTCCTTTCACTCATAAGTAATGCTTAGATGGAATTCTTTTGGATTCTGGTTTTCCTAGGTAAGTCATTCACGTATTTCAAAGTGGTCATGTATACTTCTACCAAATGAAGTGAAAGAAATGGTCTATAATTTATTGCTTTGATAGTTAAGATTTGTCATACAATGAAAACCATGTCTTAGATAGTCCAACATCAGCATCTGTAAAGACAGCAGCACACCACCACAGAGTCTAATATCTCCTCCTTCCCTTACAGAAATGGAAATTCAACTCTCAGAACAAATACTTCTAGGAGAAAATAAGATCACACTAAGCCTGGGTGCTCTCCTGATACCCCTCGGACAGCCAGCCTGCAGCGCGTGCTCCAGTTAAGAGCCAATAAAGATTGTTATGAAAGGTGTTGCCAGTTCTTACACCATCCACACTGTTGGACTGTCACCGAGACGTGACAATCACACTAACTTACTGATGGCTTGTAAAGTCTCCCATGATTCCTAGTGCTTCGTATGAATTAACTAATTTTCCTCAGCATACGAGGCATACTCATCCGTTTAATCATTCTTCCAGATGTACAGGTAAGGGAGCTGGGGCTCTGAGAGGGGACACAGCACAGAAGCAGAACGCCGAGTTGGCGCTCATGCCCACCCTTTGACTGTGACTATATATGCAAGTGGCTTTTAATGCCACCTGTGCTGGTGTGGCACTTAAAAAAAAAAAAAAAAAGCAGCACTTCCTCTCTGGTCCTCAGAGCATCCTTACAGCATATCTGGAACATCTTCGTGTTGCAAACAAGAAACCTAAGCTTCAAAGCCATCACTAGTAGTGATGGCCGAGTGAAACCCAGGGACGCTGCAAGGTTTTCCTGACCTGCTCCAGTGTGACAGTGTTTACACCCATCCTTTAGAAAGCCTGCATCAAATCCTGACCGTGTGTGGAAAGAAATGCAGCTGAGGACCTGGCTGTAAGACCTGAGAGGTGACCGCTGAAGCGACAGTGAGTGTATAACTGAAACTCAGCTTCCTGTTTTGCTGTTAAATAGTTATGTGCCGTTTCCTGAGGCCAGGAGGGAGACGGAAGTTTTGAACTCAGGCTCTGCTACAGAGAGCCACCCTGCACTGAATGGAAGGAAACAGAAAAGGCAGGCACTTCCACGCAGTGTCCCTAAGGCCACCATAACCATGCTCTGTCCAGTTGCATGCCTTTCGTTCCTCTCCTTGACAAACCTTTCTCTCTCATTCTCTGGATATGCTTCCAACCTCTCTGCACACATACCACACATCAAAAGAAATTTGTTAAATATAGCCCATGGACTAGGGAGAGCTGCAAATAATTTTCTAGAACTTTCTAGGCTGTTCTTCATTTCTATTTAAAAATGTTACAAAAGTCCCACTTGGAAAGGAACAGCTGACGCCATGTTGTAAGTTCTTACGCAGAACTTCCAGATCTAAAATGCTTCCATTCACCTGTAATGTACTGTGAGGACACTCACAGAACAGAAGAAACTATGACCCCTTCAGAGTCTGGCCTGCCTTGGACCCATCTAGACACTGTCCAGTGGAGGACTTTACGTTTCTTTCTAGGTTCAGTTCCCCCTTATCTACTTTACTCTCTGCTTTGTTCAGAAGACACTGTTCTCTGCACCATCAAAGCTCTGCCCTGTCTGCAGGTCTGATGTTGCATGCTTCATTTTTCCTTAACTCTAACCCTCAATGTATTAAAAATGATGTCTGAACTTGTGATTTTATAGTCGAAATATTGAATAAAAGTTATTTTTCAGTTATATAATTATTGATGACAGAAGATCAGATACTTACAAAATCAGCAGGGAGGTGAAGCTTATAGAGCTGTGAGATGGACTGAAGTAAACTAGACACCTGACTGGAGACCAAGACATCCTGGCCCAGCTTCATGGTGTCCGTCACCTTCCGCTGACTCGTGGCCACCTGGACAGTCCACTTGTCAGTGTCTGCAATGATACAGACAGCTTCGGCTATGGGCTCATCAAGCACTGGATGCTGCAAGAGAGAGATGGCGGGTCAGCACTCTCCAGCTCAGAGTGGACAGAGGCTCTGTCTGAGATTAGAGGATGGAGGTGCAAACTGCGGAAGCATGGAACATCACAGCTACTTGGAAAGGTGTGCCACTGAGGCGGCACTTAAAATTAACGAGCTAGGAGCGGTGGGATGGCTCAGAGGGGAGGCTCTTCTTAGCAAGCCAAAAATCCAAGCTCAGTACCTGACAAGGAGAAACTCTTTCAAGTTGTCCTCTGACCTACGAAAGTGCTGTGGTATACACACACATACACACACACACACACACACACACACACACACACACACACCACATAAACTTTTAAAAATGGCATTTTTCAAAATATCATTTTCAGAAAATTTACGAAGTGTTGAGAGTTCATAGCTACACAAAAGGACATGGTTTCCCAACATTTACTATATTAAATTTACTGTCTTTATGAAGGACTGTATTCCCATTTAGAACGAGGAAAATCAAAATAAGTTGGAGGATCCTATTGCTATTTTTCCAACAAAAAGATTAGTTAAGATAACATTCCATCCTTTAGGGGCTAAGGAGGTTCTGTATGAACAGAACCCGTGTTTTTTTTTTTAAAAAACAAACCAGACGTGATGGTGTACACTTCCAGCTGGCCGGTCAGCCGAGCCTAACTGGTGAGTGCTGGGTTCCAGTGAGAGAGACCCTGTCTCACAAAACAAGGTAGATGGGACTGGGGAAATGGTTTAAGAGAACCCCATGTTCTTCCAAAGGATGGCAGTTTGGTTCCTAGCACCTTTGAGGCAGCACACAACAGTCTGTAACTACCTCCAGGGGATCTAATGACTGTGGGTACCACATACACATAGACACACACACACACACACACACACACACACACACACACACTCACACACACACACTCGCATATAACTTTAAAAACAAACAAACAAACATCAGAAGCTGGACAGATATCCTGAGGAACAATGCACCCAAGGGTGACCTCTGGCCTCCATATACACAGGCATGCATGTGCACACATGTGTACACACACACCACTAACACCACCAGTTCCTTAAAGTTATAGCTTTAATTGTCAAGCAAAGTTTCTTTAGTAACTGTGGTTGTACACACCAATCATTTCTAATAATTATATTCAGGCTGAGGACTTATTTATCCAGATGAATCGAAAAGGTCAAAGTCTGGCTGCTGAGACACATACTTAAAAATGTTAAAATACTTCATAATAAACTGTATCATAGGGTATAAACATCTGTAATGATTAATCTCAGTTGTCAAGTGAGATTTAGAACATGCTTGTAAAGGATTGTCTTGATTGGAATATTTAAGGTGGGAAGACTGGCAGCATCATTCCCTAGGCTGGGATCTTGGACTCTATAAAAAGGAGAAAGTGAAGAGCACAAGAATTCATTATATCCTGCTGCTTCTCCACAGATGCAATGTGACCAGCTGTACCGAGGCTGTGACTGCTGTGATGGCAGACTATAACCTCAAACAGTGAGCCAAAATGAACCTTTCTGTTCTAAGCCGGTTTTGTCAGGGTATTTTATCACTGTGACAGAAAAAGACTAAGGACAACCTTGAAACATCAGAAAAAATGGCCTCACCTCATAAATATCTCCTCTCTCAAACTAGGCTTCTGTTCGGCCTGTAGTTGCTCTGAATTCATTGCCTTCCTGTAGCAACTCATAGGAGATACAGCTATCCAAGATAGAAACTTTGTAGTTCTATAGGTGTTAAATAGCTATACATGTGATTCATACATGTGATAAGTTAGTAGCAGGAGCTGATGGCAAAATGGTAAAAGCTCCCCAGGGATGGACTTTATCCAAGCAAGCCCAAAGCCTCAAGTCTTGTAAGTGCTCCAGGAATTGGTATCAACGGCAGCATTTAACAGGAGCCCACTGAGTCCTGACATCCTGTATCCACCCACATGCTATGGGAGGTTTTTTTACTAGTCAGCTACTTGGTTGTTTTTTGTTTTTGTTTTTGTTTGTTTGTTTGTTTTTCAATCTGGAGTTATTTCTTCTAGTTTATGGGGGTTAATTTTGAGATTGCAAATATTCTATTCTTACATCTTCAGAAAGGCTGTTTTTCTGATTAATTTTCTTAATGCCTGACTTTTAAAACTGATCTCAAAATTTGAGAGTACAGACATAAATAATATGTAGGTGTAATGATTTATAATAGAATAATTACATTTAATTTTATTAAATTAATGATCGATTTTACCATGAAATTGTTTCTTTGAAATATTAGTCATAATGTTAGAAATTTCCCCAACCTTATGCAAGTGTTCCATGGTTCATGTGACTGACATGTATCTATCATTTTATGTTGGAAGGGTATTGGTGTGCTAGTTAGACTCTTTTGGACCTCTTTTTGTCTTGTTTATTGACGTAATTTACATGTTACAATTCACTAATTATATATATATATGTAAATTGGATGAGCTTTAACAAATGTATATACTTGTGTACCCACTGTCATAAATCATGTATTGGAATTTTGCCTAACCCACAGAAGTTCAAGTCCCTTTGTAGTCAGTCCTCTATAGTTACTTATCCCAGCAAGAACTAATATGCCTTTTAGAACTGAAGTGGAAATTTCTGGTTTCTTTAACTCAGCTGTGTCACGTGATGTTTTCCTGGAAGCTGTCTTGTAAAAGGGCATGTGATGTTTTGCTGAAAACAGATACTTAAGAGGGTGATGTTTAGAAAGAATATAAATGGGACCTCACAGACAGGGGGTTGGGGGAGCTCTTGAATTGCTAAGCTATGCAACATGACCCTTGTTGGTCTTCACTTCATAGAGAGAAATGTGCCAAAGAACTTCTCGTGGTATTCTTGCTGCTTCTAGCAGCTTCCACTGCTTGTGCGTTTTTGGTGGAGCCTTGCTGTTTCTGCTGGATCAAGCCACTGTTACTGATTCATGTTTGGTGTTTGCTGTTTGCTGTTGAACTGGACTGCTGGTATCCTGACAAAGAAGAGTGGAATTGCCCCAACGAACTACTTCTAAACAGGTCCACCACACCCTTTCCCTATTACCCTTCCTTTTCCTCTACCTCTGGTCAGTGGGTTGAAGTGTTTAAGAACCCTAAATAAAGTAGGTTTTGAAAAAATCTAAGGCCACATAGAACTACTGCTCTGACTTTTGTAGAATTTTGTGTCTGGCTTCTTTAAAAATAGTGCTTTTAAGATATGATTGTAATTATTGCATTTTAGTGCCTTATTTTTGAGTATCCTCTTGTAAGAGTATAACACAATTTGTTTTTCCAAAGATGGCACATTGCTCTTGTGGAATTCCTGAGTTCAGTTTCCAGAACCTATGTGGCAGTTTACAATTGTCTGTAACTCCCGTTCTAGGGAATCTGCCATCTTCTGCAAAGACCAGCCATGCATGTGTTACATATGCTTATATGCAGACAAACACTCATACATATAAAATAAAAAATAAATCGAGAGAGAGGAGGAGAGGAAAGGAGAGAGAGGAGAGGAGAGGGGAGGGGGACGGCGAGAGGAAGGGGGAGAGTGAGTGAGTAAGTGAGTGAGTGAGTGAGTGAGTGAGTTTCAAATGTTTGGCCATTAAGAACAAAACAGAAGGGCTGGAGAGATGGCTCACCAGTTAAGAGCCATCTCTTGAAGAGGTCCCGAGTTCAATCCCCAGCACCCCCATGGTGACTCATGACCTCACAGTGAGATTTGGTGCCCTCTTCTGGTCTGTAGGAATACGTGGATGGTGCAGAACACTGCCAACATAATTAATAACTAAATCTTAAAAAAGAGAAAGAACAAACAGCCGTGAGCATTCATGTTTACAAATCTTGGTGCGAACATGATTTTGGTGCGAACATGATTTTACTTCTCTGAGTAGGTCCTGAGTGGACATGCTGGTCCGTGGGGTAGGTGCAGGCTTAGCTTTGTGCAGTGGCTCCACTGCCACCGGCTACATATTCCAGCTTCTGCTACTTTGTCTCAATCCTGGCCTCAGACTGTACCTTTTCAGTTGTAGCCACCACACAGGGTGCGTAGTCATTTTCATTTGCATTTTTTTCTAATAAATAACAAAACTGATCAAAAAGTGACTGCTTCCCCAGCTGCGCCTTCTGACAGACCGCCCCGTGTCCCCCCCACACACGAGGGCCTCGCGGTAGCACAGCAGTCCTAGCCCCATGCTCTGCTGCTTGCCCCAGTGCGGCAGACAGCATGGCCAATGCTTGAGCACACTTTCCTAAGCTCATTCCTAAAGAGAACCGGCACTGGCTGCCTTCTGGTTTTATTTAGTACCATCCAGCACCCTGTGCTGATCATTTGTTGCTTTGAGCTGCTTATTTGAACTTCCCAACTTCCTTCTGGATAAGGTCTGGTGGGTCTGTAAGCAGGCTGCTGTCTCCCCTCTGTCGAGGTGCCCAAGCCACAGTGAGCCAATACTCCTTCCTTGAGATGGAGGAGGGAGGACGGGCGCCCAGCAGCACTGGGCAGCACCACACTTCTCTCCCCGACAGCAGGTGGGACAACCCCTTGCGTGCTTTCTGGGCCTGATCTGCTGTTAGTTACCCGGATTGCTCTGCTGCTCTCCCAACTCTGTGTGCTCCCCACAGCCTTCCAATAGAGAGTCTTCTGCTTACATTATGTTCTGCGAGGTGGACTACTAACTGCATGCATCCCAGGCTGGCCCCAAACTCATAGTGATCCTGTTGCCTCAGACTCCTGAATGGTGACATTGGAGGCATCTGTCACCAAGCTCTGCTTCAAAAATCTAGTCTTTAAAACACTGATCTGAGGGTGATTTGGGTCCTAGCTTCCAACTGACCCTAATTTCCTACATGATCTCCCTTTGGCAGAAAAAAGGAGGGAAGGTGCATGTACCGATCCAATCTCCCAACAGTCTGTGTGACACAAGTCTGTGTGGTACCGCCACCAATGGGAAGAGTATCTTTAAGCACTGAAGAAGAGAGCATTCTCTATGTGTGAACTATAGCAGAGGATTGTAGCAACATATATGGTCAAGAAGGGCAGAGGGCTTGGTATATAAAATTAAAGTAACTAAGAAAAAGAAACATAAGAGGAAGATTACTCGTGGAAAGTCCCCTTTAGGTCATGGGAACAAGGAGAAGAACACAGGCAGAGACACGTGACCTCTGGGTCAGCAGTCCCCTCAAGCTCCCCCTAGCACAGGAGCAGGAACAGGAGAAATGCTACCTGCTGAATTAGATCAGGCTCTGCACAGACAAATGATGGAGCCCTGGCAGCATGCTCTGCCTTACAGCATGGGTTTGCCGTTATGGACAGACTCCAGCAAGAGAAGGACGTTGAGCACTGAGAGCCTTGAAAACACTACAAGAATTATATACTCTCAGACTAAATACTTCTCGCAGTCTCCCTGAGTATTCCTGAAGGGTTAGCCACGTACATCCACCTCAGAGCGTCACCTAGGACCTGCTTACTTATTTGCTGGAAAACAAAAATCTTCTAAAGGAAAAAGAAATGACTCTCAAAGTAAGGGAAAAGCAGCTGGGAAACGGTCAAACCATCAACAGAGACCACATTGGTTGTACTTCGAGGGAGCTTGACTGCTATACAGTCAGAGAGATGACACGTAAGCTCTATTGATTCTATTGACTGTTGATAGCCCTATTAATAGAAACAGGTCTACTGGAGAGGAACCAGTTTAAATGTATTATGGTTTGGCCTATAAGTCAACTGCTAAGCTCATATAGACTTGGAAGAAATCTAAAAATCCATGTTTTGGCTTGTTTCGGCAATACAAACCTACACATATCCGATGCCCTGGAGCTCAATTAGTTTGTGTTTTTGAGACATGCCCTCCGTCTGCAGGTCCCAGTGGGCTTAGGATTTACCATGGGGCCAGTGAGCGCTTGAACTTGCGGTCTGCTTGCCTCAGCCTCTTGAGCGCCAGGCTTACAGTATATTCCTCCAGTTCATTTTCATCATAGTGTTTTACCACAGCAATAGAAACCCTGGCCACCATACCCAGCCCTGGCCCTTACGTAACAAGTATCTTCTGGGCAGGCTCTATAGTTCAAGTGTATATAACACCACACTGCACAAAGGAAAATGGAATTACACTAATGGTTTTTGATTTGCTACACAAAGACTAGTCTCAGAACTCACACACTAGCCTCAAACTTGTGTGCCACAATGCTCAGAATTTCTTTTTCTTTACTTGGTTAACCATTTCCTCTGTAGCTCAAAAGCTTTTTTTTTCCCCTCTTTCCCTGTTCCGGTCAGCCTTGCTCAGTCCCTGCTCTCTCGGGTCCAAGGATTCATTTATTATTATTCATAAGTACACTATAGCTGACTTCAGACGCACCAGAGGAGGGCGTCAGATCTCATTATGGGTGGTTGTAAGCCACCATGTGGTTGCCTGTTTCCAGCAACCACACCTTCATCACCTTCGGAAGAGCAGCCGGGTGCTCTTACCCGTTGAGCCATCTCACCAGCCCACGTTTCTTTTTAACATCAACCTTTTCTTATTAGCTCTACCCTAATGGCAGAGTTTACTAAACAGATTTGGGGCATGTTGAGACAGAGTTTCATGAAGTTCAAACTAGACTTGGACTCGCTATGCAGCTAAGGATAAATAAAATCCCAATCTTTCTGCTTTGACCTTCCAAGTACTGGCTTATGTAGAATTTTAATATCACATCTTATCAAATACATATATGTATTAAAACCATACAAACCCAGGTGTGTAATAATACACACTGCTAGGCAGAAATTTCCTTAGAATTAAAACATTCCTTCTTAGAAAGAGGAGTGAAGCTTACTAAGATTCGGGAAATGAAACTTACAAGGCTCAGAAAGTCAATTGAAAGCCCCAATGAGCTCCTGCTGCCTAAGGATGCTTGGGGTCCTTCCCTAAAGCTGTGCACCATGGCAACCGCTGCGGGGAGAAGACCGACCAGGCCAGCCTGTTTCCGCAGAATTACAAGGTTACTGCTTTTATTTGGTATACCAGGGAAGGTGAACAAGCGTAGCTTTGGGAACTGCCAAGACCTAGGCGGATACCCTAAACCTCCATCAACAATGTCCTCATACATGTTGGCGGGCCATCCCCATGTCGCTTGTACACTGTGTGGCTGGAATTTCACTTGAGGCTCTAACTGAGTAATAGATATGCCTACCGTATAAAAGCACTGCAGTGATTTTTCAACAGATAAAGTAAGCCTCCCATTACATAACTCCCCTCTCCAGCCTACCTCCTTCAACCACAGAGAGCCAAGCCAGCCAGCAAACCTGCTGCTAGTGCATACGAAGACTCAGAAGAAACAATTATACTTCACATTGCTATCTGCATTTGTCTAGCAGAATTTCTCTCTTGGAAACAGGTTTAGCGTGGTGGCGCACTCCTTTAATCTCAGCACTCGGGAGGCAGAGGCAGGCGGATTTCTGAGTTCGAGGCCAGCCTGGTCTACAAAGTGAGGTTCCAGGACAGCCAGGGCTATACAGAGAAACCCTGTCTCAAAAAACCAAAACAAACAAACAAACAAAAGAATGAAGAGTTGTGGGCTGGAGAGATAGCTAAGGTTAAGAGCATTGAGTGGTCATGAGTTCAAATCCCAGCAACAACATGGTGGCTCATAACCACCCATAATGAGATCTGACTCCCTCTTCTGGAGTGTCTGAAGATGGCTACAGTGTACTTACATATAATGAATAAATCTTTTTTTAAAAAAATGAAGAGTTGTCACATGATAAGAGACAAGGGTGCAAGGCTGGATTCCCAACACTTAGATCAGACAAGAACAGCTCACATCCAAGGCCAGCCTGGGCTACAAAGCAAGATTCCATTAAACTAAGAGCAAAGGAGGGATAGCAAGAGCAGCAGTCACTCTGACCTGTGGGGAGGCGGGGCCTCTAGAACCACAAGACATCATGGCCACTCTAGGCACAGGGAAGGAAAGGGGCACTCCGAACAGCATGGCAGCTGGAGGGCTGAAAAGCCTGGCCTCCGTGTGCTGTGCTTGTGGCTGTGATCACTGTGGCCGCAGCTCAACTGCCAGGCTGAGACCAGATTCTGTGTGAAGGTGCAACAAGGTGTACAAGGTCACAGAGCGTCTGCAGAAGCAAGTCACGTGATGAACTGTGTGACTTCAATGCCAGAGGTGGTTTGTAGCTTTTTATGGAGGCCGACATAAAATGTCTAAGTATCTCATACTAAAAAGAAAATGGGAAAGTGAAAGTAGACATGTGTTCAACTCTGAAACAGTATGCAGAAGAGACAAAAAGTCCAAAAGACCTTAGTCTCCTCTAAGTACAGAATATAAACACAAGGAACTGTAGAGATGGCCCAGGCTAAGAAGACTCTTCCAGGAGCCAGTCCTACAGATCCAAAGCTGGCTGCAGGATCTCCATGTCACAGGGCAATAACAGGATATCTGAGGAGTCTCAGTGCGGATATAGCACTGATGGAGAAGCAGAAGCCAGAGGCCTTCAACCAGGCCAATGACTCAGAGGACAAAAGGGCGTGTTGTGGGACACACTGTCACACTCTACAGCTGCCACACTGTCACACACTACAGCTGCCACAAGATTTCTTTCCCTCCTCTTTTTCCTTTTTCTTTTGCAGAGAGGTTGCAAGGGCGGAGGATGGGTATGAAGGGATGAGAGATGAGTAGGATTGGAGTGCACAATGTGAAATTCATGAAGAATCAATAAAAAGTACACAAAACAAACAAGACAGAACCAAACACTGTTCTGAGAACCTGGGTTTAGTTCCCAGCACCCACATGACCACTCACACAGCCATCTGTAACTCTAGCTCCTCCTCTGGCCTATGCAGGCAGAACTCCTATACCCATAAAAAAATAAAAAACTTAAAAGGATATCAAATGAAAGCAAAGAGCTGCAAGTGTCATGTCAAACACATCACCCTTCCTCTTCAGGACTCTAAAGAAAGATTATGCACATTTCTCTTGACCCTAGAAGAAGCCATATTCCCACGAGTGTTTCAGCTCCAGTAAGAAACATACAATGCTCTAAACTCAGTTTTATGAAGTTATCTAAAAAGAACAAGCACTTTTCATGCACCAGACGACAGTCTAAGAATACAAAGAACCTAAGTCTCGGTTTCTGCTTCACGGTAACTGCAGGCCTATGGGAAGAAGAGACACATGTCGGTAGACACGTTTACATGTGTACATACATGTATGAAGGTGTGTGTGTACATATTATATACTCACACACTGTGCAAAGGTCTCACTAAATAATAACCCTGACCATCTGTAAGGATTTCCATCCTCTTTATTACTAAAAAATGGTCATCAAAATCCAGTTATGGGTCAAACATGTATTTTAAGAGTTGGAGGTCAGTGAGCACATGTCTAGTATGCGGGAAGGAGAAAGAGGGGGGACAGACAAGTGGGATGGGCATGGTGACACATGCCTATAACCCCAGAACTTGAAACGCTAACAAGAGGATTGCAAGTTCGAGGCCCACCTGGGCTACATGTCTGAAAAAGATGATGTCTGAAAAAACAAGCAGCAACATTTAAAAGCCCTCTGAACATGTCTCCCAGTCCCAGTGGGGCTGCTGCAGGGCTCCAGCTACAGAAGGCAGAGCTGCAGGCCCTGAGTTACTAATGTAACCTAGAGAAATGAAAACAGCCACCAGGGTGTCGTAAACAAGGGACTCATCCAGAAAACGGTTTCCTCTCTAACCTGTTGATTTGACCTGAGGCATTTAATACTATGCGCTACTTAAGTAATGATTTCTTGTCTGATGGGACAGGCTGTTCTTTTGTAGTCTGGCTGGTTGGTTGCCCACATGAATTAATTAGTATTCATGAGCATGTATCACAGCCAGGCTTTCAGCAAAGCACCTTATCTGTGCTACGGACTCCTGTGTGATATTTCTGGAGTCAATCTGTTGCTACTCTTAAAATTAAATGGAACAGGCTGCTATATCCAACTGTTATTTATAGATTAGTCTGAAAAATGCCTGAAGCCTAGATCACTGTTATGATGCCAATTTTAGTCCTGATGACCTTACCTAATGTAAGAGAAGACAGCCAGCTCCTTGTTCCGTGACAAAGGGCTCAGCTCAGTTGCCTCCTGCAGGTACACCCAGTGCCTAACACCCACAACCAAACGAGAGAGTGTTGAGGACAGCTGCACATCTTTCTAAACCCTGAAAGTAATTCTGTTTTAACTAACATATTGTTGTCTCCCCGTTAATCACATCTCGCACTACTTTACCATTCACAAGGCGTTTTCACATTTCATGTTTAAATAGTTAACAGTTACCGAGGGCTTAGTAGTGTATGCCAGGCACCGTGCTCAACACTTGGTGTGGACTACAGGATTGTCCAACTTAAATGACATCACTTCCCCCAAAGGCCACTAAGCCATCAGGAGCTGACCTAGGATGGCTCTTTGGAGGCCCAGCTTCTCAAACGTAGGCCAGAGGTCAAACTCGGGTGCTGTTCTGTGCATACATCCAAGACAGGTTCTCTCATGATGACCTCACTGAGGAGGCTGGGCTTGGCCAGCAGTGAGCTACTGGGATCTTCCCACCTCTGCCTTCTCAGTCTGGATTATAAGCACATGCCACCACACCCAGTCTATTTTCAATGGGTCCTGGAGACCAAACATGTCTTCATACTTATTAGGCAAGCACTTTCCTACTGAGCTTTCTCCCCAACCTGGGAAGCAAACTCTTACTCACTGAATCATAGTTTCCCTGTTCTGATGTCCTCTAAAATCCTCCTGAGGTTTAAATAACGTTAGCTGATGTAGTTGGAAGTCTCATTGAGTGGTGACACCAGGAATCAGAGCCAAGCCACTGCTGCTGGTGCTGGTCTGTTGCCCTTCTTCCTTCATTTTGGTCACCAACAGTGCCTAGTTGGCATCACTCACTGGCAGATGGGACACAGAAGACAGACAAGGCTGCCTGAGGGTCACAGGACACAGAAGACAGACAAGGCTGCCTGAGGGTCACAGGACACAGAAGACAGACAAGGCTGCCCGAGGGTCACAGGACACAGAAGACAGACAAGGCTGCCTGAGGGTCACAGGGTGAAGTATTGCTGGCTCATGCCTGTGTCCGTCTCCTCGAACTCAGTGAAGAGGAAGGTGAAGGAAAGTATATGTCTAATTGATAGCAAAGTTACCTTGAATTGTTACAGCAGCTGGGTAACATGCATCAGGAGGAAAGAATTCAAATGTCAGACTGAAAAACAGCACGTGTCAAACACTGAGAGAAAACCTGGGTCCTAGTGTTTGAAAGGCAATGAAAGCCAGGAAAGTAAACGGCAAAAGATCTCTTTTGTAAGAGACTAGGATTTAAAAAAAAAAAAAAAAAAAGAAAGAATTAAAAGATACTCTTGATGCTGAATGTTCTAGAAAGATTTCCTTGTGCTCCAAAGAAAACTAGTCTGCTAAGATTATACAATGCACATTTATAAAGCCAGATTGTATAATCTAAATCATGCATGAATCAAAAAAAAAAAAGATCAATAAGTTACAGCAATTGTTTTTACAAAGTTATTCAGAATGCTTCTTTAAAAGGAATTACAAGTCCCAAAGCCTGGCATGAGACTGGAATTATTTATACCCTCAAATCAGGTTGTGAAAGCAAGTGGTGCACGGGCTTGACCCCACATGTCCCACAAGTTCTCAGTGCACAGGACATGCATAACTCTCAAATTGCTGCTTCTTTTCCTGACAGTGTTCTCAGCTCAGAAAATCACTGTCCCTTATGAATGGTTAATTCACCAGTGTTTTAAAAATACCCCTATTTCCCAAGTATTTGTAAATGGAAGTTAAGTGCCTTTTAAAGTAGAAACAGAACAACAATGTTACACACCGGAGTGTGAGCTAGAGAGGCAGTCTCCATGAAACTCTGTTTCAAAATCAAAACTCAGAACCACCATGACGGCGCCCCACTCTGATCCCAGGGCTTGGGAGGCAGATGCTGGTGGACTGCTTAGAGCTTGAGTCTACACAGCGAGAGTGTTTGTTTCAAACAAACAAATGCAAAACTCGTGATGATGAGTTTGTTAAGTGAAATTGGAAATCCACTAATGTTAACTGGACATATCCTGAAGTTATTAAAACTTGAAGATATTTTTATGAGTCCTTCACAATTTCCTATAGCACTATGCACATGACTGCATTTTGTAAGCACTCACACCACACAAAATAAATTAGTATGCCTAATAAAATAACCTCTCAAGATGACTATATAAAGAAATGAGATCTCCTATAGTGTAAAAATGCTGTTTTTAAATGGGAGAAAATGGCTGGGCAGTGGTGGAGCACACCTTTTTAATTCCAGCACTCGGGAGGCAGAGGCAGGCGGATTTCTGAGTTCGAGGCCAGCCTGGTCTACAAAGTGAGTTCTAGGACAGCCAGGGCTATACAGAGAAACCCTGTATTGAAAAAAAAAAAAGGGGGGGGAGGGGAGATGAAAACGGAAAAGCTCTAAGAGGAATGACCATGTAGGCATGGCTACTTTCTTAAATATAAGAACTGCAGAGCTAGATGTTACAATGAAAACTGAATATTCAGAAACTAGTAATTGATGACCTATTTTTAAAAATGCCAAAACATCGTGAGTTGTGTCACAGATAAGTTGGAGGTGGTTATCAACCAGGAAATTGCTTTTCCATGCTGGTTAGTGACTGAATCTGGGTACTTCCGGAAAAATGAGCAGCCGCTCGTGAGCTCACTGTCACTGAGGAGAACCTTGCTGGCTCCTCCAGCCTGTGAGCCTCTCTCAGGAGCAGCTCTCTGGCTTGGTAAAGGTGCAAGGGGCAAAACCGACGTCCTTAGGAATCAAACCAACAGCACCAGAGAAAGCAAACACCCAAGGGCTCTGCATATATGGATACAGGCTCTGCATATATGGATACATGCAGGAGGTGACAACATAGAACAGGGTCCTATCATGTCCCAACACACACTAAACACACAAAGGACAGGCATACTTAGGACAGTGCAGGAAGATGAGATCACACAAGGAGAGCCCTGTGCTTATACTATGGGATGGATACATGACCCAACCTCTGAAATGTTAAGAGCAAGCGTGTGGTATCTGTGATAAGAATGAAGGGAAGTGTGAGTTACTTGTAGGTAACAGAAACTTCAGTTTTACTGCAGGACTGTTCCCGTGAGGGATGGTGTCGATCACAAAGTGTGGAGGACTAGGCATATTTGGGTAAGCACATGTGTGCTGGGTGGGCCCTGCCAGATCCCAGGAACTTCCTCTACAGCTATTTACCTCTACAGGGTGCAGGATACTGATCTCTACTTCCCACCGGAGCCCTTCTTCTTACTTCATACAAGCATCCTTAGCCTGTTTAGCCAGTGTCTGCTTCGTATCTGGGCAGATGCTCAAGGTCAAAAATAACCTACAATGTCTTCTTTTCTACTTTGCAAAAACCCTTCCCCTCAACAAACAAAAAGTGTGCAATGAGGAGATAACAAAGCCAGGTTCCAGCAATCTTAATGAGGAAACAAGGATTCTCCCTATTGCACAAGATAGCATATGTTTCTAATTGCAAAACAGCTATGCTTGCACATCTGCCCAGTGGCAGCACAATTAAAAACAGGTCCATCAGATTGACACAGTTTCTGTAAGTGTTCGGCTTCTGTCATGCTGTAGATAACAGAAAAGCACTTAGCAGTAGCTACAGGCAATTTTCCAGTAATACCGGTAAATCTTTCTACAGCCATCTCCACCTGGCTATCAAAGTGAGCTCAATGACAAATCAGTTAAAGTAATTGCTTTTAGAAACTTGCAAGGTTTGGATAAGAAGCAAGCCATAAACAACATCTCTTCGGTCTTCCTTCTGAAGGCATATAACTGTCACTCACCATCTGCCAATTTATGTTGCCAGGCCAGCCCACATCCATTCACCCCCACTTTACTCTACTCTGCCCATCCTGTTCTGGCTCCAGGAGGCTGACCTCTATAGAAAATCGGAGGTCAGTGCCTCAGCTGTGCCCTTGCTCTCTGGCCTCTTGCAGGAGAAACTGGAGGACGGAGGAGAGAACTGGAAGCCAGACGCTCCAGCTTCCTCACTGTCCCCAGACAGGCAGTCTCTCTCTGTTCCTGCTCCAGGACTCTGCAGTTCTGCTAGCACCTGCTTTTCCTTTGCTGAGTCTGGCCTAGGTATGCTTACAGAGTCCCCAGGCTCTTAGTTCCACCTCATTGGCTGTGAGCCTGCTGCTGGCCATCGTGGGGTTCTACACTGGTCACTTACATGCACCGTGTGGACCAGATCAGCTGCCAGGCACTGCTTCAGCTTCTCATCGCTGCTGGTTCCGTGCAGCACCAGGTCAGGCATGTACGTGGCGCAGTAACCTGCCAGAAGTGAGCGGCCAAAATTTCTAACATTGGGCTTGCTGGTGCTCCGAGACCTAGAACAACATTTGAAATATTAAACACGTAGCTAAAAAGGACACACTTCATATTATAATGGAAACAAGAACCTCCAATGATACAAGAAAATATATAGTTTTCCTGTCACTCAAATAGAAAGAAGACTGAAAGTATGAGAAAATGGGATTTGGGCGAAAAGGAGGTAATTTCTATTAAAATGGAAGCCTTAAAAAAAACAAAAAAAACAACTATACTACTTCCATGGCAAGTTAAAACTTCATTCTTAAGCTAGATGTGGAGGTGCCTGTGCTCAGTCTAAGGCTAGTCTAGGCTACATAGGGACACTGGTCTAAAGAACTTAGGGACCTGCTTTTATATACCATACTGAACGCATACCAGAAAGCCTCTGTCAGAAGGAGAAGAATGAGGCTGGGGATCATAGTGCCAGTATGGCTTTATGAATCTGACCTATCTGCAGAAAGCAGTGCCCACCACAATGAAGAAGAATAGAAGGAATCTTTTAATTGCAACTTTCAGTCTTCATGGACCAAAGAACCAGCCTGACGGAGAGCTACTAAATTGGCCTGAGCGGCAGGAGGGAGTCCTCAGTGAGTGTGGTTATCACCTAAGAAGCTAGACATCCACAGCCAGCCATACTCATCACATAGACATGGGAACCCTCTTCTCCTTGCAAGCGTGGCCACTGTGGCTCTTCACTCCCCTAAACGTCTCAAGAGTTGCAAAGACAGCCAACCATCTGTCTCTGTCCAAGAACTTAGCTGCACCAAGATGGTGAGCATCCTTGGAGATCAGACAGGCTGGGAACCCCTGAATATAAGCGGTAATAACCCTAATATTTAAGAGAAAAACGTGTTACATATAAAGTAATCATGAGTGGCTAACATGGTCACAGTGTCAGGCTAGGGACAGATTCCAGTACCCTGTGCAGTGTTACCTTGGTAGAGGCAGCTCCACTTCCAAGGACCCTTCAGTCCTGTCACAACTGTGATCTAGTTCTAGCAGGGCTAAGACACACGCTTCATCATCACTTTCTCCAAGAGCACTATCCAAGCTCTCGTTCCTGGGAATGTCTCCTTCGCTCCTATAGTTGCCCTTACCACTGGCATCCCCATAGGGGACATCTACAGCAATCAGCAGGCCACCCTGCTGTCTACATCTGTTTGGAACAGGCTCTGATGAAGGTCCTTTGTCGCCTTTTAATTGCACATCTCTAGTCTGTTCCGGCAGTTTCCTGCCACTTTCCGCAGCACAAAGGGAACGTGCAAGGGATCCATCAACTTGGCTAAGTTGTCCCACAGCATGTGCCATGTTGGCTCGGATGCCTCTGTCCTCAGAGACACCTTCTCCCCCTGCAGAGTGGTCCTGAGGCATGAGGTCCTTTTCAAAGTCAGCTCTGAAGGAGCACCCAGAGCCCTGCCGCTCTGGAGTCAGGCCAGTGCCCATGCTAGAGCTGGCAGAGGCACTGGCCCCGTGGAAGTGGCCACAGGCCTTTAACCGCTCCTCCATTCTTTTGGTGCGGCTTTCAAAGTCAGACTCCGGGGAGATGGAACTCCCAATGTGGAAAGTGACCTTTTCGACAGGAGGATCCTCCTGGGAATGTCTGTCAGGGCAGGGCCAAGCTGCTGACCGCTCTGCTCGCTTCTTTAGCATCTCCCCATGCAGCTTCGAGCGGTGGGTTTGTTGGTCCATCCTCCTCCTTACCCTGGGCACCTCACAGCTAGGAGGACTTGAAGAACAATCCTGGGCTGCCTCTCGGCCATTCTGTTTGTCCTCACAGAATATGCCTTGAGGTATCCACGAACTGTCAGGTTCTGCCTCTCGGAAGCCCATACTGCTGGCCTCAGAATTCTGCTCTGGCCTCTTGCATCTGTTCTTTTCAGGTTTGTGATGCAGTTCACTAGTACTAACGCCTTCCGAGATCCCAGCTACTACTGTAGGCTCAGGGCTCCTCCTCTCAGTTGTCCCCTGTGGTAGGATGGGTGGTACCAGAGCAGGCTCACTGCTCACTGTAACGACCACATACTCAGACTCTTCCACCTCTCCTTTCTCCAAGGCGGTTACAATCTTGCTCCCGTTTATAACCTGGTCATCCTCACTATGATTTCCACTCCAGGTCAGCTGATTCTCTTGCAGTTCAGAGCACCGGAGGAAGTAGGTCAGAACATAAAGGATGCGCTGGACCAAATCCTTCTGCTTCCCAATCACCACGGTGCGAGTCAGCCTCACAGGAGAGCCTATAGCTCCATAAAGGTCACCTGCAGGGTGAAGATGGACAGGAGACAAAGCCCTCTGGTGTTAGCATGCATAGATACGTCTGCCCTTTAAAGAAAAAAAAAACAACAACAGGTAACTTGATTCGCAGACTCCAACCACTTTTTGACGCACAAGATATAGAATTTCTAGGAATGACCATGTTCCAGTTCCCCTAATACTGGAGAGCAGGTCTGGAAGATAACACAGGCTGAAGCCTAGTACCAAGCTGAGACATCAGACCACAGCAGGGCTCTGCTGGATACACAAGCCCCTCACTGTGCTCAGGTGGTTGCACGCTGGCCCAAGGAAGGTTGAAGACACTGCTTGGCATAAATGACTAGATGAAGCATGACATATCTGGAGATATCTTGCAAGTTAGCAATTTTCTTAGAACACTCAGGTGGGGTCTTTCTCGGGGGAGGGAGGGCTGGGGAGAGCGCTCGCTGTGCTCGCTGGTTAAGAAGAGCATGTGCTGGTTAAGAAGAGCATGTGCTGTGCGTGTTGAGGGTCCGAGTTCAATCCCCGCCCCCATGCTCTCACGGGCAAGGAGTCTCGCAACTGTCTGCAACTCTGGGTCAGCCATCTTCTGATCTCCTCCGATACCCGCACTAGCATGCACACACTCCCACATAGATACACAAGCACACACACATAACTAGACATGAAGAAAAACCCTAGGATAGTAAACCTGAAGGGTAAAATGTGAACTCAAGAATTTCCATTAGTAAGAATTTAATCAATTAATTATCTTAGTTCAGTGATTTACTCTAAGTAGACTCAGTTTAATTTATAAGAAAAAATTACCTAGTCATGAATAATGAACCTCGGATTTTTCTTTATTTCATATGATATAATAATTCTACAGGACACAAAACGCTATGTTAGTTATATGCTGGTAAGTGGGTTAAAATGGGCTGATGAGCCAGCTTTGAGTTCAGTGTGAAAGGTAAAAAAGTACAGAAGCATTTCAACAGTGCTCACAGAACACACTGACATAAAGGGTTAAAGGGGAGTAATGGAACAGGAAAGGTTAAATTGGGGGTGGGGGAACAAAGGGTAGGGTAGAGAGGGGATATAGGGAAAGGTAACTAAAGACCTTTAAAAAAAGTCCTATGGAAACCAAATACCATAGAAGCCTATATACACACACACACATGCGTGTGCACGTGCACACACACACACACACACACACACACACACAGGCACATGAGTTAAAATGGAGTTACCTACAATAGGGCAAAAGTGTTCCTATCAGATACCACGAGCTATCAAATAAAAATCCCAGAGCCAGGAACTGGCTATTTCTTTTTGAGTTGTTGGCTAATGAGATACTATAGACCTCACCCCCGGCTGCCTCAAATATTACAAGCTATTGCCAGCACTCTTAGTTACCCTCTAGAATTTCAGAGTAAGACGCTACTGCTGAAGATACCACATAGAGAACTTAGCCAGTATTGACCTGTCACAGCTGGCTAGCTTTCACAGTACTGGAGGGTGCTATGCATGCTGGGTGGTGGGGGAAAAGGAATCAATCAGATCCAGCTGAGAGCCCTGTGAGCTACAAAAACAGCCGGCCTGTTAAACATGAACCCTGGTGCAACACTGGCACAACTGTCGTGGGAGAGACTAATCACTCTTGGCTTGGAGTTAAGTCACGTTTCACAAGATAGAATCATCCCCAGCATAATTATGGAGCTAGTAACCTACGTCTGGACAGGTCACATGCTGTGGAGAGAACCTGTTACTGTGGTTCTGCTAAACAGGCACAGTACTCCTAATGACTTCCTGTGGCTCCCATAGATCAATGCATCTTCTAAGCCTCATCTGAGAAGCCTCTATCTATTGTATATTGTTACTAGCACAGAGACCCACAACTGACCAAGGTACAGAAGACATGGCAAAAATGTTCAGCCCTAAACAGAACACACATACTGTACCCTCCTCAAGGATCACTGTAGAAGAGGGAACAGAAAGAATATAAGAGTCAGAGGCAAGGGATGACTACATAGTGTCTTCTGGACACAGAAGGACAGGAAGCTGCACAAATGAACTCAAAGCAGTCTTGACAAACCAAATTCCAGCAGGTATAAGATCCCACACCCAGCTATGGGTAACTATTGGCTTCTGGGAAAAGAAGAGACAGTTTTCTCTGAATATTGCCCCTGGGTAAGTCAACTGTACTCCAGGGCAACATCATACACCCAAGAATTGCCCAAGATTATTTGGGCAATACAAATTGGTCTTCTTGGGCTTTAAAAATCAAATTAAAAAGGACACAAGGTTAGGTGGGGGAGGGGTGGATCTGGAAGCACTGGGGGAAGGGAAGGTGAATATGATCATTTGATTAAGTTTGCTAAGACAGTCAACCAATGTTGACTGACTGGCTATGCACTTTGCTTACTTAGGTAAGCTGACCAGAGTCAGAAGTGATTAAAAAATTAACCAGAAGGCTGGAGGCCACCAATGCTGGCAGGGGTGTTGCATATATGAGACGTGACCTCAGTGAGGGTTACAAAGATTCGACTCAGCTGCGGAACACATCCTTAGAGAGGCAGGAAGCCACAGGTTGGAGACAACTAAAATTAGTAGACTGAGGTCGAGAGAGACTGTGAGAATGAGCAGGAAGTTTTCTCTCTAGGGAACCATAAGGAAGTTTGTCCTTCGCAGAGTTTTCCCTTGTACACAGCTTCCAAGAACATTTAAAGAGCAGGACAGAAATAACAACAATAAACAATTTTCTCTATAAAAGGACAAGACTGAAGGCTAAGGGAGCCTTAGCATCTGAGAAGTCATCCTGGACTTCAGAGTGAAAGCTCAGAAGTGTGGTGAGATGATGCTACGGTTTGGCCTGAGAAGCCTGCCCTCGGTGCAGGCTAACGCCATGCCTGCTTTCTGACCCCGCCTCCCCAAGCTTCAGCACTTCACAGCCACTTCGAAATTCACAGGTGTTTCTGTGACAGCAGGCTCCGTGCTACTACCACATGCAAGCTGGCCCTGGTGGTATGGGCCTATGGTCCCAGTGACTACGGAAGCCAAGGAAAGAGGGTCGTGAGTTCAAGACCAGCACAGGATATAAAGTGAGTTCCAGGCCAGCCTAGACTACATACAGTGACTGTGTCTCAAGTATGAAACAAACTAGCAACACTTCTCACCGCTAAGAAAAAATACACACATGTAAAAATTTTACCAGATGGCTTGAACCTTATATATTTTGTTATAATTTTAAATTAATTTTCTAAGTGTTGAAGCAGCACAGTTTATGACTTTTCATGTAAACAGGGTACACAAACAGGGCTTCACCAATCATAAAGAAGGGTTATTCATGTAGCCAGAGCACAGCAGCAACACGAGAAAAGAGGCACAAGTGCCTTAGGCAGGGGAAGGGCTCAAAATCTTCCATTAAAAAAAGGGAAAAATGGGGAATCTTTATTAAAAGAAGATACTATATTTGTAAATGAAATGGATAAAGGGGAGACGTTGCTGAGTAAGAGCTAGGGACGTAAGTTAGCAAGAGTGCCTACAAGCCTGGGGACCTAGGTTCACTTCCCAGTGGCCACAGAAAGCCAGGGACAGCCACATGTGCTTGTACCCAAACTGCTAGGGAACAGAGAATTCTGGGTTCGGTGAGAAAGCCCTTCTCAACGGAACAAGGCAAACAGCAACAGTACTGACATGGTTGTGTAAGGTGGGCAACATTGTCTGTAGTTATAGGAGGGGAAATGGATGTATACTTTCTTGTTGGATTAGATTTACAAGCATTTATTATGGTTTTTTTTTTTTTTTTGCCAGAAAATAACTAATTGCTGGAAACAAAAAATAATGCTCTGAAACACACAGATACATTTATTTCATTCAGACCCTCCTGAAGAGTTTCTTTCCTTGTCCATCAACGGAAACCTCATAAGTGTCTTAGATATGAGAAGTACCATGTTTGTGGTAGCCAAGTCCAATGTTCATTTAATCCTTAGACTCTGGTGAAGAGCAGATCTCATCAGGGTGGAGAAAGAGAGATGGCCTGTTTAAAACAGGTCAAGTGGGAGGAGGAGAAAGAAGAGGAATGAAGAATGATGTATACAGTCCTGATGTCTGTGAGCCCCTCCAAGCATTGTGATATGCACACAGTAGGGATTCTGGGAAGAGGAGGGAGAGAGATGGAGCAGAAATAGATTTTAAAACAAGGACTCCCCAAAACCTAAACTTCATGAGTGACAAGAAGGTCAATGAACCCCAACTATGAAAATCCAAGGAAAACCCAAGTAAAAACCCAAGTAAAAAAGTAGATACCCTAAAGCTGAACTGTCAAAAAGCCCAGGGCAAAAAGGGCATCCTGAAGGTGGCAGGAGAAACCCCACTCCCCACAAGCACAGGCTTCTCACCTAAGGCAGCAGACGCCGCCATCTTCTCACCTAAGGCAGCAGACGCCGCCACATCCTAAACTCACAGTTTACAAAACATGTGTGCAAGTCCCATTTCTATCCTACTATCCTGTTGAAATGCTTTTCCAACCCACTAATGGCTTCCACGGGCCATGGTGGCTGGTGTGCCTAATGTGGAAATCCTTGGGCATGGTGCCCACAGGGGCAAAGGCACCGGATCACTACACTCCTAGGAGCAATTTCTGATTCCTGTGGAGAGAGACTGCAGCTGAACTCCTCTGCTCAGGAGGCTGAGACACCACTCCGGTGAGAACAGAAGTGCAGACTGGAGGAGCCTTCAGTAACGTGGGGAAACCATTCACAAGAAAACCATTTGTATTACTTAGGGACCTGAATTGAAATCACATCTGCATGGCTGTTTAGCCCCCAGAGCTTACATGTTCCTGCCTATCGTGGCACACAGAAAATAACGGTAATTTAAGTGCATTCTCTGTCCAATCATGAAAATGCTTTTCACCATTTGTGATAATGGAGACTCAGCCGCTCACACTTGTCTTTCTAAGGCTGTAGGATGCCTTCTCTGTACAAGGCTTCATTCCCTCTGTAAACTACTCCGACCAACACCCAGTCCCCAGAGGGACTTCTTAGGAAGAGAGAGCTGAGGACCTTCAGGGGTGTATAATGTCCAATGAAAAGCAGCAAGCAAACCCGCAGGAAGGGATTTGCCTTATTATGTTGAACACTCGGAGTCGGTGGCTCCTAGTTAGCTCAATCCCGCAGGAGAACCATTCCGAAGTCTAAATGCATTTATCTAATGAAATGCATGCTGCTTAATTACCACTGTTTGAAAATCGACTCTGCAGCAGGACACACTGTATTTCCTTAATGTCCGGCCTATTCCCCTCCAGCAGTAAATACTACACTTAAAAAAAAATTTGGTGGCGCACACCTTTAATCCCAGCACTCGGGAGGCAGACTTAGGTGGATTTCTGAGTTTGAGGCCAGCCTGGGTCTACAAAATGAGTTGCAGGACAGCCAGGGCTATACAGAGAAACCCTGTCTCGAAAAACCAAAATAAAATAAAATATCTTCCCCAACTGAGAACAGCAACATATGTTCTCAGGGATACTCAACCCCCAGTGAGGTGGCAAGTTCGGGACTTGTCATTGTACCAAGTGTCAAAATATAAAGCACTGTCTTTTTTTTTTTTTTTTAGCCTTGGTTAAATAGCCCAAACTGGCCTATTACTCTTAATCCTCCTGCCTCAGCCTCCCAAGTCCTGGGATTACAATCATGTGTAGTCACTTCCTGTCTAACATGGTTTTCCTATCCACAAATTCTTTAGTTAATTCATTAAAGCCACGCCTATTACTTATCGTATGCGACCTGTATCTTCTTTTGTGTCTCACGGGCACAAGGACTAGAAAGTACATTTACTGCTATAAAAGAAGGGTGGCCGTGACAGGTAAGGGTGAGATTCCCCTTCCTGTGAGTGTGCGCAGCTTGTGCTGTGGTGTCAGCTCTCGGGACAGCTTGGGATACAATGTTTTAGGGCTGCCGTGCTGTCCCCCAGCACAATGCTTTCTCCAGCACTTTCCATTTGACATTCCTGCAAGTAAGCCTTCTCTCTGCATGTAAACGCCCCATGATGTAGTTTTAGGAGCAGCATCCAGAGCAAAGGTGCTTGGTGCAAGTGACTGTCACAGCAAACACAGGCCCTGACCCCATCCCAACTGAGGTGTGGAGTGCTTATCTGGCCACAAACAAAAGCCCAGGCTCTGCTGTTAACATACAAAAAGAAAGGCCCAGGAATGATAAGTGACTGCCTTCAGAAAAGAAGGGAACAATAGGCCTCTGGCTCCTACACCCCTTGCATACTCTTATCCAAGCACTAGGGTGTTTGTCTAAAGACCTCATCAAGGCTCTACCTGATCCACCAGGCAGCTGACTACTGAGGCTTGAACAGCTGTGACTCAACTCTGAGTTCCAGCACATGGGAGGGACAGAACGTCATGTGATCATACCTTGTCACACTAAGGCTTGCTGAGAACAAGGCCTCATAAACATGTAACCCCAGGCTCACCCACCAATCCATAAACACAGATGGGTTGAGGAAGTAACGCTACCATCAAGTGCAAGGACCAAGTGACAGGTAAGACATGGGATCTATGGTGCAGTCAGAGCGGTGGTGAGATGTAAGTGTACCACTTCCCTCTGGTCTTCTCTCCCCAGCCACTCCAACAACGGCCCTCACTCCTTTTCTTGCTCCTCTTCCCACTGACATTTGGCAACATTTAAAGACATTTTGATGGTTACAGCTCTAGGAAGACAAGGGTTGTACTAGCATCTAGCGAATGGAGGCCAGGAATATAGCCCTCCCCTACCCTATCACAACTCGACCACAACAAATTATCTGCATAAACAGTCAGTAGTTAAAGAAACCCGTGGGCATGGAGAACTCAGTTTACCTACAACGTCTCAAAGGAGAAGAACAAAGCTACCAGCGAGGGAGATGGGGGGGAGAGGAGCCGGCCAGTGCGGATCTGTGGGCCTATCTTATTCCTGCAAGAGACAATCTTCTAGTGACGTGGTCAGAAGGCCAGTATAAGCTACAATTTCCAGCGTATTTCTTTTCCTATTTCATCAGACACATTCTCTGAACACTCAGATTAGATACTAACCCAGCTGCGCCCAGAGAGGATTATATGGATGTGTTTTGGCCAGCATGTTCACTGACTGAGAGGTACGCTTCTCCGAGAAGGCTTTAATGGGAGGGTGGTCAACGGGCATGACAGTTGGTACCCAGGCCAGGTGGTAGGTTAACACTGCAGTCAGTAAGGCAGCAAAAAACCTTGGGGAAACAGACAAAAGCATACCCAGATTAGTCAAATACAGGACAAGGCATGTCCTGCGCAGAACGTGCACTGGCTCAGGGCTGGTCCACAAGGCTCAAGAGGGTTATACTTACTGGTTTTTGTTGACTTGTTCAATCAGAAGTATAAATTCCTTGAGAAAGCGCTGGCAGAGTTGGTTTTTTTCCAAGGTGTTTGACATCATGGTAAGCCATACTGGTTCAGCTATCCTTGGAACAGAATATAAGTTCCAGATAGTCCCTCTACAGGAAAGAGAAGGAACGAACTGTAATAAATAGTTATTGTGGGTATCTTAGTATCAAAGAACAAAGCTGAACACTGTTATTTGGATCTATGTACTCCTTAAGGAATTCAAAAATAAATGAACACAGGTTGGCAAACTACAACTCACACAAATCTGATTGCTACCATTTATTGTAAATAAAGTTTTATTGGGACCCAGGAATGTTCATTTACTTATGCATTATCTATTGAGTGCTTCTGCAGGACAATGGCAAAGTTAGGTGGCAGTGTAGAAACCCTTAAGAGAAAAAGCACACCATCCCTAACATAAAAACATTTATTTAGAAAATAATGGCCGGGCGTGGTGGCGCACGCCTTTAATCCCAGCACTCGGGAGGCAGAGGCAGGCGGATTTCTGAGTTCGAGGCCAGCCTGGTTTACAGAGTGAGTTCCAGGACAGCCAGGGCTATACAGAGAAACCCTGTCTCAAAAAACCAAAAAAAAAGAAAAAAAGAAAATAATGTATGAAGGTGTAGCTCAGTGATATAGTACCGGCCTATCATGCACATGACTCTGGGCTTGATCTCAAACACTACACACACACACACACACACACACACACACACACACACACACAAATAATGTAAAAGGTTAAAAAAAATTCAGTGTCCTTTTTCAGAATTTATAATCATTTTTAAAATTTATTTTTAAATTTTTACATATAAACTTAAAAACTGTGCAGGTTTCTAGGGTATTATACAGTCATTTTTAGTTGCTACTTATTTTGCTTTTGTGGTAGTGAGAATCACATCCTGGTCTTTTTGCATGCCAGACAAGCACTCGATCACCGAGTTACATTCCCAGCTCCACACAGCATTCTCATGGTAAAGAAATACAGAGCAAGAGCTGGGTATACCAGTAATCCCAGCACATAAGAGACAGAGTGTCAGTCAGCTAGCTACACAGTAAGACTCCAACTAGAATAGGTGGGTGGGGCACACACTGATATGCAGGACAGGGAAAGCATGTGCTATGTGGAAAATGAGACTGCTAGGTGACTCAGGTCTACTGATTTCCAGTTAACCTGCCGGCTTTCTAAATCAAACACCCATCTTGTTTTAGATAAGAAGCTACACGAGGCTCCTCCCCACTAACATATGCCAACTTCTAATGCAGATACGCACATACTTAATGGTGCTGGGAGGATGGGGCAGGCTCTGTTATAAGCTACATGGCTCACACATGTTTTCCCGGAGTGTAAAAACTTACTCAGACTCTCCATGGGATAAAAAAGGAAATTCAACCCTGAATGAATAACACAGAATCTCTCCCAAATCGAGATGGAGCAGGCATACTCAGACTAGACTATGTAGCTGTGTACCGAAAGGGATCAGGACAGAACACAAACCTAACCTTGGCAAAACCAGAAAACAAAAACACTTCACGCTCTCAAAGATAGCATTTACTGAGTTAAGAGTCTATGACTCCATAACTAGACACAATGCAGCGATCAAAAGATGCTGGGGACCTCATCCTCAATGAGTCGATCTACATCACAGCTGTCCACATGTGGCTCTGCGAATGTGACAGAAGAGGGATGGAGAGACTGCAAGTGCCCAAATACCAGAAATAGTGAAACAGTCTCTTCTAGAAATGGCTGCATAAACAAGGGCAGAACAACAGCTATATACATGGACACATTAACACTAGTGAGAAAAATCTATCCTGGGGTCCCACCATAAACTAAACACCGCGGCAACTAGTGACTATTGGGAGAGGGAGAGTTAGCCTCCTCTCCTAGTGATGAGCCTCCGTATTGCTTGCCCACTGCAGAGTGGTCATCCCTGAAACCATTTACACAAGAGCAAACTCAGCAAGCCGTATTTCTCTATTTGTGCATATAGGCATGTAACAACAGCAGACTATCATCATAAGAGTGTAGGGGTGGAGAAAAACACGTGAGAGTGGTTATAAAGAGAGTACGTGGGAGGGGTCAAAGTGATAGCATTCTATTTCAATTAAAAACATATCTATAAAAACGATAGCAGTGAAGATGATTATAGTAGGACGGTCTAGAATTTACCTACAAAATTTATGTCTCAGCTGGGTGTGGTGACACACTTTACTCCCAGCATTTGGGAGGCAGAGGCAGGTGGATCTCTGTGAGTTCAAGGACAGCTTGGTCTACACACTGAGTTCCAGGACAGCCAGGGCTATGCACTAAAAATGTGTCTCAAAAACAAACCAAACAACCAAAATAATACTAGTACATTCTTTTGTCCGTTCCTGGAAGGGCTCACTAACTGTAAAAGTCCTCTATATACATAATTTCTGGTTCTTTATTTCCAGGTTTCCACCTCTGAAACATTAGTACTGTGATTAGATTAGCCATCCAGACTGTCAAGCACAAGTCAGCTCTGAACGTGACCACGGCAGGATGGCACTGCTGCCCTCAATGGAGACAGCTCACTCAACACCTTCAAGGCACTCAGCACATGAAACAACCTAAACACTTCCTTATTTACAGCTGGAGGTCGGAAGCGGTAGTCATTTTACTTCAAGCAGCACTGAGCTCATCAGCAAAAAATGTTCCAACATTCTAGGAACTGTAATGTTTTTAGCCCCTCAGCTATTTGCCACACTGCTTCGCAGTGAGATTCCATTCCTCGTTAAGAGATTGGCTCTGAGAAATTCAGATGAGCATAGTGGGGGAAACCCCATCTGATAGCAGATCACCCTGCTAACCACACTCTGGAGCAAGGGGCATAGAAAAACCAGTGCCCATTGACAACAACTGGTGGAGCTCTAGATCAGTTAGAAACTGCTTACAGCGTCAGAGAAGGGACATCATCCGATTCACTGTCCAGACCAGGGCATGTACCACAAGCTCGCATGTGCACTAGATGTGCCCTGGCAAATGAGAGCTAGGTCCCCACGACATGCACATATTTTCTCCATGCGCTCAGGGCACAGCCAGCACTGCACACTTGAGCCCCAGTTTTAACATTTGTACAAAGGGTAAAAAGGCTTTGCCTTCAAAGTTTATGGGACAACAGATCATGAAACTGATTACAAGACATCTTTAAAATTAGTGTTCAGTTCATTCTGATGAAAACGATCCCATTAAGCCAGACATGGTAATGCACACTTTAATCCCAGCACTCAGGAGGCAGAGGCGGGAGGATCTCTAAGAGTCTGAAGCCAGCTCAGTCTAATAGGCAGTTCCAGACCAGCCAGGACTACATAGTGAAACCCCACCTCAAAATAAACACAAAACAAAACAACAACCGCCACCCCAAGAACACAACAAACAAAAACTGATCCCATTGAGAACTGTCAGGCACAGTGAGAGGTACCTAAATGTTTGGCTTTACTTACCCTGCTCTCATGGGTAGCCACACCAAGATGACTAAATATGGCCAGTCCCCCAATTCTTTTAAGACATAGCCTCGTGGCAGCTGGTCATACTACTGCCCATCACTTCCTGTTGGATTTCCAACCTTGAACTTTACCTGAATTCTCCCAGTGCTTCCATCAGACGGCTCACATAGAACTGGACACGGAGACTTGATTCAGAGATCTTCCTACAGGAGATCATGGCCTTCATGGAAGAGAGTGAGCCACGTTACTCTCTAAGAAGAAATCCCTCTATGACTGGCCTGCTGACTCACTAATGAACAATGATGCTATAATACATTTAAAATATTGATGATAATGACATTTTTCCTCATCAAAAACAGTAACTTCCGTCCCTACAGCACCCTGGTCTCTAGCCTTAAAAATCCTAGGGTCATCATACAGGACATGCTTTGACCACCTTATGCAGGCCATCTCCACATAATGTGTCACTTTAAACTGCAAATCTCTCCCCTACTGGCCAGTAGGTCACAATCGTATCACCTTTCATTCCCTTATTTAAGTGTTTGCCTGGAATGGGGCCCGGGGCCCTTACCTTTTCGATTGCACTCTTCAGCCTGTTCATGTGAGATTCAAACAGGGGGAAATGGGAGAAAAAGAAGTCCTGGAAATCCCGCTGGGCTGCCTCTCTCTCACACAAGGAGAAGATGATGCTGATGGCAATCTTCTTCCTTCTAACCATGGCTGGATTAGAGCTACACGTTTCTTCAGCCAAGCTGAATGTCTCATCAGTTGACCTGGAGGAAAATTAGGTTTGAAAAGTGGCCATATATCAGTGAGTCGCTGAAGGTAAGCTGTCTTGTCATGGGGTGACACTCAGAGTGCTTGTGCAGAATACCAAGAACTCAGCCGGCCAGCCATCTACCTCCAACTCATTCTCTTACTCCTTGATCAGGAAAACCAAGATTACCACATTACACATCTTACACACCACCCACCATCTTACCATCCAAAGAAGCTCAGACGAAAGCCAATGCCAGCTTAACCATATGACTCTCGCCCTTCTGATTGCATTTAGGAGTGGGAGAACACAGGTTCTAGCTAGAGAGGCACTCTTTGCTGAGTTGCACATGCCCAGTCACCTGAGCTCCATCTCTGAGACCCACTGAGAAGGCTGACGTGGCGGCACACAGCCATGATGGAAGCGTCCCCACTGTGAGTGACAGGCAGGGACAGAAGAACTGGTGGTGGGACACTCACAGGCCTGCTAGCCTAGAATACGACACAGGGGAAACAAGAGAAACCTTGCCTCAACAAGACAGAAGGCAAGAACTGATTCCTGAAAGTTGTCCTCTCATGCCCACGGTGCTCCCTGGCACATGTGTGCCCTAGAATATAAAACAAACGAACAAACGAAACACGGGTCCTTGTTTTTTATTGGTAGGTAAGAACATATGAGAGACTCAGAAGACGGGTCCTGTGGAATATTCATGCTTCAGCACTCATTGGCACCATTCTCAAGGCTATTAATACCAGCAGATGAAGTAACTCCTCTAAATGCTCCGAAGAGGCCATGTGATTAACTGACTGAACACTCTGGGAAATCCGCTAAGCAGAAAGGCTCAACTCACTTCTAATACAGGCAAAAGACTCTGCTTCTGTAATAAAAGAATTACAGAGCCAATAGCTTCTTAATACCCATCTTAGGAATAATACAATTATGCTCTAACCATGACTCTTATTTAAAGGCCATGAAGAGTCACGAGAGCTATCACAATAGCTACTAACAGCAAGAGGAAAAATTAAAAAATGTGTTTTGTTCTACACCAAACTAAAGGCCAGAGTATACTGCAAATGAGTATAACTAGCCTGTCACACAGCAGCATGTGGCACGTTTTCTTTGTCACCAACTATACCATTTTTAGGGCTCTATTCACAGTCTGCAGTCTCTTGTAAGTTTTGAACTATATCTGGATTTTACTAACACACACACTAACATTTACTAACATACGTCCAAAGCTGCACGGTTAGGAAAGCAATGGTAAAAAGAAGGGAGGTGGGCACGTGCTCTAGGCTCTGAGGCGGGTGTTTCTGCTCTCTTTAACATCCCTCAAGATCTGGGATAAGGGTGTGGGTGATAAGGTCACTCCTGATCTGCAGGTGTCGTGGAAACACACCAAATCTCCTAACAACCCACGAACTCTTTTCTCTGAGAGATCTGAAGATCCTAGTGACCAGGAAAAGCTTGGAGAATCATGCAGACTGTCACAAATTTTCACACTGAAAGTGACTTGATATTTGAAAAGGCTCCTACCCTTTGTGGTAACGTCCCTGTATAAAAGCTTGTTTCTATTGCACTAGTTTATTTCTGTTATGCATATGGAAATTCTAGCCAGGTGTGGTGGTACACACCTGTAATCTCACCACCAACTCAAGAGGCTGAGGCAGATAGGCTGAGGATATAGGTTTGAACTCAAGTCCAAGGACAGCTTGGGATAGTGAGACCCTGTTTCAAAAAAATAAAAAAATAAAAAGTAACAAAATATTCTCCAGTGTGATAATGTAAAACTTGCCTCTTTGCTGAATGTTGTTTCTCTTCTTTCTCAAAAGTAAAGCACTCTATCATTCCATTCCTCCTCAAACCAAGGTGGACTTTCATATGCAAACTGTGATCAACACTGGGCTCTTATTCATCTCCTTCTCTACCCTCTCCACAATGGTCAACTCAGCTATCAGTTTTAGCATAGCAGAGAGTGCCACCTGCTGAATTGCTATAAAACTTCCCTAGCTGAACAGAGGCCAGATCTTAGTGTCTTTATCACACATCTCTTTGAACATCTAAAGCCCCTGGACTTTAGTGTGTAGTCCTGGATCAACTATCCACAGCAAACAAATCAGAGTGTCCTAATTATCTTTTAAGTATTATTCCACAACAGAGAATGCTTGAGAATGTTTCAGAGAATCCAATTGTATAGCCAGATACTTTTTCATACTCTCTCCAGGTCCACATGTGCAGCACAAGCTGTTTTGAAGTACAGAAACGGAAACAGTGCTTGCTTGGGGACAGAAAGCTCTCTGGGAATGATTGTAGAATTATAACCCAGGATGCTGCCTTTGCTAGTCCAGGCTCTTGGAAATCAACAGTGACCAGATGCTTACTCCGACTGACTGACCCATCAGCTCCAGCTCATGCTATTGGCTGGCTTGAAACTTGCTACATATACCAGGCTGTCCTCAAATACATCTGTCTCTGCTCCCTGAGTGTTAAGAGTTGAAGGTGTATACCACCATATAGGATAGGAAGGGTGTTTTTAATTACTGTGGACTTCCTTTCAAAGCCAGAAGTTTTTGATGTCAGGCTCTATTCCAGTGGTAGTGTGTACCTGCACACCAGCACTCAGCCATGAGAGGAGCTGTGTACCTGCACTCCAGCACTCAGCTGTGAGATACAGTGTGTACCTGCACACCAGCACGCAGCCGTGAGATACAGTGTGTACCTGCACACCAGCACTCAGCCATGAGAGGCAGTATATACCTGCACACCAGCACTCATCCATGAGAGGCAGTGTGTACCTGCACACCAGCACTCAGCTGTGAGAGGCAGTGTGTACCTGCACACCAGCACTCAGCAGTGAGAGGCAGTGTGTACCTGCACACCAGCACTCGGCCGTGAGAGGAGCTGTGTACCAGCACACCAGCACTCAGCCATGAGAGGCAGTGTGTACCTGCACTCCAGGCTCCAGGTCAGTGTCAGCCCCAGAACAGAGGATGGGAATGAACAGAAGGGAGGCCACATACTTCCTACAGGGAGTAGTCAGCAGCAGAGGGAGGCTACTGGACCTCAACTGCACATTCCTACAAGACAGGCTGAGACCCACAATACACTGGCCACTGTTTCCTCTTCTGTGTTAGTCACAATAGCAGAGTGGGACATCAATACTTAGAAAAAGAAGGTTTAGAGTGGATCATGATACTGTTTTGTACCATATTAAATTATAACACAAAAATGTTATTTCTAGGATTTATAATTTTATGTTGTTCTTCATATAACATTATGATATTTTAAGTAAGATTTTTAAAACATGAGCTTTACATTTTAGCACCTGTACTAGCATTCTTCTTGCCTTATGAGTCAGGCCTAGCATTTTCACATTGCACTAGTCCCATAAGATATGTAGTCAGACCCACTATGTGCCCAGGCTTGTTAGGTGGAGGCCCAGCACCAGGTCACAGATCCCAGTGCCAGGTCACAGTTCCCAGTGCCGGGTCTCCATTCCGTTTGGGTTTTTATATTTCAGAGGCATAGGCTTGGAAATGCTACAGACAGCTTCAGACATACACCTCAAGGAATTTGCCCTGGAGAGCAGTGCCAGGACAGTTTCCTGCATCCATCTCTTCCCACCGCAGAGGCTGCAGAAAGGTCGTGGGGAGGGAAATGGCATGAACCTGACAGATGCCAGACTGATATACCAACGAAAGCGGAAACACTGGTAAATTTGTCCCATTGGCAAATGTTTTATCTGCAATTTAAAAAAATTCTGGGCACCTAAGAAGCAGAGGCAGGTGGATCTCTGTTCAGTTCAAGGCCAGCCTAGTCTACATAGTGAGTTCCAAGATAGCCAGAGCTATATAAGAGACCATGTCTCAAAAAAAAAAAAAAAAAATTGCCGGGCGTGGTGGTGCACGCCTTTAATCCCAGCACTCAGAGGCAGAGGCAGGTGGATTTCTGAGTTCGAGGCCAGCCTGGTCTACAGAGTGAGTTCCAGGACAGCCAGGGCTATACAGAGAAACCCTGTCTCAAAAAAAAAAAATTTTTTTTTTAATTTTATCTGTGTATGTGGCTTGTGTATCTATGCCATGTCATCACGTGTCTGGAAGGCACAGGAAACTTCCTAGAGTTGGCTCTCTTCAACTGTATGGTTCCTGAGATCAAACACAGGTCATTAAGCTTGGCAACAGGTGCCCTTAACCACAGAGCCACCTTAGAGCCCAAATTTTGTTGGTTTTTTGTTTTGTTTTGTTTTGAGACAGTGTCTGTGTGTAGCCCAGGCTGGCCTTGGACACAGCTTGCCCCAAGTCCCTAGGATTATATATATGCACCGCCATTGTTTTATTTGCCATACACCAAACATGGCCTGACCACTCGACTTGATCATCTAGCTGTATTCTCCTAACAACGCCAAGGCTGAACCTGTTACCATCCTAATGCGCATGAGAAGCAGCAGCCAGAACCCAGGTAATATGCTCTGGCACATGCGTGATGAGGGCAGAGCTAGACTTGCCCTTGTCTCTGACTCCACAATCTCACCACGCCACTTCAGTTCACTCACCAAAGAGCAGCGGCTCAGTGAAAGACCAGCTGCAACCTTTTAGGGTCTTGAGAGAACAGAAGAGATTCCCTCAGCCCTCACTTCTCAGCTTATCTTCATACGGGGATCCTCATCAGCGCCACTCCCCCCACCCCCTTCCCAGTCCCCACTGCTGCGATTCTCCCCCCTTAGTTCCTATGCCCTCTGAGCCTTCACAGTACTGATCTTCCTTGACACCAGTTGTTTGGGACATTAACTACTTCAGCACTAGCACATGGTTGAGTCATCTTCACAGATTCTCTCAAACACAGTGACTACTAGGCAATTTACAAACTCAGTTAATTGACACAAATAGCCAGCTCAGTGACATGTGAAAATGCCATTTAAATGTTTTGAGATACAAAACCAAGGGGTTGGATGCTATTGGTATAGCATCAAATGTATGCTCTGCACACAACTGAGTAAGCTTCAGGTTCAAAAACAAACTGAACCAAGGTAGAAACAAACTTGAGGCTATCTCTATCTATTCTCATATTCGTACCTGTTTAGTCTAAGGATTTAAGTTCCATAAAGGAATTGTGCCTCAAATATCATATTGGAATCATTATAGCCAGGGAAGATATTTATCCCAGCTTTTTTTTTAAATTAAACTAATAAAATTTATTTAAATATACAACTCATTATTAACATTTTTTAAGTCATCAAAATAATTTATAATAGTTAAATGCCTCTTAGATATACATGATATCTTCTGACACTAAAAGTAATATGCACTCAACTACTTTTTAAAATCTATTTGGAACATTAAATATGATAGAATTAAAAAAAAATCTCTTGGGCTGGCAAGATAGCTCAGCGGGTAAGAGCACTGACTGCTCTTCCGAAGGTCCTCAGTTCAAATCCCAGCAACCACATGGTGGCTCACAAGCACCCATAATGAGATCCAACGCCCTCTTCTGGTGTGTCTGAAGACAGCAACAATGTATTATTATTATTAATAATAAATATATCTTTGGGTCAGAGCGAGCAGGGACTGAGTGAGAGGGGCTGACTGGAGTGAGCGGGGTTGAACAAGCAAGCAGAGGTCCTAAAATTCGATTCCCAACGACCACATGAAGACTCACAACCATCTGTACAGCTACAGTATACTCATATAAATTCTTTAAAAAAAAAGAAAAAAATCTCTTATGAAGTCCCCTATGAAAGGAAATTGTGATAAGTTCCTGAGTAGGCAGAAACCGCTCCATCTCCAAGGGAGAATACGCAGTGTAACTGTGGCTTCATAGAATGAATTGGGTAGTGTTCCTTCTGTTTCTATTCTGTGAAATTGTTTGAAGAGCACTGGTATTAGGTCTTCTTTGGAGGTCTGATAGAGTTCTCCACTAAACCCCTCTGGTCCTGGGCTTTTTTGGTTGGGAGACTATAAGCCACTGTTCTATTTCTTTAGTGGTTATGGGACTGTTTAGGTGGTTTATCTGATCCTGTTTTAACTTTGGCACCTATCCCAGTTTTTCTTGCGTATAGAGCATATTCACTTTAAATCATCACCAAATTCAGCACCGACACTGCATTGCTATCCAGGCATTTCTAGTATCTTCTAAATAAAAAGATGGGTTTCCAGCTGGGTACAGCGTCAACATACTCACAATCCTATACTTAGGAAGAGGAAGCAAAAGATGGTGAGTCCGGACTGGGCTACATATTGTATTCTAGGCTAGCCTACCTAGTTTTAATTTACTATCTCTTTAAACAATTTAATGTGTAAACTTCAGGCCAAGCTGGAACTAATCACAAGGTTTCAGGTCTTCTTGCCCTGACAACAGGCAAGGATAAGCCTGTCAGGCTCTGTAAGCTGTTTATACTAGTACTTTCCTTAGCCAGAGGAAACAAGTAACTTACCTCCTTGGAAAGATGCCATTTTCCAAACTCGTCGTCTGACTTCGAAGCCAGCGGCGCTGGTAACTGCTGGAAGAGGATGTAGAGGAGCTCGGAGACGGGAAGGGCGTGATCAAAAGGCTGCTCAGGGAAGCTGCAAGGCAGAACATTCCAAATGAGAAAGTCCAGCTTGAGTCCTTACAACGCACGCACGCTCTGACCGACGCACAGGACCACTGAGCTGCACATTTACAATGGGTTCCACAGTCTGGGGACACTACTCAGAATCCACGTGAAAATCTAGGCTTGCTAGCATGTACCTGTTACTCTGGCACTGGGGAGGAAGGGATAGGAAAACCCCCCGGGGTTCCTAGCCAAATCAGAAACGACCATGTCACAGGAAGAGACTCTATCTCAGAAAGCAAAGGACACGTAAGGTGACACAAACTCATGAAGCACATGAGGATACATGCAGTACATGTTCACTCACACCTCCCACAAATGAATGAATAAATAAATAATAAATATATACCGGGATGGTAGTACAGCACTGAAGATGCAGAACCTGGAGGATCTTGAGTTCTAGGCCAGCATAGCTATGTAATGTTGAACCTCAGGCTAGCCTGAGCTATATAGCCTCCCTACAGACAACCCCCAGAAAGAGTGGAAAATGGAAAATTTTCTTGTAATGCGTATTACAACATCATAAGCACACACACATAGTGAGAATCTTTATTTCTTTTAAGAACACAGAAATGTTATGTGACTATGTTTTCATTTTAATTCTGGGTGTGGGGTACACGGCTGCTTCGGATCATCCACAGCTACGGACTATGATCTATTATGGGCTCTGGCAGGGATGAGATTCTGCCAGCTGAAGACTGTTTGGAATTCTGGGAACTTTTAACAGGGTATAAAAATGCCAGAGCCTGGAGAGGCTAAGGCTTCCCTTGCTGTTGACCTTTGTGAAGTGGCTATGGGCAAAGAGAAAAAAGAAATTGGATATCCTGACCACAAAGATTAACATTGCCCTAGGGAACTCAATGCCATTAGTCAGTAGGAGGTAGTCTAATGATACAGATGCCTCCTTTCTCCTCTAACTTTCTTTCTCCCCCACCTAGGGTTCAGTTGGAAGGGTGAAGAAGGCTGGTAGGAAAAGGCTGGTACTAAAGTAGCCTAAAGTACAATTACACACACACACACACCCTAAATTTTTTTTTGCCAATCATATCCAGCAGGGGGAGACTAAAATTTTGCTCTTCCAAAAATTTCTGCAGATATGTGTGGGTTGGGGGGGGGGGAGAACCACACAGACTTTTTCTTTTTTTTTCTTTTCTTTTGACCCAGTGCTGGGATTACAGATGCATACCCCCATTCTAAAGGAGTAAGAATGCTAGCCTACCCACAACTAGCCACCTTCTGTTCTCAGTCACACGGATTCCTAATCCACAAGTCTGCAGATAGAACCAGTGCACACATGATCAGCTTTACACTATAAATAGAAAGGAAGTATGCAATGCAGATCTCTAAACATATCTGCTCATGTATATAACTTAGTCAACATCATATTTGGCCTATTTCTTCACTCTCTTCTTGGAGGTAAAACTTAGGCAAAGGAACCAATTCATCAGTGTGAGGGTTTTTTTTTTTTTTTTTGCCTCTCCTGATCTCATTCATTCATTCATTCATTCTTCTTTTTTATTTTGTTTTCTGAGACCAGGTATATGTGACTATGGCTCTCCTGGAACTCACTATGTAGACCAGGGTGGCCTCAAACTCACAAAGAGATCCACTTGTCTCTGCCTCCCTGGTTCTGGGATTAAAGACATATGCCACTATGCCCAGCCTCTGACCCTCATCTTCAAATACAGAAAATTAATAAACATTAAATTAATAATTAATAAACATAATTAATAAAGTTAATTATAGGCAATACATTTTAAATTACAAAATGACTTTAAAGTTTCAGAAGGTCCCCTAAGCTGTGCTTGATGTCATGGGCCTGTACCACCAGCTATTCAGGAGGCTGGACTACTAGAGAGAGAGAGAGGAGTTCAAGGTTTGCCTGTCATGAAGGAGGCTGGGGATGCAGTGTAGCAGCACAAAACTTGCCAAGCATGGGCAAGGCCTGCATCACTGGTAAAACAAAGTAAGTCTTCAAAAGCACTATATAAGTTTTACCATTTCTAGAAAAGACCCTTGAATAAAAATACCATGTTTCAAAATATCCTAAAGTTTCTGAGCTAGCTAGGACATAAAACTCTAGGGCAGCTGCACTGATCCTCCACACTGACATGCCAAGCTGAGGAAAACTTATTGGGGCACAGAAAGGGAGAGGAGCTTCTTGTCAGCTCAGTACTGAGAATCTCCCGCACTCAGGAAGCAGATCTCTGTGAGTTTGAAACCAGCCTGGTCTACAGAGCGAATTCCTGGACAGCCAGGGCTATGCAGAGAGACCCTATATGAAAACACCAAAACAGAACAATAAGCCCCACAATTTATATTTGCTTATGGGACTTTCTCACTTCCCAGAGATAGACTTGTAATTGTCTAATCTCACCAGAGAGTTCCTTGAGGATGAAACGATATGCCCAACCTCCTTGTGTATCTCTAGTGGCTCCTGCCTACCTCATTAGATTATAGCTCTACCACAGCACCTCTGAAACTTTTTTTTTTATTTTGCTGTTTCTGCAGCAAAGCTAAAATGTATTCTATCTGAATACTTCAATAATGTCTGTTCTTACTCTGAAGGTTCATTTGCATATACTTCATTCAAAAAGGAATGTTCAAAAGCATTCATGGTTTTCCTCACACTGGGCACTATAAGAACACAGGAAACGTAGTTACAGTGAGGATGGTAAAGTTCTAAATACGAACACATTGAAGGGGAAGACCACCTACTGCTAAGCTGGCCTGGAAAGACTGGTCTCAAATCCAGCCTATAAGTCTTAACACTACTCACTACTGTGGACTCAAGACTTCCAGATTTCAGTTGCTCTGACACATCCCTGCTAAGACAACTTCTCATTTTAAATACAGCAGATGATTCCCAATTGGAGAATTTGGGGACAGTTCTAGTAAAGATACAAACACCTCAGATGTGTCTTCATTGCTGGCCTCATGCTTCCTGACATTGGTTAATGTTGTCTTCCTATTTATTTCCCCAAGCCAGAACCCAGAGGGCTGTGCATGGTTCCACCATCCTCCCTGGTAACCCATGTGCTGCTGTTGCCATTCGCCTGCAACTGGTGTCCTCGCTCCAAGGCCTTACTTAAATTCTCTTTCTTTTTTATTCGTGCGCATGTATGCCAGGCCAGCTGACACAGGAGCGTCTGAGGTTCCTCCTGTCTCCACTGCCCATCTCATCACAGGAGCGCTGAGACGCTAGAGGTGTGCCACCAGATCTCGTGTGGACCATGGAGCTGAACTCAGGTCCTCAATGCTAGTGCAGTAAGCGCCTTACAGAACGGGCCATCTCTCTAGCCCCCTTACTTGAAATTTTCTAATAACAGCCATTATTACCAACCTCTTAAAAATGACCTTTTTGGCAGATATGAAAGCTGAGCAGGAGGATCATAAACTCAAGCCTTTCTGGGCTATAGTGAGTTAAAAAGTCAACCAGATCAACAACTTAATGAGCCGGTTTCAAAAGCAATTTTCTAAATTAGCTTTTATTTTAAATATAGATACAGAAGAGCTTTTCAGAATATCCACAAGAGACCCGTGCTGTCCTCCAGAGACAGTCTATGAACCACGCACACTCTGACTCGGGCTGAGATAGAAACAACAGATAACTCTGAAGTCCTCAGTACAGGAACAGGGTGTCAGAGCTCCCCTATCCTGCTGTCCCCATGCATGGAAGCAGTGTCACTGGTACCACAGTTACTCCCAGGGTTAAAGCCTGAGCAACTTAGGCCAATATTAAGTATCCCTGGGTTATACCCAAAGGGAAAAATAAATGTCCTTGAAATAATAACCAAGTATAAGTTAAGAAGTGAGAAAAACACAACGTCCATGCAGAAAATTTCAAATCATTTCTGCAGACTCTTGCCCCTGAAAGAAAGGGAGCATATCTCAGGTGAAGGGTAAGGCATGCGCACAAACGTCAAGGGGAATCAACTCTGAGGTGAAGAGAACCAGTTAAAACAACCTCATTCATAAACAAGGTCAGTAACTGAACTCATAAATCATGCTGCCAGTTCATACCCTTGACACCTGTCAGCAGGATGGCATATTACTTTTGTGGTTATGCAGCTCAAACCACAGTTTAATCATAAGAAATCCATCAAAGCAAGCATATTCAAATACTGAAACCAAGACTAAAATAATCATCATGATTATCAAAACCAAAGACAGTCTGAGGAAAAATGTCTGAGGAAGTCAGTGTGGTGACATACAGAGGCAAGGAGATCTTTATGAGTTCAAAGCAAGCCTGGTCTATATAGCTAGTTCCATAAAACAGCCAGGACTGTGTAGAGAGATCCTGTCTCAAAAAACAAGCAAACAGCCAGGCAGTGGTGGCGCACGCCTTTAATCCCAGCACTTGGGAGGCAGAGGCAGGTAGATTTCTGAGTTCGAGGCCAGCCTGGTCTACAAAGTGAGTTCTGGGACAGCCAGGGCTAACACAGAGAAACCCTGTCTCAAAAAAAAAAAAAAAAAAAACCAACAACAACAAAAAAAAGACCAAACAAAAAAAAAAACCAAGCAAACAAAACTAGAACAAAACAGTCTGAATAGGCATGACAGCCAAACGCATTGTGTTCTTGGAACATTAGAAGGCACTGGGGGAAAACTTAGGAAAGTGATACAGGATGAAAGTTAGCTAATAGCTATGAGCCATTAACTGCCTCAGTGTACACATATATAAACCAAACAAGGAGCTTCACCAACTATTGCATTTCATTAGTGACTCTGGGAAGAGAGCTGAACAGGGGGACTGCCGGGATCTGACAGTACCCAGGAAGAACCCAGGAGTTTTGAGGCAGAATCTGGGAGCTTCAGCATGTGATAAATGAGTGAAAAGATAGGAGGAAAGACGCCAAGGCCTGCAGCTAGTCTCACTCAGCTGGTGGGCCTCTGAGAAAGGAGTCAAAGCTCACAGGACAACCCAGTAGGCCACTCCTGGTTCTCACTGGAAGGAAGGCTGCCTGGAGGATGGATATAGATCAGGGAAGGAAGGCTGCCTGGAGGATGGATATGGATCAGGGAAGGAAGGCTGCCTGGAGGGCAGATATAGATCAGGGGAAGACCAGCATGCCTCCTTGTTGGGTCCTTGAACCATGGAACTAACCTCAGATCTGAACCATAAATTAAAAATTGAAAGCAAATTTGTATACAAAAGCTGAAACTGGGGTGGGGTGGGGGTCTTAAGGCAGTCTTAGGCAAGGTTAGCCTCTAAAGGAGCAGAGAAGGGTACCTGAGGTACAATCTAGACCAGCATCACAGGAGAGATGGTAGCATCTCTCATTGTCACAGGTAGACTGACCACAACAGGCCTGCTCCATTCTGACTAAGCGGTTAGCACATAAATTCCTAATACAGCTGGCATAACAAAGCTCCCTGCTGGAAGAAATTTATTAGCATACGCTAGTCTTAAATTTACTCTGTAAATGTAAGTATTAGATAAAATTAGCTTGTGTGCACAATCATTCTGAGATGATGACTGTCAAAGTTTCATACTCTCAGACACACGAGATTTAGAATACAGAGGAAAAATAGAAAAGGGCTGGGGGGGGGGGGGGGCGCGCAGAGTGAAGACTACCTTCATAGTTCCTATTATCTACTCCAGAGAGCCACCGTATTAGTTAAAGCAGGGTAGGAAGTACCTGATCGAGCAATGCCGCTGTCCCGGTCTTCGTTCTGCCCTCGGCTTGGCATATCAACAGGTGTGCTGTGTGCTAAGACAGAGAGACAAGGAAAACATTATTAGGCTTGCCAAGGACAGAGGCATTTTAAAGATGACTTCAGTAATTTCTAGACTTCAAAGTGGGCTACTGCTATTGATGAACAAATATATAAAAGCAACTAACTAGACAGCAAATTAAATACATAAAAAATCCACAAGAAACAAAACCAAAAAGCCATTTGCCTTTATGCTGGAGCCTACAGACTCTTCTGAATGACAGCTATTAAAAATTAGCATGTACATTAAACCATCCATGCAGGAAAGACCACCAGCATTCTACTTCAGCCATTTCTTCATTATTAGCATAGTCACACAGTACAACATTTTCAAAGGATTTATACTCAGCTTCAGCAACAGTTGTAAGCAGCTTAGGAAGAAAATAGTTAAAAAACCACTTCGTAAATCTAGAAATGTTTATTTATAACATGGTATCTTGGCAGACACTGAAAACATTAACTTTCTAACAGCTTTTTCCTCCAGTTCTTTTCCCCATACATGGTATTATAGTTATTCAGAAAAAAAAAAACTCACGTCCTGGTATAAATTTGGAAAAACACACTTAAGTAGCACGTATCTACTAGAAGCATCTAGAAGGCTTCGGACGGACTGTGCTATACATTCACTGGGCTGAAAGGTAGAGACTGTGCTATACATTCACTGGGCTGAAAGGTAGATGGGAATCTGTTCTAGTAAATTTTACCATGAACGAGAAGTCACTGTTGTGGAGGAATAACCTACTTGCTAGTAGTTTTTAGAAACATGTTAATTTTCCAAGTTTTAAAGGGAATATATAAACATGCTGCACTTGCTCTGAGGAGCTGGGACGGTAGTATCAGTTTCAGTAGGCACCAGAAAACTACAATCTTAGTCTACTTCAGGCTATGAAGGGGAACAGAAGGAAGACAAACCCCATTTGCCCTCCTCACAACGTTAAATGTTAGTCATGAACATAGTGCTTGTTAATCATGCTACAAAGGACACTGACCAGAAAAGACCCAGAAGATCAAGATTACTATACCTGTAAGGAACCTAGACATTGCATTTAAATGATCTGATTAAGTTAAATATGAAAGAGAGAGGGGGGGGGTGTGATTGAGCCCTCCCATGCTCCTAATAGAGTGACTTAGATACTCCATGCAGGTAAAGGTCAGGTGAATAAATGGGGGAGAGATGCCACAGCAAAGAGAAACAGCTCACAGCAGCAGAGGAGGCCTGGGAAAATCAGAAGAAATTAATTCTCCTAGAAACACTAAGGGCTCATTTCTGATCAAAGTCATCTCACAATTGGACCATTAGCAAAGACAGCCACAGCAGAGGTTCATGGCTGAAACGTCAAGACAGCATGACTCTATCTAGTTGCCTTTGAAACTAGCATCGCTTGCCACGAAAGCCCTTTGGGTTTCTAGAGAAGAGTAAATGGATTTCTTTTTCTAAGAGCCTGCACAGGCCTTTTAACGTGTGTGTGGGTCCCACTGTGCTCAGCATTCCACACAAACCTGCAAAGAAAGAAGCGCTCCGGGTGAGCCGGAGAGGTCCTCCTTCAGACAAGCCCTGCAGCAGTTTGCCGCTGCACACCTGCAGCAGACCTAGAGCAGAACACACAGGAGACGCAAGGCACACACACAAATAAACACGGGTTAAAGATAACGAAAAACTAAACCCAAACACAAGAAACAGAGCAAACCACGCCCCCAACTGTAGCACTCAGAGAGAAACCTATCTGTTCACGTGTCTCTTTTACCTAGGCTACTGCCAGTACGAAAAGGACCCAAACTGTTCTGATTTGTGTTCAGTTTTCCAGCCTGAGGATCTTGGTTAATGTATTCGAAGCTGTCCTGCAGACTAGATCAAAATGGGAAGGGAGAGAAAAAAAAAAAACATCAAGAGGTTAACAAATTTGTTTTTTTAACAGATTCCTACCTATAGACAACAAATGATCAGTTACTCAAAATTTTTCTTTATAAGTAATTATATATTTATATATAATTATTTAAGGCTGGAGAGATGGTTCAGCTGTGAAGAGCACTGACTGCTCTTCCAGAGGTCCTGAGTTCAATTCCCAGCAACCACATGGTGGTTTATATAACCATCTGTAATGGGATCCGACGCTTTCTTCTGGTGTGTCTGAAGACAGCAACAGTGTACTCACATATAAAGAATAAATAAATCTTTAAAAAAAAGAAATTAGAGTTTCAACAACAACAATAATAAATAATAATCAATAATTTAAAATGATAGGCTGGGAGCAATCTGTTGGAAGAAAATAAAACTGTTTTGGAAGTGACCAATCTACACACCTACACGGTTAAGCCATGAGGGGAGGGGTTTGAAATGAATGAGACAGCAGACTCTAACTGTGCTTCAGTGACTGACAGCTCATACTACTATTCAGTTTAAAATTCTGCTTTAGAAACTGACACCTAAGATATTGCTATTCACTTCAAGGGTTTTCAAAAAACCTTCAAAATAAATTAATTCTAAGCCTTGGCTAATATCTAGTAATCATTTAGCAATCTGTTTCAGGGGTAAGACGTATCAGAAGTTATAATTCACTTTAAGAAAATATGAATTACTCATAAAAATGAGTTGAACAGATTTTAATTTATTATTTTAGCAAGGAGCTAAACATCAACACTCTGAAAAAACACAGAACAATAAAAGATAATTTTTGCCGAGCATGGTGGTGCACGCCTTTAATCCCAGCACTAGGGAGGCAGAGGCAGGCGGATTTCTGAGTTCGAGGCCAGCCTGGTCTACAAAGTGAGTTCCAGGACAGCCAGGGCTATGCAGAGAAGCCCTGTCTTAAAAAACTCAAAAAAAAAAAAAAAAAAAAAAAGGGGGCTGGTGAGATGGCTCAGCAGGTAAGAGCACCCGACTGCTCTTCCAAAGGTGATAAGTTCGGATCCCAGCAACCACATGGTGGCTCACAACCATCCTTGATGAGATCTGGCGCCCTCTTCTGGAATGCCTGAAGACAGCAACAGTGTACTTACATATAATAAATAAAATAAATCTTTAAAAAAAAAAAAAAAAACAGATAATTTTTACTTAAGAATGAACTAAATGGCCGGGCGTGGTGGCGCACGCCTTTAATCCCAGCACTCGGGAGGCAGAAGCAGGCGGATTTCTGAGTTCAAGGCCAGCCTGGTCTACAAAGTGAGTTCCAGGACAGCCAGGGCTACACAGAAAAACCCTGATTCGGGGAAAAAAAAAAAAAAAAAAAAAAGGTGGAACAGAAACTGTGGGCCTGGCTAACCAATGACTGGTGCAGCCCAAGGGAGGCCACAACTGACAGTGCCTAGAGGGCCAGACCCAGAGGCTGGAGTCCTGTGACGGAGGGAGAGGGAGGCTCACAGGGGCTCACAGGGACAATCAGGGGGCCCGCATGGGTCTGACCTAGGTCTTTACAGATACGCTAAGGTTGTGTAGCTTGGCTTTCTTGTAGGACTGTGAGAGCAGGGCTGTCTCTGACTCTTGCCTGCCTTTAGGACCCTTTCCCTCCTACTGGGTTGCCTCCTCTAGCCTTAATATAAAGGGAAGAGCCTAGTCTTACTGCAACCTGATATGCCATGTTTGGTTGGTATCTCTGAGAGGCCCGCAATTTTCTAAAGGTCAATGAAGAGGAAGTGGATAGGTAGAGAAAGGAGGAGAGGGGAGGGACTAGGGAGAGGAGGCTGGGGAAACTGTGGACATGATATAATATGAGTGAATAAATAAATAAAATCAGAAATAAACATAAATTCCTATATCAGCTTAACTCATAATGCTCCAAAGGTAAGCGTTTAAACTATCTTGTGGAAGGTAGCCAAAGACTTATTTATTTAGTGGTCCCAAAAATATTTAGCAGAAATATATGTATTATTCCAGGGTTATTTGGGGAAAAATGCCTGCAATATATTGCTAAAGCATGCCTCTTAATTTATGGCCTTTACATTTTATATTAAAAAATAAAACAAGCTATTTTATTTAAAAATGTAAACTGAGCAGGTAGCTCCTGTCTGTAACCCCAGCACTCGAGGTGCTGGGGCAGGAGGTCCGTGGCAAGCTGCACTGTGAGTTTGGGCCATTCTGAGCCACACAGGGTTCCAGGCTAGCCTAAGCTATGTAAGGAGTTGAAGGTCAGCCTGGACCTATGATATGAGCTCCTATATCAAAACATAAGTAACAGCCAAGTGGTGATGGCTCATCTCTTTCATCCCAGCAGTCAGGAGTCAGAGGCAGGCAGATCTCTTTGGGTCCAAGGCCAGCCTGATCTACAGAGCTAGTTCCAGATCAGCCAGGGCTACACAGAAAGATGTGTCTCAGAAAACAGCAGTATCTGCTTCACAACAAACATCTCTGCTTAAAAGTTCAAAGTGTATAAAGAAATGTTCCTGAGAGGAGGGTAGACACTTTAGTTATACGGAAGTATAGAAGGGAGGAGGGTGTGTATAACTTAAGAACCCCACCACTCCAGGATATGGCTGAGGGGAAGGTTTCTAATGCAGATGTGAGGACGGTACAGGCAGATGCATCTGGAATAGTGCAGAGCAGAGAGTAGACTGAGTATGGTCAGCAGGCTGGACCAGCCATGAGAGGAGAGGGAAGAGCGAGAGAGGAAGACAGGATGTGAGCAAAGCAGACCAAAAGGAGGTGAGAGAGAGAGAGAGAGAGAGAGAGAGAGAGAGAGAGAGAGAAAACGAACGAGAATATAACTAAAACACCAGGGATGTAAGAAGAATGTGAAGCTGGTCGGGGAAGCTTCTGAGATGGGTAAGTTTAGGGTAATGGGGGAGGTGAGAAGAGCCAGGTCCCTTGTGGTTCTGAAGGAGCCTGGAGGTTCCTTCATGTAGATGTGCTAATGGCACCACAGTAGCCTTGTGTCCCTTCCTTCTGATGGTGATGAGGAAATGGCTCCTTGGATAGAGGGGAATGGCAGAATTGGGGGGAGTGAAGTTTCCTTTAGAACCGGGATGTGTGGAAGGGACTGGATGGACATCGATGGATGTGACCACGAGTGACAATAAAAAGACTGCATGGCCACAAAGGCTAACTGCTTCCTACCCCACTGCCTGAAGAAACTATACAACTTCACTCTCTCCGACTAAATAAATAAAACTGGGAGGGGAGGCTCACACCTGCAATCCTGGTATTCAGGAGGCTGAGACACAAGAATTATGAATCTGAGGAGAGGCTGGGCTAGACCCCTACTCTTCATCCTCCACCTCTACCAACCCTCCCACCCCCTCCCACCCAACACCAAATCAAAGCAGTCCTATCCACTAACCGGAGAATTAATACTCAGTGATTGGCAGTGGAAACAAAGAGAATAAGAGACGGGTATCAAAGCAATCAGCCTGGGAATAGAACAACTCACACAGCTTTTGCCTGGCATACATGAGCCCTGGGTTCACTGCCTAGCACCCTACAGATGGGTAAGGTGGCACACACCTGTTACTTCAGGACTTGAGGGAGACACAGAAGGATCAGGAGTTCGAGGCCATCTTCAGTTGCACAGCAAGTTCCAGTTGAGTTCAAGACCAGCCTGGGCTAATGAGACGCTTCCCCAAAACAGACCAAGTCATCTGTCTTTAGGGTCACTTGAGAAAGTCTAAAAGTTTTATTTATTTTATTTACATGAGCACACTGTAGGTGTCTTCAGACACACCAGAAGAGGGCATCAGATCCCACGACAGATGATTATGAGCCACCATGTGGTTGCTGGGAATTGAACTCAAAACCTCTGGGAGAGCAGTCAGTGCTCTTAACCACTAAACCATCTCTCTAGCCCCTGAGAAAGTCTGAGTTTTTCATTTGCTGTTATTAGAAAAGGACTAAAACCCCTTCATTAATCTGCACTTATCTTGCTATTCATTTAAAATGTCTTATAACCCTCAAGAATTTATCTAGAAACAGATAGATAAAAACATAAGAGGTACAAAATCCGTACTTACTTATTTGTACTTCCACAGAAGCTACCCATTGTAGCAGAAAAGACTTTACTAATCATCAGTTGTGGAGGAGATCTAAAATAAAAATAAGAGGGAAGAAATGTGCTTTTGAAGTTAGGAAGTCGGTACCATTGCAGCGGTTCTTGCAAGCAGCATAGGGGCAGTCTCACCGAATGTAGTGTATCTTCAGGGTGGAGCCTTTGTAACTCATTGCAACCGAGCCGAACATCATCTCCCCAAGCATGCTGACATCAGATGCTGGTCTCGTGTACTGCACACAAGAGAACACAACATAGAACAATGCAATAGAAAGCACTGTCTCCCAATCCTTGGGTCTCTGGTTAATGGACTGGGGGGGGGGGGGGGCTTTGAGAGGTATAGACTCCTGCATTTCCAGTTTGTTCTGTGCTCCATCCTGGAGGTTCAAGATGTGAGACCCCAGTCAGCTTCCAGCTCCTGCCACCATGTGTCTGGTCTGCCATCATAGGTTCCGACCTTCTGGAACCATAAACCCAGATAAATTCCTTTGGTGAGTTACTTGGTCATGGCGCTTTACCACAGGAAAGAAGTGACTTACACTTCAGGCAGGCCTTTGTGAGGAGCTATGAAATAGAGGTGGTCTTACTGCTCTAAAATGAATGTAAAAATATTTCAAAAAACCACTTCCAATTTCCAGCCAGTCTCTCATGCCTATTTTTTTAACCACCTTTTTATTTGAAGGATGGGGTGCTAAACGCCAGCTTTTGACAGAGAAGCCTGGCTTTGCCTGATTGATCCCGTCTGCTCTAACAATGGCCACCATATTCTACTTTCCATCTTTCTTCAAAGCCGGTAGACACTCTAATTTGCTTTATCAAACGTATTTGATACTATTACCTCCTACTTGAATCTTCTCTTTGTCAAGTCGCCCTGGCTGTCCCGGAGCTCACTCTGTAGACCAGGCTGGCCTCGAACTCAGAAATCCGCCTGCCTCTGCCTCCCCAAGTGCTGGGATTAAAAGCATGTGCCACCACTGCCCGGCTCCACCTTCTTTAAATACTTCATTATCTACACAAGAAAATCCCCTATGACTTATGTCTGGGTCAACAGCTCTCCATCAGCTCTACGCATCTTAAGAGCAGTGGTTCCCAACCCTCCAAATGCTATGACTCTTTAATACAGTTCCCTGTGTTGGGCTGAACCCCCAACCATAAAATTATTTAGTTGCTACATCATAACTGTTATTTTGCTACCATTATGAACCATAATGTCAGTATCTGATATGCAGGATACCTAATATTGGACCCCGTATGAGAACCACTCTCTTGGAGACTGCTCAGCCATGCTGACACCCTTACGGACAAGACAGAGTGAGAAGCAAACTAATGGGCTACAGGCGCATCAGCACAGCCAGCCTCTGCAAAAGTGCTCTCAGCTTAAAGAATAAAGGACTCCTCCTCCATGTGCTTTCCTCAATCATCCCAGGGTTTTAAACTACAATATATACACATCTATGCGCGCGCGCGCGCGCACACACACACACACACACACACACACACACACACACTGCCTCCTCACAATGACAAAAGAGGAAAAAGGAAGATAAACTTGTGGGTCCTGCTAATAGAGGGTGGATTCATCTCTGGCTACAGCTCATATCAACTTCTTCCCACTTCAAACACAAGCCAATGATTTCTCATATTCTCTACTAATAAATTCCACCCACTCTCTGTTGTATAATCTGCCTTTTCTTGGAACAAAGACTATGTGCGAACTGGGGATTCTCAACTAGCTTTGAGCCCTATAACCTAGGGGCATATAAATGTACCACACAGGTCTTAAACTTCTGGGCTTGTTTGTCTGTGGCTGCTGGTATAATCTCCCTGACCTTGTTTTACCACCAGCAGTAGAGGTAAGAAAGATTCTGTTACAGGTTTAAAAATAAGACCACAGGCAGCTGGTTACTGTGGCACATGCCTATAATCCCAGCACTAGGGAGACTGAGGCAGGAAGATCTGAGATCAGCACTGGTTACATGATCAGCTCCATACCTGCTTGGGCTAGAGGGGTAGACTGGCTCGAGAATCAAAACAAGTCTGATGTAGGTTCATACCTGTCATCCCAGAACTTGGGAGATGAGGCAAGAGGATCAGGTGTTCAAGGTCTACATAGCCAGTCAGGGGCTATTTGTGTCAGAAACAAAAACAACAACAAAACAAAACAAAAGCACCCCTCTCTTGAGACTCTCACGCCCACAGGTATCAACATCGCAGGCCACAGTTGCTCTAGAGCAACATGTCTTACTTGGTACTTTGGAAGCTGCTCCTTAGCGTGCTGTAAAGATCCTCCAAAGCCATGAGAAGAGCTGCTGCCGCTGCCGCTGCTGACACTGCTGCTCTCCTGACAGCATCTGGCTGACATTTTAATAGGAACATCCTCTGCTTTCTGGGTTAAGAGAGGCAGGCAAGGTAAAGGATCATCTAGTGCATCTGGCTTTATTGGCATGATTTATCAACTGGGAACTTGTCAAAACATTCAGGTGCCTGAATTGCATTAAAACCAAAATCTTTGTTTAATTTTTCTTTATAATAACAACAATATTCCTGGGAGAATGGAATATTTGGGGAGGAGATGCTACCCAGAAAATAGTGGTGTGTGTGTGTAGACTGAGACATGGAGATAGGTGATAGACATATCACTCTCTTTAAATAATTCAAGTATCAGTACCTACATTTAAATTTATACCAAGAAGCCATAAACAAATACTGCTCTCTGTTCTGGTTTTTGGATTTCAGTACTATAAAGTCCTAATGTATGGAGCTCATGAGCAGAAAGATGACCACCAACGTTCAAAATTTTACCAGCTAAATGTCACTTAGAAAGAAACCTATTAGCCTGGACATGCAGGCTTGTGTTTTTCACACTCTTTCTAGCATTCCTGGTTCAGCAGGAAGGAAAAGCAGCAGGACAGAGCTGTGGGAGAGGAGGGTCAAACCCTGGGACAGGAGCAACCGTGGACCATGGAGCATGTGATGGGAACCTGGTCCTCAAAGGTCAGAGGTAACAGTATTACCTACTCTATACCCCCTCCTCACATGCTCACTTACAATTTTTATTGAGAGTGACCCTCATCCACCCCAGAATAGAACTCTCCCTACAGAAGCCTTCGTGAGAACCGACATCTACTGAATTCCCTTTTCTGTTCTTTCTTTTCTCTTCTTTCTGTCTTTGTGTCTGTCTGACCGTCTGACTGTCTGTCTGTCTGTCTGTCTGTCTCTTTCATAGCGTGTGCTAGGGAACCCAGGAGTGCAATAGCAGTTTATCTAATCTCCAGTGTGACAGTCACACTGGTGGTCTAAAGCACATGCTTGCAGTCATGTGTGATCCAATCCCATGATGCTTTGTGCTTATCAAGCAGATGTGGCTGAGGAGGGGTTTTACTGGAAAAGGAATGTAAAGGCAGCACGAGCTGGGCAGGTCCACAGCAGCACTCCAGCACTGATGGGATCTGAAGTTGTATAGGGTTAATCCGAGCATCCTGTATTCTCCCAACAAGCTCTTCAGCTCCAGCTGTTACTGAATACCACTTAAGCCAAAAACAGCCTCCCAGAGGGCTGAAGGCTGGTGACAGGAAGTCCCAGCACAATGGCCTGTAGTCGGAAACAGCACCTGGTACAGTAAGAAGGCTACCAACTAGACTCTCCTGTAGCCCTCTACAAGCTACAAAATGTGCCTGAGCTTAAGCTGCTTACTTAACGTAATGAGTACTTCAAAGAAAGCCTACATCAGGATTACCAAGTTATCCCTGCTCAGGTCTGCAGGCTCCAGTTCCCTAGGAAGTCGCTTCCCCCTCTGTCTCTGCCACCGTGGCCGCTCCAGCGATGGAGGGAGAGTGCTCAGCTAAGCCATCTGTCAGAAGCATTTGGAGGGAGCCATCTCCTTCCTGTCCAGCAAAGAATCAAGTGCTGGCTCTCCTAAGCCTCGAATCCCAGTCTACCAGTAAAGCAGCCATGAATCACCTGCCTGTCCTCAGCTTTCTCTGCCGCCCACCTAATAAGCCCAGTCACTAGTGTGACAACTGGCCGTCTGAGAGAATTCCTTAAGTACAGTGCTATCACCCCGCTTGACTGCCTTCAACCTAACATTTCCTTCCTGCAAACAAAGGTTCTTATCAGAATTCTGGAAAACAAGGACCAGTGAGATGGCTGAGCAGGTAAAAGTACCTGTCCCACGACTGGGTTTGATCCCTGGACTCACAGGTGGAAGGAGAGACCAGCGTCACAAAGTTGCCCTCTGACTTCCACTCACAGGCAGGAGCAGGCACACTCCCACGAAATAATTTTTAACAAATCAAAATGAGGCTGTAAAATAATAGCCCACCGGCCTTTTTGGATCAAAGGCCATGTTCTAACTGTTCATTTACTTAACCACAAATTCTATAGACTACCAGATTTTGGTCAGTATGGGGAGCAAGTAATTAAATGAGAAAAGAGTGAGTATCAGTGGGTTTATTTAATTCGTAAGCATCTGAACAAATACTGAACTGAAGCAAATGGACCAGCCATGGCGACAGATCAGAGGTATCTTGGGAGAGCGGGGAGGGCAAAGTTCTTTGGTATTATTTTTATCTTTCCTAGTCTGGCTCAAAGCGGTAAAGATCTTTCCTGTCTTTACTCCCCATCCCAAATCCCTCCCACCTCCCACCATCCCCTTCCCTACAAGAGGGAAATTAATGAACAATTCCTTGGTCAGAAGGGGTAGGATAACAGTGAACATTAGTCTATTAAGGCTCTTCAGTGAGGAAGCTTTTTAATTTTGTTTGACCTTGTGCTACATAATACCTTTTATTTATTTTAGGTTTTTGAAACACGGCCTTACTACATAGCCCAGACTAGCCCCAAATTACTGTCCTCCTGCCTCAGCATATCTAGTGCTGGATTATAAGCACGAGCCACACTTGGCACCTTTTACTATCTATGAGAAAACCTGGACAGAATGACCTTCTTGTTTGGCAAATTCGCTAGAACTTTATGAATCTCAGCAGTTTATTTTCTTACTATGCTTGATGCTTACAAAACCCTATTAGATTACAATCACCAGCAAATGTATCTTTCTGGATGTCAATGGTCCACGGTTGGCCTGCCATAACTGCTTGTTAAGTTTCAGTTGTGTTTGCAGACACAGGCCTGCCTGCTGTGGTGCATCTCTGCTTGCTCCTTCTGCATCCCTGCAGGCAGCGCACAACATGGTTTGGAAGCCAATCAGCATTTCACACCTGAGCTGCTGCCTCTTCCATCTTCTGAACGGCTTTGGAGTCAAACATGACTTGTCTGCCTCTCCTCTCACAGTCCTGGTAAACTAGCAGGCGGATGTCACTCAAGTCAAACTCCGAACACGACCAACTGTGGATTCAAAAGAGAGAGAGAAGCTGGATTATCTGCAACGCTTGGTGTGACCACGGGCAAATAAATACAATTTCCAGCCAGCATGCTAGGAAATTGGCTGCACAGAGGCTGACAATTCTCGTGCCAACGGTGGCAAGGCTGCCCTAATAATAAATCACTAGAGAGAAAGCACTGCCTTCCACAGTCAGTTTGGATACAAATGGCAGAAAGAAGTTGCAAGGACACACAAGAGAGGGCTAAGAGGCCTGTGTTTCTGTGGCAGCCATCCTCTCTCAGGGGGAGCTGGCAGCAGTTTCACAGCGTAAGGTTATTACGTTACCCTAGCACATCCGGCTTGATACTGAGGCGCTGAAACCAAACGCATTTGCTAGCCATGATGATTAGCAAAAAGGGCAACACAGTTTGCTCCCAAGCAAAGGATGTTAAGAAGAAAATGCAGGTTTATGCTGTAGTAAAGAATTCCATTGGAAACTAGAGAACTATTTACAGAGTGCACTTTCAGCAAATCCTTGGCAATCCATTCAACACAAATTTAGTCGGCATTGTATTCGAGGCTCTGTAGTAGGTGCAAGGGAATCAATAATTAATCAAACCGACTGGATGCCTGCCCTCATGAAGTTCAAGGCTTAGTGGGGATATTACTAACCCAATACTTACACATAAATGTATAACTACAAACTGTCTGAAGGTCAAAAGGGAAACTAGAGGATACAAAAGAGTCTCAGAGCCTGGCATAGTGAGGGACTCATGTCTATAAGAGTCTCAGAGCCTGGCATAGTGAGGGACTCACATCTATAAGAGTCTCAGAGCCTGGCACAGTGAGGGACTCACGTCTATAAGCTCAGTACTCAGGAGTCTAAGGCTGCAGACCTAGACCACCCTGGTTACACAGCAAGACCTAGTCTCCAAAACGGCAAGATCCAAGGAGAGAGGCACAGAAGTCACTGAGGACTTAAATCAACTTTTAAACCAGCCGTGAAGAACGACCAGCGGACATGAACAGCACGAAGCAGCAGAGTGCAGCCCAGGAAAGGGGGGGAGGAAAGGCAGGGAGAGCTGCCCAGGGAGCTCGGTGAGCTGGGGGGTGGGGGTGGGGGGTGGGACTGAAGCAAGCCCAGACAGGATAAGCTCTGAACACAAAGAGCAGCCAAGGAAAGCAGATGGTTGATAAGATCAGATAGCTGACTGCCCTAAGAAAAGCAGACGCATGGGAGTGGAAGGCACAGGGAGCCAGGCCCCTCATGCTGCCTGCTACAGGCTGCAGTGACCAGCAGCAGAAGTAGGGAAGAGACAGCTTACAGCAGAGTCTAGAAGACATGCCTGAAGAAGAAGGGTGCCAACTGCTCAGGAAGACTCTGCTATAGGACACAGGGAGGACACTGAAGGGATGGATAACAAATGGACAGGTGGATAAAGGAAGGACCAATGAAAACCTTCCCAGCAGACCGTGTAAATACAGTCAGGGACAGCCAGATTCAAACCCTTCCATTTCCATTTTCCCCTTCCATTTTGCCATTGGATTATCAATGTACAACTGCCAACCTCACAAACTTGCTTTGTGGATTAAGTAAAATATGTAAAGGGCTTCACACAAGCTTGACATACACATAAGCTTCAGAAGCTATGCGCTCCCTCCCAGGACTGAGAAGGCCACAGTTTCTGTGAGAAGCCGGGTGCCTTTGGGCCTTCCCCGATTCTGACATGGAGCACAGTGTTCATGGTATGACCGATGAGACATACCACATGACCCCAAGCTGACAGACAGATGGGTGGGAGCCACCCCACACTTACAGCCTAGCCTACACATCATGACCCCAGGAGTGACCAAGTCAATGTGGAGAAAAGCAGAAGTGCAGTAGAATGGGAAGAGCCTGCTAGCACTCAGCCCAGCTGTCCCTAATGAATGCAATACTCCTGGAGATGTCTGTCAAAACCAGGTCTGACGACTAGGACCTACACTGCTGAATTTTAAATGTATACAAGGCTATTAAAACTCGCTCTGGCTGGGTGTGGTAGTATATGCCTTTGATGTCAACACAGAGGCTGGCAGATGTCTGTGAATTCCAGGCCATCCTGATCTACATACACAGTGACCTCCAGGACAGCCAGGGCTACATAACAGAGAGACCCTGTCTCAAAGACAAAACAAAACAAACCCAAAACAACAACAAAACTTCCCACTGAAGTATGTTAAAGCCACAAAGGCTGGGGACTGGACAGGTGGCTCAGTGGTTAAGAGCACCGCCTGCTCCTAGTTCCTGGGTTCAATTCCCCTCAACCAATAGGTCTGAAGCCCTCTTCTGGAGTGTTTGAAGAGAATGACAGTGTACTCTCATACATAAAATAAATAAATATTGAAAAAGAAGGAGAAGGAGGAGGAGGAGGAGGAGGAGGAGGAGAAAGGCGTGGTAATTCTTTTTCAAAAGCCATAGAGGCTGGGATACAACTCAGTAGGAAGGTGCTTGCTTAACATTTACAAAAGCTCTGGGATCCATCCCAGGACCATAAAACAGTACACAGGGTAAAGTTATTACAAGTGAAAAACAAAACACCAGAGACTTAATCACAAGGCATGGCGTCACCTGTCTCTAATGCCAGCATCGCCTTCGGAAAGCAGAGGCAGGCAGATTTCTGAATTTGAGACCTACCTGGTCTACTTAGCATGTTTCAGGCCACTATGATGTGAGATCCTGTTTCAAAAAGGAAGAAGAGGAAGAAGAGGAGGAGGGGATGGAGAAAGAGGAAGAGAGGGAGGCAGGGAGGGGGGAAGGAAGGCAGGCAGGCAGGCAGGCAGGCAGAAAGAGACTTAGTCTCATAGTGTCTTGTACAGCCTCATAGTATCTTGAATTTGCTCATAAAATTACATTCTGCCAAAATGGCAAAGTTTACAAAGCAACCCTTGAGGACTATCGGTTCAAATTTCAGTTAGGCTAAAGATAACATTTCTAGAATGATTCAAATTCAATAATGATCATAGTATTTTATTAAATTCATATTATTTTCTAATGAAAAAAAGACAGGAGCTTGGTGTGGTGGTATTTAGCTATAACCACAGCACTTCAGAGGTAGAAGGATTGCAAATCTGACTAGGGTCATCCTAGGCCCTAGAGTGACTTCCAGATCTGTCGTGACTGCAGAGTGAGTGAGACCCTGTCTTTTCAAAACAGAGAAAGAAGAGAAAGGGGTGTGTGTGTGTGTGTGTGTGTGTGTCTTGGAATCTCAGAATATCCAGCATTTTTTTTTAACCCAAACTTGAAGTAGTTTGTAAAAAGGAGAAAAACTCTATTCTCCCATATGAATTTTATTTTGGTTTAATACTCAATTGTTATTATGACGTTTGCCATCTAGAACATACTTAGGGAAAACTATAGCCACTTACGGCAATGAGATTCTTTGGAATAAGATAGGGCTGGAGCCAGCCTCAGCTCTGCCTGATTCATAGCCTGGGGTAGGAAGAGAGAGAATCTACAGAAAGAAGCTAGCATAGGCCAATTCCCACAGGGGTAGAAAGAGAAAACCCACTCCCTCAAGTTGTGCTCTGCCCTCAACTTATGTGCCCTGGCATGCACACACACATATACAAACACTAAACATATGTTTAAAAGGTACTAAGAAAAACTTGAAACTTCCCGATGCCGTTTGTTTGGTTAGAACGCCCTATTTCTCAGATCCTACACCAAGAGTTCAAAGCATGTAACCAAAGCATGGAAAGGTGAACTATAAGAATAATGCAAAGGACATGAGGTATAGAAAACATGTCTGTTTGACGTATATATGTATTATAAACCCACACTGGGGAGGCTGAGGCAGGAAGATTCAAGGTCAGCCTGGGCTATAGAACAAGGTCCTGTTGCAAAAATAAATAAAAACCAAAGTCACACTAAAACGATTAAATAGCTGGGCAGTGGTGGCGCACGCCTTTAATCCCAGTACTTGGGAGGCAGAGGCAGGCGGATTTCTGAGTTCGAGGCCACCCTGGTCTACACAGTGAGTTCCAGGACAGCCAGGGCTACACAGAGAAACCCTGTCTCGAAAAACCAAATAAATAGATAGATAGATAGATAGATAGATAGATAGATAGATAGATAGATAGATAAAGGTGTATATTCCATGTATTATAACAAAACTATGTGATGACTACAGTCATGTTCTCCTACCCCAAAAGTTCTCCCAAAGAAAGATGGGCTGAGGTCCTAATGAGTCAGACCTTGTCTAGATGTAAGGAGTTGGGAGATGTACAAGTTAAGGTGTAATCATGCTGAAGTAGAAGGGTGTGAACCTCATGAGTTCAGCCCTTTTAAGAATGAGACTTGTGCACAGACACAGGGACTGAAGAACAAGTTCTGCCCCTGAATATATAGCACAAACGACAGGGTATCACATTCTTGGGGGCACTGGGTGTGTCTACTGCTGAACAGTCATGTGCCAAATGAGGTTTAGAATTATATATTTTAAATACTCAGCCAAAGAATGTCAATTTTCTTTTCTAAATGGTGATGTGCTGACTCCAAGTTTCTAAGAAAGAAAATGACAGGATCTTAGGCAGAGAGCTGACCTCAGGAGAGAACATTCTCAGGGCAGAGGTTCAGAAACTGTGGATCAAGACCCCATTGGCAAACCTCTATAGTCAAAAAATATTTACATTATGATTCATAACAGTGGCAAAATTATATGTAGCAACAAAGATAACTTTATGGTTATTGTCAGCACAAGATGAGGAACTGCATTAAAGAGTAGGAGCATCAGGAAGGTTGAGAACCACTGCTCCAGGATATCCAGGGTTTCAAGGAGGAACACTTCCCAGGGAACACAATGGCCATTATATACTTTATGGCACATAATCTCCTATGTCCCAGAAGACCAGTTCAATTCCTTGTGTTTACTGTTAAAATAAGAAGAAAAGCAGTGGTACAAGAAACGTCCAGGTCAGAAGCCACATTCTGTGGTGCCCTTCATAGTCTCAATATAAGGAAGCAACACTATATAGCTAAAGTAAACACCTATGAAGAATTTCAAGGCAGTCTTGTGATCCAGCAATGTCAATATTTAAAGAGTCGGGTATGATAGGGAACTTTCAACAATATACGAAAATGTTAAGTAGAGCAAAACTAAGCAAGTATGGTTGTATATAACCATAATCATGCCCATAATCCCAACACTCGGAAGGCTGAGACAGGGGAATCACCAGTTCCCGACCGCCTGGGCAACACGGTGAGACCCTGTATCAAAGTAGCTGTAATAAGAACAACAGAAACTCAAGGATACTCATCAATTTACTAGGCAATTCCTGCCTGTGCGCTGTGTGTCACGAGGTGTCCCAGGCACTGGGACAGGTGGTGAGTGGGTCGTGACCTCTGTTGCCATAAAACCTACTGTATCATAAGGACACAGCCCAGCTGCTCTTATAACCCTCACAAGCTCCCTCCTCTTACTCGTAAGTCAGTTTCTAAATACAAGGAGAAATCTCTCAAAAGTTTGATGGGGGCATGGCGGCACACACCAGTAATCAATCCAATGACTCTATGTTTCAGGCAGCAACCATAGTTCATCTTTTTAATCACAAAATGTTCAGTATTTCCCACCCAGCAGCAAGTTATTTGTTTCAAGAAAAGCAAACAAAGAAAAAACGGAGATGGCAGTAACAGATCTGCAGTGCATGCAACAGAGGTCCTGATATCTGTGCTCACTGCAGTAGACAGTGTCACCTGTCCAAAACAACTTTCTCATTATCTTTACTTATGTGCATATGTATGGGTACACCCTGGTTGGAGCGCCTCTAGCTGGAGTTACAGGCAGTTGTAAGTGGCATAATATGGGTGCTGGGATTCAAACTCTGGTCCTCTGCAAGAGCAGTGGGTGCTCATAGCCAACCACTAAGCCATCATTCCAGCCTCAACAGCTCCTACCCAGAGCTCTGCCATTTTAGAAAAGTACTAACTCTGGCATTGAGCTTTCCCCAAACCTGGTACCTTATGTGACTTACAAGTTTGTAAAAAAGACAGATTAAGCACAAAAGCAACTTCTGTGAAGCATAATTCATAATCAATTCAGATACACCATCTCTTAGCAGAATTCTTGAGTGCCAGATGTTTGAGAGTTTAGATTTTTTTTTTTTAAGATTTTAGAAAGATGCATATGCTACATATTATATAATACTTCCTCCACAGTGTGGGAGGAAATCAAACTCCCAAATCAAGTCACAACAGCCCAAGTAATGAATACCTAAATACAAATATTAGATGGATACAAAATTCAAATATTATAATAGCTTCAGATCACTTGTAGATTTTTCAGAAATTTTAGGATTTTGGGAATGCAGGGTAAAGGAATGCAGAATAATTGATAGTTACTCACTACACCTAAAGAAAGGTAAGACCAAAAGGATGCATAAGCTTGCAGGTCTCCACACTTTTCTGAGCATAACTGATCCCTATTGAAAGATGCTAGCCAAAGGTTTATGTTAAGGAAGTTGTTCCTCTGAGCTTGTTCCCATTCCCCAATCCTGAAGCAATCCTATAAATGGTAGCAAAGGTCACACGCTAAAACACGCCTAAGTCCATAAATAATCTGTTTGCACAGTAGCAACAGAACATTATAGTGTGTCACAGTGCAGCCCGAGATTTGGGAACTCGGAAAAGGAGCCATCAAGCACAGAGGACAGTTTATTCTGGCTTGTTTGACCTCAGGGTCACATCAGGTAAACTTAGAAAGAGGCAGCACTGTGTGTGGAGCACCCACAGAACCGCCAGCCACACGCAACTCTCCAGGGGCCACCCTGCAGCACACGCAACTCTCCAGGGGCCACCTTGCAGAGAAAACAGCAGAACACTGCCCTGGGGCCAAGAGTCAGCCCTCCTCATGAAATCTTACTCCAACATTTCTATTCCTATAACATAATGGAGTAGCCTAGAATCATCCCGCCTAACCCTCCCTTTGTTTACGGGCATATCTGAACATGTATGGGATAACTGGAATAGATGGCTGTACAAGGAACGCAACCTTACTGAACTAGTCTATACTACCTCGTGGTATTCCTCACCATTCCATGTGTAATCTACACCTTAAAAGCCATACTTTTAAAGCATCTATTTTCTTCTTATGTGCATGTGTGCCTGGGTGCATGCATGTAAGTAAGTATATGCAGGTGCTCAAGGAGGCTGGGAGAGGGCAGGCATCAGGTCCACTGGAACTGGAGTTACAGATGATTGTGAGCCACCAATGTGTGTGCTGGGAACCAAACCTAGGTGCTCCTAACCACTGGGCTATCTTTCCAATTTAAAAAAAAAAAACCTATTTCTTTTTTTTTTTTTTTTTTTTTTTTTTTTTTGAGATAGGATTTCTCTGTGTAGCCCTGACTGTCCTGGAACTCACTCTGTAGAGCAGGCTGGACTCGAACTCAGAAATCCACCTGCCTCTGCCTCCTGAGTGCTGGGATTAAAGGCGTGCACCACCATGCCTGGCTTAAAAACCTATTTCTTAATAGGGTAAGTATCTCCAATCAGCAGAAATGTGTGTGAATGTGAGTCTGTGTGTGTGTGTGTGTGTGTGTGTGTGAGTGTGTGCACGTGCGTGCATGTGTTTCTGAACCTAGAGAAGTCTCTGGAAGGCTAGGCCCTAGGACATAGGCAGGGGAAGACTGGTAGTGCAGCACACATAGAAACAACTGCCTAACATTTTTAGAATTGACAAACAGGTTTACAGAACTCATCTCAGTCAACTTTCACATACAAACACATAAATGTAAAAAAAAAAATGCATGTAAAGAAATAATGAAAAATATGTATCAACAAAGAACGAAAATTATCTGAACTCAGCCAGATGTGGTGGCTCATGCCTGTAATCTCAGCAGTGAGGAAGCTCAGGTAAAAGAATCACCTAAATTTGGGGTTGGACAAAGCTAACACACAGTGAGTTCCAGGGCAGGCAGGATTACATAGAAAGACTGTCTCAAAACAACAACAAAAACAAACAAAACAACAACAACAACAAAACCAACCAACTAAAGAAACAAATAAATACTTGGCTGGAAAGATGGCTCAGTGGTTAGGAGCGCTTGCTCTTGCAGAAGACCTGAATTCAGTTCTCAGTACCCATACGGTGACTCACAACCAAGTTGTGTTCTGGGGCATATGGTGTCTTCTCGGGCACCAGGCATGCGCAATGCTGCACACACAAATGCAGCAAACGCTTACATACCTAAGACAAGATTAATATTTAATATGTGTTTTAATTTTAAAAAGAAAGCACGATTTCAAAAACAGACAAGAGATGTGATTGGGCACTCCACGAAGAGAACAGGCAGCAAGGAACGTGCCCCGCGTCTTATAGCACGAGAGCAACGCAAATCAGCCCTGCACAGTGTCTCAGAGGCAAGAGAACCACTACAAGTTCAGGTTAGCCTGGGCTACAGCGTGGGTTCCAGGTCAGCCAGAGTCAAGTCCCTATCTCAGAAACAAAAGGAAAGACCCAGGAAAACGCAAATCAGAAGTGAGGTATCAACCACAAATCTAGTAGAGCAAGCAAAATCTAGAACACAGACCATCCCAATGTTGGTTCTCGTGCATTGCAAGAAGCAGGGTCGCTCTGGGAGATAGCCTGGCATTTCCTTACCAACTGGAGCACACTCTTCTCATACGATCAACAACTGAGCTTCTTGGTATTTAACCAAACGAGATAAAACACACATGCAAAACCCTGTCCACAGATGTTTACAGCAGCTTCACTGTTGAACTGCAAACACTTGGATTGGAGGAGAGCAAGTTGTTCACTAGGTAAGAAAATAGCCAACAGATGCTTCCAAGCTAAAGAGAACTGAACTCTCAAGCCATGACCAGACACAGAGTAACTTTCAATGGCTATCTCTAAGTGAAGGAATCCAATCTTAGAAGGTTGTCTGTTGTATGATTCTAATGGAATGACATTCTGGAAAAGATTGTTTCTATTTAGGAGACAGATGAAGCTGATTTCCAGGGAACTGGGATTACTCTATATAAGTCTCACCTGTCAAAAGTAACAATGTATAACACTGAGTGAACTCAAATATGAATTGACTCTGGGTAATAATGTGCTATTATGTGAATGCCACCACGGGAGGAGCTTCCTGAGTGTGTGGAGACAGACAAGGTGGGTTTCTGGAACTCTGTGTGTCCTGCTTAGGTTTGCCCTGTGGTTCAGTGTGGGTTTTTTTACACTCAGGTCACCCACCACCAGGGCTTGCTGCTCTCTGTCCAGCACTTAACCAGCTTCTCAAAACAATGAAACCCCAAGACAGGCTAAACCAGAGCCTGACTCACAACAGCGATGAGAACAGGAGAGCCAGGAGCTGTGCAGCAGTCCAGCAGGCACCCAAGCTCAGCACAGGAAACGGAGCAGAAGCGCTACAGCAGCTGCCCAATGGCTGGCCTGCAGACTGCAGGGACGAAGGACCACTGTCACTCTGGCCTGGGATTACTAACAAGTGCCCAGCTATCATCAATGCTTATCAAAATAAATCCCAGACAAAACTTATGTCAGACGTCTGCTTCTGTGACAATCCCTGGATGTGCACTGCTCTGACTCTCTCTTAGTAATGGATGAGTCCCAGAAGAGAGGAAAACTTCCCGAAACTGTTACAGTATTAAATTCCCCACAGCATTCCTTCTGTGTTCCTTAGCCTCGGATTACATCCGCAAATCAGAATCACCCACCAGTGGGAATTTACTCTACAGTCAGTAAAAGAGAATTCCTCATTGTACATAAACAGTGAACTGGGAAGGAACGTGGGGAGGGCAGAACTGGGCTGTGTTCAACACTGACAGAGAAGTCACACCCAACAGTCAGAAAGCTGAAAAGGCCAGCTCTTTGGCTGGGGTTTCATTTGTTTGCTTGTACTGTGTTTTGTTTTCTCTTCCTTCTCTATCCAACCTGTCCAACAACACATTTCCTATTAAGCAGAATGTTTTTCACAGTTTCCATGTGCAGCACATAGTGAAAAATACTTCCCACGCCTGGAGCCTACACTTTTCTTTTAAGGGCCTTTTTACAAAAATCTAAGGAACTGTGAAGTTGGCCACCTTAGTATCTCTATGTCTTTAAATCTACAAGTGGCTTTGCATCAGTCATCTTCCATACCAGGGGCCACTTATCTCCACAACAGTTCACTAAAGAAAAACTTGTTAAGCCACGTCAGACAATCTGCAGCTTTTCCTTTTAAAATGGTTTTCACCCAATGGCTTCTCTCCCTGCCGTGCTGCTGATCACAGTGCGGTATAGTTTGGCACTGGCGATGGACCCTGGGCACAGGCCAGGCGCAGAACCAGCTCTACCTGAGCTCCTCCCATCCCCCCCACGACAGATGTTCAACTTCTTCTGAACTCAAACTTGCAGATCTGAAAATGCAAAGCACAATTGGCTCTGAAGTGTTTACTTTAGTTCCTCTCCTCCAATGACAAGGCCAGGCCAAGCCAACCTTCCTCTTGGGTTTGAGAGAATACTTCTTATATACAGCTAGCAAACATTCCCAAGATCCCTCGGGAACAATTCTATGGCCTTCTCAAGAGTTTTCAGGGAAAAAAAAAAAAGATGAAAAATTAAAAATCAGCAGCTTTGCAAAAATCTACATTTAAAGAAAGAGGTTAGAAACAACTATTTGAAAACTATACCACATACCCTGCATACTGCAAATTTACCAGATTTCAATTGAGTTTTTAGGAAAGAATTCTTTATTAACAAACCACTTAAGATACAAAGTTTTTAGATACTGATTCTGGAATTCCATGAACTGTTGTCATTACACAAACAGAGGACTATGGAAGTGAAGATACAGAACAGGGCTTCTCATCTGGAGCCAGCCTTTGCTCCCTGTGAACTTTTTTTGGCGACAAGGAGAACCCACTGAATTTTCTCATTGCTTCTCTGGGGCTCGCTCTTCTGCCTTCTCAGGAAAGTCGGTGTCTGATTTTGACTAGGAAGACCGGAAAGCATCTCCAGTCTCCACCTTGCTGGGCGCATCTCTCCCTCAAACTTCCTGGCAGCTGACCGGGGCAAAGGTTGTTCCCTTTCACAGGTGGGGTTGGTTGTTGGTGGGGGAAAGGAGGTCTGAGAAGAATGCCCCAAGCTGGTACAGAGCCTGGTAGGATTAGGGGCAGAGGAACAAGATCCTGTTAGAGCAATGGAAAGTCCCAGAGCTCCTGGTCCAAAGGATGTGATGGGAGCAGCCAGCTTGGAAAGGGCTGGGGGGGGGGGGGTCTGGAAAAGGAACTCCAGAAGATTCCATGCTGGGAACCTACATCAGCTTCCCAGTAGAGGACCAGTGTGATGGGGACCCAGACAAGGATCCCTGGTCAGGGCTGGGCTAGCCCAGGTCAAGGTCAGCTCTGTTGGTGGCCGCAGACACCTGCACTTCCACCCACAGGCCTTACTGCTCTGTTTACAGTGATCTGCTCCAGGCACCCCCCCCCCAAGAAGAGGCAGGGGGGGTGCAGGGGGGTGTTCTGGAGAGACATTCTCTGGGTCAATGGATCTGTGATCATTTGATTTTTTTCCCCCTTATAAACTTATAACCTGGCTTTTCCCTTCAATTCCTGTGATATATGCCAATAAAGTTTGCCATGATTTTCACCAAAAAAAAAAAAAGAATAGGGCTTCTCCCTGTGAGCCACCATGAGATGGCAGGATGCGCTTTCTGCACTGGGCTGCTGTCAGCACTGGCAGTCCCCAGCCCAATGCTACCTATTGTACCCAATGCTACTATGTATACATGACTGTTATACTCATTGGATCTTTCCTTTTTCACATAATTGAAAAATCATGAAGGAGACAAAAGTAACTAAATAAAAAGCCTCAGCTTATCAATGTGCTCAACTAAGATCTGAAACAAATAACTCAAGGTGCATCAGTGCAAAACTGAACTGTACATTTCTCTGACTGCCACACAACTTCAGCAAACAGTGAGCAATCTGGGGCCAGATCCCAACGGTGCAAGCTCTTGTCAATAATGTAAAACTACCACTGGGGCTAGTCAAGACTCTAAAATGAATCCTGCAAGCTAGCACAATACAATAAGTAACAAGTATATGCAGATAGATAGATAGATAGATAGATAGATAGATAGATAGATAGATAGATTGATAGATTTCCTTTTATTTATGTCTGTGTGGCTCTCAAGAATCACGTGTGTGTGTGTGTGTGTGTGTGTGTGTGCGCGCGCGCGCGCGCGCACATGCACACGCGCACACACACACACACACACCCCATCTGGAGGTCAGAAGACACTTTGTGAGGTGTCTGTGCTCTCCTTCCACTCTGAGAGCTACAGACTGAAGTCGGGCTGTGAAGATTCCCAGCAAGCACCTGTATCTGCTGAGCCATCTTACCAGCCCACACATGCATTTTTCAAGATTGAAGGAAGGGGAACAGAGCAGACGAGGCAACTGGTCTGACCTGAAATGAATTCCAGCGAATTTCAAACCCACATTTTCCTGGGTGGGGCAAGACACTTGTGTTCTGGAGGCAACCCAAACTCCCCCTAGAAGAAATCAACTAGGCCACTGAACCACTGAGGTGAAGATAGCACCCTTGTGCTGTGGATGACACAGTCAGCATGTGTCAATCAGACTAGAGCAGCTCACCACTGATGTGAGCGGAGTCGCACTGGTGGAGAGAGGGAAGACCATGTCCATGGCTGCAGACTGCTATGCTCCTCTGGGTGGTGCCAACAAAGCTGTTATCAACTGAGCGCAGCTAGATCATGCTGAATACACGTGTGTTTCTACCATAAAGTCATTACTGCGCAAAACTCAAATACAGAAAATATATCCTTTAATCCTTTCAGCACTAGGAACAAATTTTTTTAAAAAGTTAAAGGGGGGGAATAACCAGGTTGCAAAGCGTTCTGATATTTAAAGTAGTATCTAGGTGAAAACTATTAAAGTCATAACAAAAGAAGTTTATTAAAAGTTTGAAAACCACTCACTCACACAAAGTTTTTTGGTCTTTTTTTTTTTTTTTTTTTTTTACACATTTTAAAGAAATTGCCATGATCCAGGCTATTATCCTTTGTTGATGGCCACCCCAAATAACATCTTGGGGATTTGGAAATCTAGAAGAATAAATAAACAGAAGGAAGAATGTCCTAATGATGCAGTTTTGAACTCCCAGAGAAGACTCTTTAAAACAACCTGAGCCTACCCATAGTTCAGCAGTAGCATGCCGCAGTCAGCCCTGGGGTTGACTCCTAGAGGTGTAGCTCCACCACTCAACCCTTCTTTCCTGATAGAAGCAGATAAGAGCACACTGATCAAAGTGACATCTTCAGCGTTCTAATGGTTCACATCCTTCATTAACCTCTTGCTCTATGAACAGGTGCCTTTGGAAGAGCAGACAGCATGTGAACCACTCTTGGGAAATGACTGTTTGAATTAAGTTCCACTACTAGAGAAATTCTTCCAGAGTAAAGGAGCTGGGAGAGATGGCTCCATGGTTAAGAGCATCGGCTGCTCTTCCAGGGGGTCCAGGTTCAATTCCCAGAAACCACGTGGTGGCTCAGAACCATTTTTAATTCCAGTTCTAGATCTGACGTCCTCTGGCCTTCCTGGCACCAGGCATGTAAGTGGTGCACAGAAATACAAGCAGACAAAACAACTTATACATATAAATAAAATAAATACATCTAAAAAGGTATATAAAGTAACTAGAAAGAACATAAGTACAACAGGTCCAACTATGTTCCTTATAGCTAAGCTCGCTATTCAAGTTAGTTTGTCATACACACTCTTCTCACAAAAGGCATTTTCCAGAGTAGAACCAGGTTCTCCCTCAGCAGCTGGCTTCAGCACTCACTCCTACAAAGCCGATCTTCAGTCCTTGCCTGTCCTCTGGTCCTCTGTGTGCTAAGTTAAAGCTCAGAGCTTTTTATCCTTTCACCTTATAAAGCTCAGCGTTCCAAAAGAGGACACAATCGATTCCACACAAGTTGGCCCCAGCAGAGGTAATGAAAACTTAAGAAAACTTAAGGAGGTAAGAGAGTGACAGACTCCTAAGAGCCACTACGGATACCTGTGCCTACATCTTTTCTACAGAGGAAAGGACTTGTTTCTACAAGTCACCAATAACCGCATTTCTCATACGTAAAGCATTCTTGAAAACATAATTCAAATCAATAAAACTTCTTAGAGTCCAGTGAGGTTAGTATTTTCCAGACTGAAACAGAACTAAACATTCATACCTGTGGTTGAGCACTGTGGAATCTGTGTCGCGTACTCCTCTGGCACATTTTGGAATCTTTGCACATACAAGTGTCTTGAAAATCTTCCCAGCACCAGAAGTGGCTTTGGTCGGACATCTGGCTGACTCCTGTTGGCCTACTGGCCAATTTGCGCTGTTTGCTGTACCACCACACATCTCCTGAGAGCACAGATGCTCTTCAGTTGATCCTGACCATCAGTGTGGACTAGCCCACTCTGGAAAGCTCCTTCATCATCTGAGGGATATTCCACAGAGACGAGCAGCAGCTCCAGTCTAAAGATCATTTCACTCCAAGTCCGGCACATGAGCCAAGCTACTACTAACTTCCTCTTTCAGGAGCTTAAAAAAAGGGATGTTCATTCATCATGCAAATGAAGCCCAGGATGACTTCTAGAAGCGGATGTGCTCTCAGTAAACCCATAATAAAGTGGACACGTACTCTCCCTGCTTTTCCTACGCCTGCACTCTGGCACACTCAACAGGTCCAGCAGCTCGCACTGACACACACCCTCTGCATCCCGAGCTGAGTGTACGAGCAGCCCTGCCTCACTAGTCACGAGCCCAGCTCATGTGGCTCTGGGTAAACCTCCAGCTGCAAGGTTGCTCTGACATTGGCCGCACCACCCTCTTAATGGTTCTCATGTGAGTATGTATCAGCTGACAGCTCCTACCACAACCTTGCAAAACTCTGTCCACAGTGAGAGAAGGATGGCTACCCACAAGAGTCGAATGGAGAGCTTAATATGTAGGAGACATGTGTGGGATGGGAAGCAGAGCTGGGGCACACTCTGGCCATGGTGTGAGTGGGGACAGGGGAAGTCATGCTGACCGAGAGGCAACTGATGGTAAAAAGCCTGCTAACTCTTGCATGGGAATTCCTGGGCGTACTCAAGCTGAGAAAGCCCTGGATTACCTGAGCCCTAGAACAGTTCTGGCTTCTGACATCAACATGGCTCACCTGGATATGAGAATGTTAGGAGATAAATTTGAGCTGGTGATCTATGGAGAAAGCGCTTTCCTTTAAGAATAAAACCCTAAACACAGGCCAAGGCTAGAAGCCAACAGCAGAGTGATGATCCCAGTTCCTTTTGCCTGGAATTAGGTTGAAGAAAGTACTACTGGGTCGGTCCATCCCTAAGGTGAGGTGGACCACTGGCTGGCTCTATGGTCTTAGTTCTAAAAGTATCTTTATAAATGACCCACTAATTTAAGGTAAGGAAAACCAGGGATGACAGACCCAGGCCTCAGTCGATTTAAGACACTTTGCATGCTGTACATGGGACCAGGAAAAAAAAAAAAAAGACTTCCCAAGTTTCAGATTGCAACATACCTATGACAACCAATTGTCTTCTCTGTGGCAATTGCTAAATTGATGGTGTCAAGACAGACCTAGATTAGGAGAGAACAAATTCCTTTTTGCAGGAAGTTTTGACCCCCGGCCACAAACTGGCCACGGGTTCTTTTTTACCTTTCAATTGTCTAAAATAACTCAAAAACAGGGAACATCCCAATATGAAAATGAGTTCCTGTTTAAGGGAGAGGCCGGCTTGAGGACACAAATGGCCTACTAAAGAGCAAACCAGCATCTCTCAGTTATCTGACGCTCAGACTAAACCTGCAGAGGAAATGAGAGGACAGGCTCAAGACAGACAGGATAATGCTTTAAATATGGCATATACTGCAGGGGTGGGTGGGAAGTGCGGGTGGGAGGATGGCACGCACCTTTAATCCTAGCACTGGGAGACAGGCAGGTGGATCTCTGTGAGTTCAAGGCCAGCCTAGGCTACAAATCGACTCCAGGACAGCCAGAGTTGGTTACACAGAGACACTCTGCCTCAAACAAGCAAACAACAAAAAAGGCTCAAATCCTGAATTCTATATAGACATGTAAGGGAAATGCATCTCACTTTTTGTATAGAAAAATGAATTTGGGGGATGATTTGATTTGGCTAGCGTGCCTGAGGCCTGACATTTAGTCCCCAGCACTTCACAAACTGAGAGTGGTAAACCACATTAAGTCTCAGCACTAGAGATATAGAGACAGTCTGAGACCAACCTGAGGTACATGAGACTGTCCTTAAAAAATAGTAATAATAAAATAAATGATATTTTGGCTTAAAACTTCAATCTGTACTTAACTAGTATGTAAGGAAGGATCATAAGACACTTTTTTTTTAAAGAGGGGGAAGGATACTAAGATAGAACCCAGGGCTTTATACACGCTAGGCAAGTATTCTGACGATTGTGCTATACCGCCAGCTGTCATGAAATTCTTTTTCAACATTATACACATACTTAGTAGTTTAGTCACAAAACTGCTATTTCCAAAGTAATTCCAAATAATGTCATAAATACACCCATTTTATTCCTTATCCAAGATCCACATACATATAATTTAAAACAAGAATAACAGACAAAAAAAGGCGGGCTGGTGAGGTGGCTCAGCGGGTAAGAGCACCCAACTGCTCTTCCGAAGGTGATGAGTTCAAATCCCAGCAACCACATGGTGGCTTACAACCACCCGTAATGAGATCTGACGCCCTCCTCTGGTGCGTCTGAAGTCAGCTACAGAGTACTTATGAAGAAGAAGAATAAAAACGAATCCTTGGACTGGAGAGACCAACCGGAGCGAGCGGGGCTGGCCAGAGCGAGCAGAGCGAGCGGGGTGGAGCGGAGCGTGTGGGTTGACCGGAATAAGGGGAAAAAACAAACAAACAAACAAAAAAAACAACAAACAGGAAAATCAACAACAAAATATTAAAGTGTTCTATTTTAAAAAAAAAAAAAAAGGCATGCTCACAGATGACATTTGGATGATAAGGATCTGACTGTACCTGGATGGGATTCTCTCAAACAGAAACTAAAGGAACCACACTCCTGAGAATCACTCGCTTACACAGTAACTGTCTGTCCCCAGTGGGAATCTTCCATATGACCCAGGCCTCTGTCCTCTGAATTCTTCTATAATAACTTTAAGCACACCTTTAATACCTACTACATGCTTATTTTTCTATAGTATGCTGTAGGATGTTTAGTAGATTATAAACTCTTGGCAGATGAAAAGTGGGTCTTGGTACTCTTCTTTGAACCACAGAGAGATTTTTACCTCTGGCATACACACTTCTGAGTGGCTTAGCAAGCGTTCCATATTTGCATTAAAGCTTTGATACAAATCTACCTGCAACAAGCAATATGTCTCTGTGGCAGTCTGTCTACCTGCAACAAGCAATATGTCTCTGTGGCAGTCTGTCTACCTGCAACAAGCAATATGTCTCTGTGGCAGTCTGTCTACCTGCAACAAGCAGTATGTCTCTGTGGCAGTCTGATGTCTGGGATACTGTACAACCTCCCCCTGCCCAACGGTCCCACAGAGGGTTCGAGAGCTTGTGGTCATTCCCATCAATATGACTCACATCATATCTTATGAGAAAAAACATCGTAACTTACAAAAAGTGTGAAAACAATATTTCCTCTCTACATTTCCTCTCTTACTATCTTCCTTAATCTTTAATTCTGTAATTCAAAATCTGATGAAATAAATAGAATACAAAAAACACACTATCATACTTAACTTTGAAGTCTCTTTTCTACCCCAAATTGTCTCATATTTAAATACGTCTTCAAATTTCTGCAGTAAATGAAAAACAACTGTACCACCACAACCATCGTTCTGAGAGATGAGAGCGTTCCCAGGGTAGACAGAGGTAAGAAAAGGTATATTGAAATCTTCCCGAGCCCAGCACTGCTCTGTTTAAATCGTCTTCCTCCTAAAATGGAACGATCCGCTTACACAGGTCCTCTCCCTGTGGCGTGTAATTGTGCTGGGTACTCTATTCAAATGCTAAGACCACACATACCACAATTATCACCAGTTTTATTTGTAGCCCTGGGACTCGTGGGCCTTCCCTATCTTCCTCACAAAGCTCACCCACACATTACAGAAAAGAGAGAGTACCTAAAATCATCCGCAGTCACTGACTAGACCCCACAGCTCAGCTGCAGCTCAGCACACTGCCTACAACCTCTGCTGCCTCAGCTGGCTGGGTCATAGCACAGCAAACTTCCAACGTTAGGAGGCAGGGCCAGAGAGTACTGAGGTACAGTGAAGCCCTGCAGTATCTGAAAGGAATGGATACAGGTTATAGTTTTTGGTGATGGGGTTGACACCAGGACCTCACAAATGCTATGTAAGTGCTACTCCTACCACAGGCCGGGCCTCTCAGTGGTTTAAACTGCTGTTGCTCTGTTTCCATTCATAAATCCCAGGCACTGAAGCGGTCCTACAGAACAGCAAGTTTCTACCAATGAACGCGTATCACTCAGATAGCAATGGTACTCAATGTGCCTGCTGCCTGGAATAAGAATCTCTGACCATCCACAGCACTGTTTCCTGTCATACATGGAGTCTTCTCCAAAACCATTCAGACCACTGCTGCAGGACGGCCTGAACTCTAAGACTGGACACCAGGGGGCTGTGAGTTTCCACGCCTGATGAAGAGTAAGGAGAATTCAATCAGACCACTGCTGCAGGACCGCCTGAACTCTAAGACTGGACACCAGGGGACTGTGAGTTTCCACGCCTGATGAAGAGTAAGGAGAATTCAATCAGACCACTGCTGCAGGACGGCCTGAACGCTAAGACTGGACACCAGGGGGCTGTGAGTTTCCACGCCTGATGAAGAGTAAGGAGAATTCAAGGCAGGAAAGCTTCAGGTTAAGTACTGGTGTGTTTCTGTATCTCTCTAATCTCACACTGCAAAAGGGGAAGCAGTGTTCACAATACATTAGACATAATGAAAACCCAACCCAAAAGCCACAACTGAGGAATGGGTTAGAGAAGAGAAGAAAAACCTAAAACCTGACCCAGCCCCTGCAGTGTACCCACATCTAATAACCCACTTAAACAATCCTTCTACCAATTCACCTTATCATCACGAGAAACAAACAAAACCGCAGGCCACAGTATCACATCCAACCCTTTCCCTTTACTGTGTCTTTCTTTCGTCCATCTCCAGACAACTGATGCCATAGCTGTAATTCTTCAAAATGTGGTATCTAAAAGCAGACTTGAGAGTATTAAAAGGTGCTGTTTCTTGATCTCAATACTGGAGATCTAAGCATCGACTAAGTAAAATATGCAGTTTTCTGCATATTATAACCCAGAATGCAGTGTATTGAAATTTTAAAAAGGAACACCAGGTGTGGTAGCACACATCTGTTATCCCAGCACTTGAGAGGTCAGACAGCCAAGGCTATGGCTGTAGAGATGGCTCAGCCAGTAAAGTGCTTGTTGGGCAAGGATGAGTGCCCGAGCTCCACTCTCAGCATCCTTATAACGCCAGGCACAGCAATGCATGCCTGAAATCTCACAGCACTGAGGACAGACACATACACGGGGAGACGGCCAGGCCTCGCTGGCCTACCCAAAACAAGGTAGAAAGTGGCTGACAAAGACAACTGAATGCATGCGCGCACACACACACACACCCACAACCAGTTCAAGGTCATCCTGGGCTACAAAGCAAGTATGTGTGATGTCAGCAAGTATCTTGAGTTACATAAGACCCTGTCTCAAGACAAAAACAAAACCTAACACTCATGGCCCAGACCTGTAATCCCAGCACCCCAGAGGTAATAGAAGCAAGAAGAGCAAGAGTTCAAGGCCATCCTCAGTTACATAGTGAGTTTGAGGCCAGCATGGGCTACAAGAGACTCAAGAAAGAAAAGAAACGAGAAAAGGAGGAAGAAAGGAAGATCTCAGGCCAGCCTACAGCAAGCGGACTAAGGTTAGGGAGTGGAAGAACTTTTTGCTGTAGTGTGCTTTAGGAAAAGGGCTTCAGAGCCAGACTGGAACCAAGTTGGTCAGAAATGTGATCAGAGGTAGTAGGTAGCGACTCAACAGCTGCTCATCCTCACAAGGCCCATTCAGTATGTAACAAAATAATACCTCTCTCTGCCTATCTGTGCCAAAACACACCCGATATTATCTGCACTCGTCAGACAAGCATGACAGTCAGGAAATTTGGCAACATATACAAACTCAGTTGTCCAGCACAGATAATAGTTAGCTAGATTCACGGAGTGCTTATTTTGCATGCCAGGAATTGTTCCCTGGGTTTCTCTCAATCACAGGAAGTGGGCAGTAGTGATGTGGCCTTTTAACAGACAGAGAGAACCAAACAAAGGGAAGGGAAAAAACAGCTGTGCATGGCCGTGCACCTGTAATCACAGCTACCCAAGAGACTGAGGCAGGGGGATGATGAGTGTAAGGCCTCCATGTTCTATACAGTGAGTTCAAGGACAACCAAGGCAACTTACTGAGATCTTGTTTCAAAAATTAAAGACACACTGAGTGTAGAATAAGTAGCTTAGAGCTAGGGCTAGCCCACTAGCCTAGTATGGCAGTTTCCAGCACCATGAAGAGAAGAGAGGGGAGGAGAGAGGGTGAAGGGCAGGAGGGAGTCAGAAACTGGGAACAGACAAAGGGGAGCAGAGAAAGGTGTGGTAGGAGAGGAAGGGAGGGAGGAGAAAATGAATGAGTGAGAGAAGGAAGGAAGGAAGCCAACGCTTGTGATTCGTCAGTGGCCAGGCCATGACTTGCCCTGGGTGAGCATTAGGCCCCCTCGTGAGCATCCTTACACTGTTCTGACAAGAGGTACCCACCTGGGTGTGACCATCCGTACAAACCACCAGACGTCACTGCATTGAGTCAAACTGTTTTCTATTACCTTGAATCCTTTGCCGCTTAGAATGTTTGGATTCTAAGTTAGCTCTGAGGACAAGGCCCCAGTCATATGCTCTGTGGGTGACTGAGTCTCTTATCAGACACCTTGCCATGAACCCTGCCCTGCTCACCTGTAAACATCCCCTGTGCAGGAGCCAAGTACACCATGGGATGTCCATCCTGCTGCCACTTGACTGCCCAGCCTGGCACTCAGCTAGGTGGGGAGGGTACAGGCTCTCGCTGCTCTTCTTTAATGCTAAGGAGCAATATGACCCACATGGGGAAAACACTGCTGAATTATAATCATGTTGTGTGTGTGCCTGCAGGTGTGGCGGAGTACTGTGCGCAGAGGTCAGACCTGGTTCTCTACTTCCACCATGTGGGATCGAACCTGGTTCCTCAGGCTCAGCGGCAAGTACCTTTACCCTCTGAACCATCTCACTATCTTGGGAAAATTTTAAACTATTCACATTACCTTTTTATAAATGCTATTCAAAGGTTATCTGAGGAAGTGGCTGCCTGCTGAGCGCACAGAAAGAGGGGAGGTAAGAAGGTCGCAGGGGTTCCCCAGCTTATCGCATCAAACAGTAGCCCTGATAAAGAGCTGTGATAAAATGTAGTTGTAACTACTTTATTCTCATACTTTATCATTAAGGAGGAACCAAGGGAGAGCAATAAGAGGTTGTCCCAGGCCTATAGTATCACTGTCCCAAGGGGCACTGTCTGAGAAAAAAACTAGCCCTCTCTGCAAGCATTAAGATAGACTTTCGGGCTGGAGAAATGGCTCAGCCATTAAGAGCACTGACAGCTCTTCCAAGGTCCTGAGGTAAATTCCCAGCAACCACATGGTGGCTCACAATCATCTGTAATAGGATCTGATGCCCTCTTCTGGTGTGTCTGAAGACAGCTACAGTGTACTTATATAAATAAAATAAATTAAAAAAAAAAAAAGACTTTCAATTTTTTGTTTGTTTTAGTTTTTGCTATTTTCCTATGAGGTCCAGTATCAGAGACCTCAAATACAGTCTTTTGTAGCCGATTCCTCTGTTTGGGTAAAATTAATGACAGCCATACTTATTTTAAGATTATCAACAGTTATATAACTAAAGAGACAGCTCTGTGGTTATAAGCACTTGTTCTCGTAGAGGACCCACACGGTGGCTCACAACCATTCATAATTCCAGTTTCAGGGGATTCAATGTCCTCCTCTGCCCTCCGAAGGCACCAGGCATACACATGGTGCACATACACACATTTGAGCAAAATACTCACACACATTAAATATATATAAAAATATATATATCAATCATTGGAAAACATTAGCAACAAGCATTACATAACTTTTAAAATTTAACTCTGATGTCTGCAGGTTGTCACCAGATTTGGACCTTAGCAAAGGCATCAATAGTCCAGTCCTATTTAGAACGTTGGAAGCTAAGCTATTGTTGGATTGAGGCCATCATGTCTGGAATCATTCACAGGTCTCTCGTTTCCTAAAAATCATGTGAGCAGGGTACACAGTTACAAGTAGAGGTATTCTAGAACTCTGAAGAGCATTTGTAGACATTCTTTTCTTTGGGGCGGGGAGACAGCATCTTATATACCCCAGGATGTCCTCAAATGTTCCATGTAGCCAAGGATGACTCTGAATTTTCTGATCCTTATGCCTCCCTCTCCTCAATGCAGGTATGTACTGCCATATGCTGCCATGGTCAACACTAAATTATTCTTACCAGAATCTTATCACTTGGGGAAAATAGGTTTGGAAATGCACCTATATAAGAATGTTTCAGAACGCCCACTTCTCTTTTATTTGGATGTAAAGCTGTAACAATTAACTTCTCCACAAATCCTTTCCACATAGCTCGTTACTGAGCATGCACTGCAGAGAGCTATATATGGCCAGGGTCATAAGACACGCAGCACCCAGAAGCCTCATTTCACATGCTCTAACCACAGCTAAGTTTTAGCCATGTTGGATCAGCAGGGAGGCCCTCTGTGGTAAGCCTTATTTTTCACAATCCTCTGCACTTCCTCATATGTCTCGTGCTCCACACACCTGTCCCACATTAGATCAGTTCCTGAGTCTCCCTGAAAAAGAGACTTTTTGTGAAAAGGCCTCTCTTACATTTTTAACTTGGGGGCAGGGATAGCACTCAGGGCCTTGCCGGTGCTAGAGTTCCAGCGCTGGACTCTGAGGGTGTTTGGGTGTTTTCTTTAGTGCTTGTTTTTCTTCTGGCTTCTGGAGACAAGATCTCATATATCCCAGACCAGCTAGGATGACCTTAATGCATGATCCCCCGCCATCCACCTCTCATGTGCTAAGCAGCTATGTGCCATAATCCCTAACCAATAATATACACTAAATTTTGGTATAGGGACTCACTATGTAGATCAGATAGGTTACATAAGAGCCTGTCTCAAAACCAACTGAACAAGTAACTAAATTTAAACACATACATACAAATTAATAAAATAAGTATCTGTTAAAAGATGACTCTCTCCTATCTTCTTTCCATTTTAGATCGATGGGTAACAACCATAATTTATATCAGGACAAAATTAAAATTAAGGCAGGCAGTGGTGGCACACGCTTTAATCCCAGCACTTGGGAGGCAGAGGCAGAGGCCAGCGGATTTCTGAGTTCGAGGCCAACCTAGTCTACAGAGTGAGTTCCAAGACAGCCAGAGCTACACAGAGAAACACTGTCTCGAAAAAAAAGAACAAAAAAATTAAATTAAAATTAAAAGCTTCCTGTGTAACAAATGCATGACTAATTAAGAAAGACTCAACATTCTTATGTTTCTAGTAGAAGAAAAAAAAGCTACATCTGCTGCTTATGAATATGTAGAAATCAATTTATGAGAAGGGAAAGCAAGGAAAAGGATGTTGAGCTGTGAATCAGCAGACACATCTGAGTAAGTGCGTGCCTCATGGTAGGCCTGAGTACCAGGAACTCAGGAGGCATCTGAGCGTGCAGCGGGGAGGGGTCAGCTCATCATTGGGGACCTGCTGCTCACACCAGGAACAGAAGGCTGGGAGAGAAGACAAGCACACTTAGTTCTGGCCCCAGTTACTCACCGTCCATGTGACTCAGGAAAACTACTCAACCATCCCTAGTGTTAGTCCGCTCAGCTCTGACTCTATCTATCCAGCTCTAAGGGCTTTGAAATCCTGCATGTGAGCAGCTAAGAAACCCTCTGAAAACCTCTGGGGCTCTAAACTAACGGGATGTACTGTCTGTCTGTGTGCGCTCAGAGAGGATGGCAGGAGATTCACACAACACGAAGCCAAGAGAACAAGTGGCGACGTCACCACCACCTGGAAGATGATCTTACTAAAATCAGTCACCTCCTCTCTTTCATCCCAACCTCACAAAATGCACCCAGTTCTCTGGAATCTCCAAGAAATTACACAATCTAAAATAGATTCTGCAAAGTCCACAGAGAACAGTAAACTACAGGAAAAAAAAAATCAATACAGGGTAGAGAATTATAACTATGAAATAATTAGCTTCCAAATCGTCTCTTCCACTGACAAAGGCCCCTTAGACCACAATCTTAACACCTGTTAACTACACCAAATCCTCTGTCTAAAACATCTTCCAAGTAACTTTCCAAGCTAGACCTTGTAACCTCACTAGGAAGAAACCAAGGTCATTCACTCGCTAAGAATTTCCCACAATGGCCCTGTTCTGAAAAATGCTCCAACATCCTCCACAGGAAGATGGAATGAACTTGGAAAGATTTGCTTCTTAGAGTTCAGAACTGCCTAGCTATGACTGGGCCTCAACTCTTCCTCCACGGCATGTGGCATGTGTACCTTAGAAGACAGTCTCAGTCTTCTCTTGTCCAGGGTCGTAATTTGCAAGGACATTTGGACTGTGCAGGACTGTCATAAAGGCAGGTGTGAGGTGGCGTCCACTGACAGCAAGCCTTGGATGTCACCTCCTCCACCAGCAGTAGTGCTCCAGCTGCCACCGTTAGGCATCACTCTCTTCCCAGCTCACCACACGGCGGTGTCACCATGTCCCTTTCTGAATTCCAGAGCTAGGTAACGGACTTCTCAAGAACACGGACCACATCTGAAATCGACTGATTAGCCTTTAAACCAGACTGGCCTGAACAATCCTCCCACCTCAGCCTCTGAAGTCCAGCGACTACAGCATGTCACCATACCTCAGGGGTTTGGAGGCCATCTCCACTCAGACACATTTGGAGTAGCCCCAGCTGCGTGTTGCCATTGCACTGAGCTGGGAGGCACAGATTCCAAACCACAAGGATGCCAAGTGATTTGCCTCTTTCCACTTCCAGCTTCCGTCGCCGAGACCAGCGAGAAACGAAAAGGAGGTCCAATGCCTGGTGAGTAGCGGAGGTTGATGGCCGAATGCAGGGTCCAAAGTTACCAGCGACTGTCGGGAGGAAGCTGCCTGTCTCCCCAACCCCTACGCACACAGAACTGAGAGGAATCAGTACCCCTATTTGCTTCATCTTCACATTCACCAGACTTAAATGCCATAATAATGAAAATCACATGACAGGGGAACTGAAAAATTTAGCCGTGAGGTGGATGATAAACCTATACAGTGAACATCAAAACTAGCGTGTACAGGGATGTGCTATCATCACCCCAGAGGGTTACAAACACACTGTAGAGAACAGGTGAGCCGACAAGGATCACACTGTCAGTACTTAAGAGGAGTGTGAGTTTTCTGTTGGTTGGTTAACTCTAGCTCCCTGAAAGTACGCCATGTCTCACTTCACAAGCCTCGTGCTAGACTCTAGCACAGTTCCTGAAATATAGAAGGCATTTGTAAATATTCTTAGCAAGAACTATACCCACGCTTAACTGTGCCTCCTCTCAGGGAAGAAAGTTTCTAGATGAAGAAGAAGAATGTATAATTCCTTCTCTCTGGCTCTCAGCCAAAAGGACAATGCTCTCTCTGTCCATGCCCCCAACACCACCACCTTTTACCTATTTATTTTCAAAGCTGCTGTGTATGGGATGAACTGCAGCAAATGCAGGGGAATGAACGGCTGAGCAAGGGGGCACCGCTATGCCTAAGCTTATGGGGGAAAACAGAAAATTCCCAGTATTTTCAACAGCAGTTGATTTTTAAGTAAGTAATCTCTGTATTCCAAGTATGCCAACATACAAACTGTTGGGGGCGGGGGCGGGGGGAGCCTGACACCCTGAGTTCCATCCCCAGGACCCATGTGGCAGAAATAGAGAACCAATTTCCAAAAGCTATCCTTTGACTTACATACACACCGTACAAAATAAAATTTAAGTGACAATAACAAAAATGAAAAACACTAAAAAATAAAAATAAGATTTCAGAGGGAACTCGAAAACAACAACCACCACACCTCATTCACTCCTGGCTTCTCCACCTTCCCCAACCCCTAACCCATTCCTCTTTCAGAAAACTGGCAACAAATTCTAATGATGGTTTAGCTATGGAGAATCACATAGAGAGCCAGGCCGGGTGGCAAATGCCAACCATCTCAGCATTCAAAGAGGGAGGAGGATGACGATGACAAGGGCAGCTTGGACTAGAGACTCTCAAAATCCAAGCGAAAAGTGAAGGAAAATGTAAAATGAAGGACTCTATTGAACAGAGAGACCAAACTGTTTAGCAGTTCTTTGCTGAGCGCTTCTGCAAGGCCTCCAGTGTCTTCATCTTGGTGTGCAGTCAGCTCCCATCACACCCCTTGAGTGGTGGCACATGCCTTTAATCCCAGCACTCAGGAGGCAGAGGCAGGTGGATTTCTGAGTTCGAGGCTAGCATGGTCTACAGAGTGAGTTCCAGGACAGCCGGGGCTACACAGAGAAACCCTGTCTCAACCCCCCCCCCCAAAAAAAAAAAAACAGAATAAGGAGGAATGAACATTCTCAAACTGAACTCCTGCAGGGCAGCGCATGCCAGCTCCCAGACCTGGAATAGGACTCGTCAGTCCATGATCTTGAATGACTGCAGACACTAGAACAACAGGCCATAGGCACCACAATGTCTTCTCCACAGCCATGTTCCCTCCCTCTGACCTACCTTGTCTGCTAGGAGACAAAACTCTCACTTCAGGTGGGGTCTTGCCCCATACTCAGGAGAAAGAAGGCTGCAGTACCTGGAGAGAAGGCCTCCTGGTCCCACCCAGTCTATTAGTCTTAGAGCAGACCTTTCCAATCATACTTCAACGCTGAGCCCACGGTTCCATCAAGTCCATGAAATTTCCACCAAGACCTCAAAGAATGAGTCTGGAAGAGCTTCCAGAAAGATGAGCACCTGCCAAAAGGATGCCACAGCTTCCACCTGTCTCCTTGAATTTTGTGAATGACTCAAGCCCATTAATCAAGCCTGCAAAGAGGATTGTGGGAACCCTGATTTACAACTGGTAGGCCAGACCATAAGAAACCACCTGGCACTGGCATCTGCAGGGGAAAGTCTTGTGGGTAACTCCTCAGCCTGTGGGACATGATGCTACCTCCCCATGGATATCCTGCTAGATGATGTCAAAACTGAACTGGGTCTGAACACCTTAGAGGCATCCAGAGCTGATTGGTTACCTGCTTGGTAAGTGGTAAAGAACCTCACAGGTCAAAAATGCCTGTAGGAGAAAATGAGTTTGAAAATGAGTTGTTTTTCCCAACAGAGAGATCAGACAAATTCATTTTTATGCTTAGCCTTCTAGCTCAAGACATACGATAGAAGCATCATATTAAGAGGTAGTGATAGTTCGTGGCAAATACCACAAAAAAAAGGCATTATCCTAGTAAGTGAGGAAACAAACCTCCTCAGGAAGAGCTCACACACACACACACACACACACACACACACACACACAAACAGCTCCTTTCAGAGTGTGGACTCACAAATGGAGGGTAGGGAAGGTGTCAAGTCCAGTTGGTCACTAGTCAATTTCTACTTTTCACAGCTGTTGCTGAGATAATTTGTCTTAGGGTTTCTATTCCTGCACAAACATCAAGACCAAGAAGCAAGTTGGGGAGGAAAGGGTTTATTCAACTTATACTTCCATACTGCTGTTCATCACCAAAGGAAGTCAAGACTGGAACTCAAGCAGGACATGAAGTAGGAGCTGATGCAGAGGCCATGGAGGGATGTTCTTTACTGGCTTGCTTCCACTGGCTTGCTCAGCCTGCTCTCTTATAGAATCCAAGACTACCAGCCCAGGGATGGCCCCACTCACAAGGGGGCCGTTCCCCCTTGATCACTAATTGAGAAAATGACTTACAGCTGGATCGCAAGGAGGCATTTCCCTAACTGAAGCTCCTTTCTCTGTGATAACTCCAGCTTGTGTCAAGTTGACACAAAACTAGCCAGTACAATTGACCCCTTGTCAACTTGACACACAAACACATCACTAGTAAGCCTCAACCCTTAGTTTCTTATTCATCCCCAAGATCTAAACAACTTTAAAAGTCCCACAGTCTTTTTTTTTTTTTTTGGTTTTTCGAGACAGGGTTTCTCTGTATAGCCCTGGCTGACCTGGAACTCACTCTGTAGACCAGGCTGGCCTCGAACTCAGAAATCCGCCTGCCTCTGCCTCCCAAGTGCTGGGATAAAAGGCGTGCACCACCACGCCCGGCCAAGTCCCACAGTCTTTACATATTAAAAGTACAATCCTTTTAAAATATCCAATATCTTTTAAAAATCCAAAGTCTTTTTACAATTAAAAGTCTCTTAACTGTGGGATCCACTAAAATATTTTCTTCCTTCAAGAGAGAAAACTATCAGGGCACAGTCACAATCAAAAGCAAAAATTAAACTCCAACTGTCCAATGTCTGGGATCCAACTCATGATCTTCTGGGCTCCTCCAAGGGCTTGGGTCACTTCTCCAGCCCTGTCCTTTGTAGCACACAGCTTTTCCTATAGGCTCCAGCTGCCTGTACTCCACTGCTACTGCTGTTCTTGGTGGTCATCTCATGGTACTGGCATCTCCAAAACAATGCATGACCCCTTCGGTCCTGGGCCATCAATTGCAACTGAGGCTGCACCTTCACCAATGGCCTTGCATGGCCTCTCACAGTGCCAAGCCTCAGCTGCTCTTCGTGACCCCTTCATGCCTTCAAAACCAGTACCACCTGGGTAACTCTTACACATTACCAAGTCCAGGCACAGCATGAGGTACAACCTTGGCTATCTCTGGAACACAGCCTCTGTGCTTTCAGAAAACACTTCCCAGAAGATGTCACCTCACTGATGCTGGTCTCTTCTTNTTTCTGGACTGTTCTCAACATTATCTTCCAAGCTTCTACACGTCTCACAGAGCTCTTAACACCGAATGGATCTTCTGGCCCAAAGTTCCAAAGTCCTTCCACAGCTCTCCCCAAAACATGGTCAGGTTGTCACAGGAATACCCTACTATGCTGGTACCAATTTGTCTTCTACTTTTCACGGCTGTTGCTGCAATAAAACACTGAACAAAAACAACTTGGGGGAAGAAAGGGTTATTTGGCTTACATGTTATCGGCATGGAGAGATGCCCAGAAAGGAACGGAAGCAGAGACCAAGGGAGGAATGCTCCTTACTGGTTTGCTCTCTGTGGCTTGTTTAGTTAGCTGGCACAGATCCACTTGCCTAGGGACGGCAAGCACCACCCACAGTGACCTATGGGCCCACCTACATCAACGAGCAACCAAAAAAAAAAAAAAAGCCCCATAGGCATGCCTACAGGCCAATCTGATGGAGGCAATTTGTTGACTGAGGCTCCGTCTTCCCAGGTTTGTCAAGTTGACAACCAAGACTAGCCATCAAACTAACGTACCTAGACAATCTGATTAATTCTTCAGCATTAGATGGCTGCTTCATTCTTCCGATGTACCTTTAACAGCTTCAGACTGAAAAAAAGCAGCAGGTCCACAGCAAACTCTCATCACATTTGTCCCCTACCCCACCCACCCCTGCCACCATTAAGCCACTCTCCACTATCCTTGAAGCTAAAACAGGCTTTCCCACTTCCAGTCAAAGCCATTCACCTGCAGCAGAGTTTCCCTGGCACATTGTTTTTAGCCTTGACTAAAGATGAGTATCTAAGGGTGAAGAGGCCAAGAGGCTTGGGCCCCTGCACTATGACAACAGTGGCAGCAGCACACCTGATTACTAACAAAAACTGAATGCCAGGAAATCCTGAGCATGCGGTCCAGAGAGCAGGAGGGAGCAGGGTGGGGCAGTACCCAGATTAGAGGGGGGCTATAATAGGCACTGGCTTCGTGCTTTCCTGAGTGCAGCCTGTGGCCAGCAGGGCCATGTTTGCTGGAGGAGCGCTGCAAGACTGGTCTTTTTCTCTCTGCTTCCTGCCCACCATGAAGAAGTTCCCCCTCATGCTCCCATCGCCACCATGTTTTACCAAGGACCTGTGACCAAACAGCCATGAACCCTTCAGAATAAGCCTTTCCTACCTTAAATTGTTTCTGGAGTGAAACGAGCCACAGCGGTACAAAAGTACCTAACGTGGCAACTTCTTTTTTGTTTGTTTGTTTGGTTTTGGTGTTTGTTTTGTTTTGTTTTTTTTGTTTTGTTTTGTTTTTTTCCCGAGACAGGGTTTCTCTGTGTAGCCCTGGCTGTCCTGGAACTCACTCTGTAGACCAGGCTGGCCTCGAACTCAGAAATCCGCCTGCCTCTGCCTCCCAAGTGCTGGGATTAAAGGCGTGCACCACCACCACCCGGCTCGTGGCAACTTCTTTAAAAAAAAAAAAAAAAAAAAAAGACAAGAATGAAGACAAAGACTATAATTTGTGGGAGTAGGAGGAAGGGTGTGTCAGTGACAAAGACACCTTCCGTCAAGCATGAGGACCTAAGTTTGATCCCAGGGCCCTAGATCAGTGTGGATGAGTTTGAACGGACTATCAAAAGTTGTCCTCGAAAAACCAAAAAAAAAAAAAAAAAAAAAGTTGTCCTCTAAGCTCCATGTACACCCACACACATGCATATATACCAAAACAAATAAATGATGCAATCGAAATGTTTGCAATAATTTCTTTGGTTTTCTGGCTTTTAAGAAAAAACTATTTTTATTTTATGTGTATGAGCGTTTTGCCTGTATATACAAATGTGCACTGGGTGCACACCTGGTACCTTCAGAGGCCGGAAGAGGATGTCAGATTCCCTGGAACTGGAATTACACAGATGGTTATGTGCTACCATGAGGGTGCTGGAACTGGACCCAAGTCTGCATGAGCAGCCAGTGCCTAGAATAACTGGGCTATCTTTTCAACCTGTTTTTTTGTTGTAGTTTTTGGTTTCTTGGGTTTTGTTTTGTTTTGAGATTTTTTTTTTTTAAGCCTTTTGGTACAAGGTCTTATTCCTTAGCCCTGGGTAGCCTTAAACCGATTATGTAGACCAGGCTGGCCTCAGACATGCAGCAACCCTTCTGCATCTGCCTCTTGCATTCTGGGATTACGTGCATGTGCCACTACACCAAACCCAAATTTAGTATTTAAAATTTCGGCTTTGGATTTAAAAAAATATGAAGCAACTTTTTTTTTTTTTTTTTTTTTTTTTTTTTCAAGACAGGTTTCTCTGTATAGCCCTGGCTGTCCTGGAACTCACTCTGTAGACCAGGCTGGCCTCGAACTCAGAAATCCACCTGCCTCTGCCTCCCGAGGGCTGGGATTAAAGGCATGAGCCACCACGCCCGGCTCATGAAGCAATTTTTAAAGAGACCTGTCCATAAATAAGAAGCCACTTCTTCCAGAGAAGGATAAAATATACTACACAATCACTTCTAGAAGCTTCTATGAAGAAAATTAGGTCGAACTAAAAGGTAGATGATCTTCTCTATCATGTGCCTTTACTGAAATTACCCACCAAAAGCCCAGAGCAGAAGATCAAAGGGGCTGTGTGTGCCTGTGTGTGTCTGTGTATGCCTGTGTGTCTGTGTCTGTGTGTGCCTGTGTGTCTGTGGCGAGCTGGTCAAGCAGTCTAGCCAATCAGTGGGATATCCAGGTTCAGGGAGAGAACCTGACTCCTAAGCACCATAGCAGGTAATGGTGTGGTCAGCAGGGACAGGCAGTAGGCATGGTGGAGTGCTCTTGTAATCTAGGCACCCTGAAGACAGAGGCTGGAGGAACATGAGTTGGACCAAGCTGGGCTACATAGAACACTACTGAAATAGAAACAAAGCAGGGAGGGAGAAGGTTAAGTCCCAAGCAAAAAGTACCTTCCCAAGGAGAAAAGTCAACACCGTGTGAAGGACTGAGGTAATGAGGGAAGAGAGGCAGCTGGCCAGGTGACTCCTAGAGATGCCTCGCTGTTCTAAGTACATCAAGGCCAGAAAGAGGCAAATGTCTAAAGAAAACAATGCAAAGGTACATAGAGCAATGTCATAGGTTCAAAGACAGTGACCCACAGTCTAACATTTGAGATGGGGAAGCAAGAGGATCAGGAGCTGAGCACCATTCTCAGATAGCTTCATAGTGAGTTCAAGGACAGCGCAGGCTACAAAAGACCCTGCCACAAAACAAAAGTAGCAGTCATCAAGTACAGAACAGGACAAGGAAGAATAGGCAGAAGGAACACTTTCCATANCAAGCAAGAGGACCTAAGTTTGATCCCAGGGCCCTAGATCAGTGTGGATGAGTTTGAACGGACTATCAAAAGTTGTCCTCGAAAAACCAAAAAAAAAAAAAAAAAAGTTGTCCTCTAAGCTCCATGTACACCCACACACATGCATATATACCAAAACAAATAAATGATGCAATCAAAATGTTTGCAATAATTTCTTTGGTTTTCTGGCTTTTAAGAAAAAACTATTTTTATTTTATGTGTATGAGCGGTTTGCCTGTATATACAAATGTGCACTGGGTGCACACCTGGTACCTTCAGAGGCCAGAAGAGGATGTCAGATTCCCTGGAACTGGAATTACACAGATGGTTATGTGCTACCATGAGGGTGCTGGAACTGGACCCAAGTCTGCATGAGCAGCCAGTGCCTAGAATAACTGGGCTATCTTTTCAACCTGTTTTTTTGTTGTAGTTTTTGGTTTTTGGTTTCTTGGGTTTTGTTTTGTTTTGAGATTTTTTTTTTAAGCCTTTTGGTACAAGGTCTTATTCCTTAGCCCTGGGTAGCCTTAAACCGATTATGTAGACCAAGCTGGCCTCAGACATGCAGCAACCCTTCTGCATCTGCCTCTTGCATTCTGGGATTACGTGCATGTGCCACTACACCAAACCCAAATTTAGTATTTAAAATTTCGGCTTTGGATTTAAAAAAATATGAAGCAACTTTTTTTTTTTTTTTTTTCAAGACAGGTTTCTCTGTATAGCCCTGGCTGTCCTGGAACTCACTCTGTAGACCAGGCTGGCCTCGAACTCAAAAATCCACCTGCCTCTGCCTCCCGAGGGCTGGGATTAAAGGCATGAGCCACCACGCCCGGCTCATGAAGCAATTTTTAAAGAGACCTGTCCATAAATAAGAAGCCACTTCTTCCAGAGAAGGATAAAATATACTACACAATCACTTCTAGAAGCTTCTATAAAGAAAATTAGGTCGAACTAAAAGGTAGATGATCTTCTCTATCATGTGCCTTTACTGAAATTACCCACCAAAAGCCCAGAGCAGAAGATCAAAGGGGCTATGTGTGCCTGTGTGTGTCTGTGTATGCCTGTGTGTCTGTGTCTGTGTGTGCCTGTGTGTCTGTGGCGAGCTGGTCAAGTAGTCTAGCCAATCAGTGGGATATCCAGGTTCAGGGAGAGAACCTGACTCCTAAGCACCATAGCAGGTAATGGTGTGGTCAGCAGGGACAGGCAGTAGGCATGGTGGAGTACTCTTGTAATCTAGGCACCCTGAAGACAGAGGCTGGAGGAACATGAGTTGGACCAAGCTGGGCTACATAGAACACTGCTGAAATAGAAACAAAGCAGGGAGGGAGAAGGTTAAGTCCCAAGCAAAAAGTACCTTCCCAAGGAGAAAAGTCAACACCGTGTGAAGGACTGAGGTAATGAGGGAAGAGGGGCAGCTGGCCAGGTGACTCCTAGAGGTGCCTCGCTGTTCTAAGTACATCAAGGCCAGAAAGAGGCAAATGTCTAAAGAAAACAATGCAAAGGTACATAGAGCAATGTCATGGGTTCAAAGACAGTGACCCACAGTCTAACATTTGAGATGGGGAAGCAAGAGGATCAGGAGCTGAGCACCATTCTCAGATAGCTTCATAGTGAGTTCAAGGACAGCGCAGGCTACAAAAGACCCTGCCACAAAACAAAAGTAGCAGTCATCAAGTACAGAACAGGACAAGGAAGAATAGGCAGAAGGAACACTTTCCATANGGTTCAAAGACAGTGACCCACAGTCTAACATTTGAGATGGGGAAGCAAGAGGATCAGGAGCTGAGCACCATTCTCAGATAGCTTCATAGTGAGTTCAAGGACAGCGCAGGCTACAAAAGACCCTGCCACAAAACAAAAGTAGCAGTCATCAAGTACAGAACAGGACAAGGAAGAATAGGCAGAAGGAACACTTTCCATACCCTCAAGGCTACAAACTAGCAGAAGCAGGACTCCAAAATCAAAACAGAGAAAACCGGATCGATGAATCCATTTTGGATTCTTTAATTTTTAAGAACTTCTTTACTTGTATAAGTGTTTGTTTGCATGTATATCTGTGCACCTCAGAGACCAGAAGAGGGCACTGAATCCCAAAAGCCTGGAGTTACAGAGTGTTTTGAGCCACCATGTAGATGACAGGAATCAAACCCAGGTTCGCTAGAAGAGCACCCAAGCTCTTAACCACTGAGCCAAAGGACGGACCACACAGAAACAAGAAATGTAAAACTGCTAAGGAAAAGATGTGAGGATGTAGGTACAGGCTAGAAATGTGTTAATGGGACCAGAATAGCACAGGAAATAGCCCCCCACCCCCCACCCCATCCTCACTCACAGCCCCCCCTACTGTGCTCACTCACAGCCCTCCAACTGTCCTCACAGTCCCCCCACTGTACTCATTCACAGCCCCCCACACTTTTTTCTGTACTCCTCCCCACCCCCTTACAATGTCTCAAAATCAGATTATAGACCTACATACAAATGTTTAAAAAAAAAAACAGGCTTAGAACTTATTAACTGCCACATAAAAAGAAATAAAAACCTATGTCACCGGGCAGAGGTGGCGCACGCCTTTAATCCCAGCACTTGGGAGGCAGAGGCAGGTGGATTTCTGAGTTCGAGGCCAGCCTGGTCTACAAGGTGAGTTCCAGGACAGCCAGAGCTACAGAGAAACCCTGTCTCGAAAAAAAAAAAAAAAAAAAAAAAAAAAAAAAAAAAAACAAAAAAAAAAACCTATTTCCATAAGCTGAGAGGGACCAGTGTCCCCTTTGAAGCAAGATCGCAGATGGCAGTTGACCTGAGCTTGGAAACGCAATTTTAACCAAGTAGTTAATGTGAGGGGGACAAAAAAAAAAAAAGAGAGTTTCCAAAGAGTTAAAGATGAATTCTGGTACTCTGGCAAGTATTAGCTAATATCTCTCTGACATCATACATTATTACTTGGGAGTATTCAACTTCACCTCAATGCAACATACATGAACCAAATGCATTTATTCTCTTTTAAAAATCATTTCTCCTCCCAAGTTCCCATTTCTATTAACTATGCTACCATTCTCCCAGGTTACTCGATCTCAAAACCCTGCTGTTCCTTTAAATATCACTATTTGGTTTTATTATTTCTCATGCTTATAGTTCACCCTTCCTCATTCCCACATCCTGCCCAGTTACCCCTGAAGAGGCACCTGTCCATCCATCCATCCATCCATCCATCCATCCATCTGTCCTGACATGATAGCAACAGAAGCACTGCAGCAGGAAAAGTGTTAAACTCTGACACAAATCACCCTTAAACTGGACCAATCTCCGAAACTACATGAGACCAAAAGAAACCCAACCGTTAGCACGTGAATGGGCTCCTCCCATTCCTGAGGAAGGGGGAGATATGGACGTGTGCAAACCTACTTTCCCAGATGTTTAGATCATACTTAACCAAGGTTCCCACACCCGAGTTTGAGAGTTTGTTTTGTTTATTTCAGGGATTCAGTGGAGCTAGGCTGTCCTAGAACTCATTATGTGGCCTGGGCTAACTCTGACCTCTCTCGGCCTCCCAGATGCTAAACTTACAAGTGTATAGCCAGTGTCCTGCTCTAAGTATTTTTTTATATGGGCAGAAAACAAAGTTTTATCTTCATGGATAGCTGTACTCTCCTAACTAATGGCATCTCTGGGATAAAGCTCTGAAGGCAAATAGTCACAGGGCTGGAGAGGTGGCTCCGTGGTTAAGACCACTGGATGCTCTCTCTCCCATAGGACTCAGGTTTGATTCCCGGCACTAACATGGCAGTCACAACCAACTGTGACTTCAGGCCCAGGGAATCCAATGCCTTCTTCTGCCTACCATGGGCACAGACAAACATTCAGCCAAACACTAATACACATAAAATAAAGAGAAAATCTGAAAAGAAAAAAGGAAAGAAAACGGTGAGCTGTAGGCTTAGTACCTGACACTAAAACTTTCTAAAATAATCAGAGCTAAGTAAGTGGTAAAACACGTGAGGCCCTGGTTCAATCCCTGGCCCCCTCCCGTCCCCCTCCTCCCCCACATACCCAAATTAAAACTGAAAAGTTCCCATCATGGCAGAACCTCGGCTACAATGAAACTACCTGCTGCAGCCTGGCAAGTGGAATACAACAGTCCTGATGAGTGGACCCTGGATTTACGAACCCTCCAGACACTCATGTTCTCCAGCTACTTGCTGTGAGCTCAAACATCTCCTCCTGGACACACAGCAGGGAAGCCTACATCTCAGGAATCCCTCCAACCTTACCAGGTCTCACAAGACCTCTGCCTGAGCTCATAGAAGCAGTTAGCAACTGCTGGGGAAAAGACTCCTGTGGAGCAGCCTGCGGTCTGGGACTCAGCTTTTTTTTTTTTTTTTTTTTAATGAGTCCCCACTCATACACAGATGGGCTTCCTGGTGCCGCAGCTGCCCTTTAGTCATCCACACTTCTGTAAGTCACCCCAATAAACGCACTGGTTGAGCAAGGTGGACTCGGGTGGAATCACTTCTTTGGTCTGTCCTTAGGGCCTTGTCTGGAGTGAAAAGCTATTTACTCACAGCTCCTCAGGAAAGGCCCACAGCAAGCTACTTTAGCAAACACGAAGGTCAAGTCAAGCTCACTCAGCCATTGCAAGTAAATACTAGATACAATGTTAACTTCAATGGCCCCAGCTGTAAAACTCACTACCAGAAAGGGGTAAAGAAAAAATAAAAAAAAAAAAAAAGAAAAAAAAAGAAAGGAGTAAAGAATAACGGGGTGGGGTGTGTGTGTGTGTGTGTGTGTAAGGTATCTCACTGAGTAAAGTACTTGCCACTGAGCCTGATAACACGATGGAAGGTCTCCCAAAAGTTTGTCCTTTGATCTCCGTACAATACACCCTGTATGCATTCATCAACACACACGAAGGCCCAACCCATTAATAGTAAAATGTAAAGAAAAAAAAAAAAAACAAATACACAATTTGTTTGGGAACATATGCAGTGAGCAACACAAACACACACACAGATGGATAGACAGACAGACAGATGGAAAGCACTCTGTAGTAAGAGCCAGACAGCAACGTTTCCAGGTCCTCCACAGAATCCTGAACACTTAGAACAATTGGCCACCAAGAGTCCATCTTTGCACGCTGGTGCCGTTCTTCCTGCCATCTCCTTCTGCCCTAGCGACTAACTTACTCAATGTACCATTCCAAAGCAAACAGCCGCTGCCTGATATGCTCAGGGAAATGTTTACTCGGAGTTTATGTCATGCTCACTCTGGGCCACCATTAACGATACTTACTGCCTGTTAACCCACTTCCAAATTAACTTTTCAACTGGAAAATCCTACATGGAAAGTACTGATGGTTCCGTCCTTTTTCTAAGCCCCTTATTTCATTCTATATGCAAATGAAGGCCTGTTTGCATGTTCTGCCATACCAATACCAATGTCATAACTAGGTAAGCTATATCTTAAGTGAGAGACCTGATTTGTCTTACCACAAAATGACATGTGTGTATACTACATGTTTGTTGCATTACTGACACACAGGAACACCAGAGTTTTGTACATACTATTTAAGTTAATTACACTTTCAATAGTGCCGGTTAACATCTAACCTGTCTCCAACTTGTGAAAAAGTAACAGTTGCCATAACAACACGCAAGTAAGTTTAGAGGAAATCACAGGAAGGCCCCAGCAGGTGTGCAGGGCTCCCCCTGGGCACTGGGACGATGAGTTTCTACACATGCAGCAGATGTTGCTATGATGTCTAGTAACTAGGTTTCATTTTCTATTAGGTATCAGTAGGTTAAAAAAGCAGCAATGTCCATTAATTTAAAGATCTATCTATGAAATATAGACAAGCTTATTTATGACTTTTAAAAATCCAGGGCTGGAGAGATAGCTCAGTGCTTAAGGGTACGGTTCTTCCAGAGGGCCTGGGCTAGGTTCAAACAAGCCACAAGATGACTCGCAATAGTCTGTAACTCCAAGTTCTGAGGATTGGATACCCTCTTCTGGCTTCTGCGGGCACCAGGCATGTGTATAGTATACATACATTCATACACACACACATATATACATGCATACATACATACAGGCGAAATACCTGTAATTTAAAAACAAAAGAGTAAAATAGTACTTAAAAATTTTTTTAATTCTAGGTAAGATGATGAAAAATCATTTTTCAAAGATACACACACACACACACACACACACACACAAATGCTAGGTACAAATTCAGAGCTTAATCTATAAATTAAGCAAATCATGGGTACAGAGTGAAGGCATCCACCTATAATCCCAGCCAGCAAGGGAGGCTGAAACAGGAGGATTGGGGCCAGTAAGAAGGTAAAGATTCATGCCACCAAACCTGACAAGTTCCATCCCCAGGACCCGCATGGTGGAAGGACAGAACCACTGTGTGTGTGTGTGTGTGTGTGTGTGTGTGTGTGTGCGCACTCAGGTAATATTTATCCCTTCTCAGGTTTCTGATGGGGTTGAAGACTACATAGTCAGCCTTACTATAAGCTTAGGTTATTTAGAAATCCCAGAAGATGTTCTAGGTCTAAAAGGATGCTTTTAGGATGGTAATATAAGATAGAAAGTGATTTAAATACAGAACTCTGAACTCAGCAAGATAGGAGAGATAATAAAATACTTTCTCCTGAGTTGCCAAATATGAACAAACTGGATTTTTTCTAATGTCACTCTTACCTAATAAGTTTGATAAGTATTCCTATTGCATGATGCTTATTATTATAAAAGAAAGAATTTTTTAAGACAAAAAAGGAGAATTACTGAAGATTGGACTTTTGTTATATAATGTAATGCTAAATACTGGCCCCCAAGGCCTGGCTGCCCCCCAGGAATGAGAGAGTCTGCACATACACAATTGATACTATGTAACCTTGCCCCCAGGTCATCCCTTACTGGTGAATAAAGATGCCTACAGCCTATAGGTGGACAGAAGAGAGGGACCAGGAGAAAGACGCTGTGAGATAAGGGATCCTAAGAACTGGCTGGCCTGTGAGCCGGGCGTGGTGGCGCATGCCTTTAATCCCAGCACTTGGGAGGCAGAGGCAGGTGGATTTCTGAGTTCGAGGCCAGCCTGGTCTACAGAGTGAGTTCCAGGACAGCCAGGGCTACACAGAGAAACCCTGTCTCGAAAAAACAAAAACAACAAAAAAAAACAAAACAAAAACAACAACAACAAAAAAAAACTGGCCATGTGGCCTGGCCAGTTGGAGTTAGAGCAGCCATGTGTAATATATCAAGTTATAACTCAGGGTTATTTGTAGGGAGGTGAAAACTAAGAGCTTAGAAGGTAGATGTCTGCCCAGCTCTAGTGCTGATTAAGTCTTATTATAAATATATAAATATAAAAGTTGTTTGTTTTTTCTAGGAGCTGAATGACCAAAGGTGGGTTTGAAAGCCCCGATTGAGATTAAATACCTAGAGGCTGGAGAGATGGCTCAACGGTTAAGAGTGCTTACTTCCAGAGGACCTAAATTCAATTCCCAGCAACCACAGTGTGGCTCACAACCATCTGTAATGGGATCCAATGTCCTCTTCTGGTGCACGTGAAGACAGTGAGCGTCTGTATTCACATTCATAAAATACTCTTTTAAAAAAAGAGAGATTAAATATCTACGACATCACACATGTATGTAGACATACCAGCCATGGAACACATGTGGAGTTAGTTCAATGAACAACCAGTTCTCTCCTTGTACCAGGTAGGAGGTCTCCGAGATCTTCTGTACCAGAAGAGCACTCTACAGCAGAACATGAATGTGCAACATTACGATGTTCTTACTGGCTGCATTTTTAGTACGTCGGTATATTGCATTCTTTCGGTACACACAGAAAGCACTGTTTCGAACCTCTGCAGTGTGACGTCTGAGAAGGCACAGTGTCCTCCTCAGAAGTCCATACAATGGCAGCTGGGCAGATCCTGCTGGACAAAGTGGGATGCCAGCCCATCTCCCTCCATCCTCATCCCACCCTCCCCCTGAGGCAGGGCGACAAAAGTGCCTTGTGTGGCCAGCCGTGGTGAGTCATGCATGTTCCATTTACAGACGGGGGGGGGGGGGGGGGGGGGGGGGGGGGGGGGGATCACCAGTGCATGCCCAGTGAGCTGGAACAGTCCATCCTGTTTTTCCTCTTTTATATAATAATAATAATCATTTTTACAAACCTGAGATAAAGAATGCTTGGGAGAGAGGAACTCACCAACTTACTTTCATAGCCAAGAAGAAAAGAGCCTCACACCCAAGCCCAAAGGGCCACACTATCCCTGTAAATCATCTGTCCCTTTGTGCACACACGAGAAAAACAGTAGCTAGAGAAGTAACACATGTCCATGCCTACCTCCCAGTCACCCACCAGGCTCGGGCTCACAGCCAAAGCCGGGAGAGAAAGCAGGGAGGAAAGAAAGATCCTTTTCCTTTTCTTAAATAACTTCCTTTGCCAAGAAACAAAGTGGCTTCCTTAGGCTGATCTTTAGACTCAAGCCACGGAAACACAATCTAAACTAACAACAACAACAATAAAGCCCCATGTCCTCCTTGGAACTCATTACAAAGTT
>LR749983.1:637765-673285 GCA_902729485.2 Mus minutoides
TGAAGACAGTATATACAGTGTACTTGTATATACATATAATAAATTTAAAAATCTTTAAAAAATAATAATGTTTTAACTAGCATACATGAGATCCTGGGTTTGGCCCTCAGTAAAAGGGAGAAAAAAGATAATATAGATAAGGTTTCAAATATATGTGAGACACAGAAGACATTGGATATACCTTGACCATTAGAAAGTTCTATGTAGGGGCTGAGAGATAGCTGAGTATTTAAGAGCACTAACTATCTTACAGAGGACCCAGGTTTGGTTCCTAGCATCCACATGACAGTTCATGGTACCTCTAGCTCCAGGGGATCTCCTACGCATCAGATGCACATACATACACTCAGGTATACATACATATAAAAAATACGTTTAAGTCCTATGCAGGCATGTTGACCTCAAGTCTAGACAGTCTGGTTCTGAACTGTATTCATTTTTAGCCTGAGGGTTATTCAAATTGGTACTTAATCAATGAAAAGTGAAAAGCATTTGGAAGATCAGCAAATAGAACTTTCTCAAGTGTCAAACACACTATGGTTTTAAGCAGGATCCAAGTCTCAGAAATATTACAATTATATACTACTCCTAACTGCTTTGGGTAAGACTGTAAATTCAGCCTCTTTTTATTCCTTTTCTTTTTTCTACCAAGGCAATCTAAAAAAAAAAAAAAAAAAACCATGGGTTGGGATCATAAATGAAATGTGTAAGTTGTACTATATTGACTGTGACAATGCCCTATAGATGATGGCTGGCAGATAAGATCTGGAAACAGTGTGGGACTGGAGCCACTCTTGCTCTGGACCACAAACATGGAAACACTCACTACAGGATGAGGAGGAGGAGTGGAAAGCCCGGATAACAAGAGAGGTCACGCAAGTGCCCAGCATGTTGGTGAATCTGTAACCCCAGCATGAGGTTACAGCAGATCACATGAGGACGGAGGCAAAGCTGGACTTCTAGGTCAGCCCGGGTTACATAAGACTCTGTCTCAAAAAGGGAAGAGAGGTAGCCTCAACATTCTTCAGGAACATTTACCTCAAAAAGCTTGGGGGGGGGGGTCTGAGGTGAACAAGTGACAAGAGACGGCACATGGGGGCTGTCCCAGTGGCTCAGCAGGCGAGAGTACCCGTTACCTGATCACCTGAGTTAACATCCCAGGCCCACAAGGTTGGAGCAAACAGAGTTCTGAAAGTTGTCACCGACCTCCACCTGCATGCTGTGGAACTTGTTTGAGTATGTGTTCCCACACGTATACAAATAAATGTATAATACAGTAAAAAAAAAAAAATTAAAGATTACATTTTCTTCTCCCTTAAACACCAATGAGAAGACAGAACACGGCACTAATATTGTGCTCACAAAGTGGGAATCAATTTCCCTAATATGGCTGAGCCCTAAATATAGCCACATTTTTTTTTTTTGTCGTTGTTGCTGTTGCTCAAAATACACTGAATTTAACCTTATCCATGGGAAGAGTGCTGGTGGGCAAGTAGGCAGGGGACTTAAGAAACAAGTACCATGCATCTCCACAGGCACTCAAATGGCTGTAAGTAAAGTCCTCGGTGAGGGCCGCCCAAGACACCTGAATCATACAAGCCTCTCTTTCTCTCTCCAAACCTGGAATCTTGGTCTAATCTGGGATTCCAAGAAGAATTTACATGTCCTGACTCCAAAGTAATTCTACAACTCAGAGACGTTAGACAACAGCATCACGGGTAGACAGGCAAATAGAAGGCACAGAATCAGGTTGTCTGCCTAATGGAAATGCATTGACCATGATCCAGGCAATCCTCACAATTTACCTTCCAAACCACACACACACACACACACACACACACACACACGCACGCACGCACGCACGCACGCACGCACGCACGCACGCGCGCGCGCGCGCGCGCGCGCGCGCGCGCGCGCGAATTATACTGCGAATGCTGCTATTCTGTTTAATGTCTCATTCTCTCCAGGGATGGCAGCACATGCTTACTGTAATCTTACATTTGAGAAGCAGTAACAGGATGATCAGGACATCCGATCAATCAAGGCTAGCCTGGGCTACATAAGACTAGAAATACAAGATAAAAGAAAATCTTATATAACTATAGGAATATGTTTGTATATGTTTTGAATGAATTTTTATGCAATACAGAAGATGAGATTTAATCAAAATTCATTTCAAATGCAATGCCTCATGCTGGTGTTCCCAGAACTTGGGAAGCTAAGGCAGGAAGATTGTCAGGAGTTAAAGCCAGCCTGGACTAATGAGACCCTTGTTTAAAAAAAAAAAAAAATCAAAGTCTTACTTTTAAAAGGATTATTGTACTGACTCTATACTTCTTTAACAATAAAATATGGAGGCTGGCGAGATGGCTCAGTGGGTAAGAGCACCGACTGCCTCTTCCAAAGGTACAGAGTTCAAATCCTAGCAACCACATGGTGGCCCACAACCACCCGTAATGAGATCTGACACCCTCTTCTGGCACGTCTGAAGACAACTACAGTGTACTTATGTATAATAATAAATAAATCTTGGGGCGGGCAGGACAAAAAAATAATAATAAATCTTTAAAAAAAAAACCAATAAAATGCTTTTGCAGACATTCTGAACATAAAGTACCCCTAGAAGGTCTGAATCGATGTGAGGTGTTCCGCTTTCTGTTTTGTTTTGGTTTTTTATAATGATGAAAACGTTAAATGGCAATAAAACGTTTTCTCAACTAGTAGTGCTGAGAAACAACAGTACAGGACCCAGGAAAGCATCTTTGGAAACTTACCACTCAAAAGCAGAAGAGCATAGGGATGTTAAATACTGGACTGAGAGCCAATTGCTTAGCTCAAAATGCAAGACCAGCCGCCACTTGGAGCTGTGGGTCTTGCGCCAGCTTAACACATGCTAATCCAAAGGTATGTGTTCCGAAGATGAACTATTAAATATCTGCCTCTGCTTTGTTAAATTAAGACCCGAGACGTTTCATAAAAAGCATTTCCCTCCCTTTCCACTCATCATGCGGCATCAGCCTTTTAACTGATGAGGAAATTACACACTTTTATTCATCCGCTGGCGAGCTTGTCATACACTGCAAGAAAGAAGCTGCTTTTTTCGTGTGTTCACCCTTTCCAACTTCAAAATACTGTCACATACTCAGTGGGTTGGAGCTGCCTGCAAAATGACAGCTTACAGGCTCTGGGGCAGGGGAAATGCAGGTGACTCTCTCTCCAGAGACCCTGGAAGGTACACACCGATCCCAGACGTGCTCAGACGCGGGAGCATATGGAGAAATTTTGTGGGGCACCTGAGGGAAGAGGGCAGAGGATGGCGCAGGGCTCCCACCTGGGTAGACCTGGAGAGCAAGGAAGGAGGACGGCACTGGGGTTCCACCCAGAAGGAGCAGTAGAGAAGGGACAGGGCGGTTCGCGGCTCTAAGACCATGAAAGAAGTGGAAAGAGGAGTCCCACCTGGAAGAACCCGGTGAGGGAGGGAAGAGGATGCTGCTGGGTCCCACCCAGAAAGAGGGGACAGAGAGACGTGGGGTCCCACTCGGAAGGATCGGGACAGAGGAGATTGAGAGACGGGGGTCTTTCCCAGGAAGATCTGGAAAGAAGGGACCGGGTGGCGCGGGGTCCCGCCCAGGAGGAGGGGACAGGGTGGCGCGGGGGTCGGGTCTCCATGCAGCCCGCCTGCGGCCTCCCTCCCTCCCTCCCGCTCGCACGCGCTCACCTGAAGGCCGGCTCCTCCTTGGGCGGCCGGGCCTGGGCAGACGCTGCGCCGCCGCCCCTTTTGTTGAAGAGCTTCTGGAGCAGGGTCGGGGCCATGGCGTGCACGCGGCGGCCCGGGCGGGCGGCCACGCTCCGGGACCCGACGGCTCAGCTCGCAGCCCACGGCGGCCGCGGCGGGGCCATTGCGACGGGGGCGCGGCCGCCCGGAGGGGCGCGAGCGCGGGACCGCTGCGGCGGACGGAAGGTGCGGCGCCGCGGCCGCCGGCCGGTCATATGACGGAGCCCGCCCGCCCGGCTGACAGCTCGCTCCCGCGGGAGGAGGAGCGCGGAGAGGGCAGCACGAGGGAGAGGGAGGAGCACGGGAAGAAGAGGAGGGAGAGCATGAGGGAGGGGAGGAGCACGAGGATGGCCGGGAGGGGTGCACGAGCGAGGGGGAGGAGCGCCGGGAGGATGGAGGAGGAGCGTCAGAGGGCAGCACGAGGGATTGGGAGGAGCAAGAGGGACTGGGAGGAGCGCAGGGGGATGGAGAGTGGAACGCGTTGGAAGGAGTGATGCGGAGGAAGACAAGGGAGTGGGAGAGAGGAGTGGGCGATGGAGGAGGAGCGCCAGGGAAGCGGAGGGTGGAGCGGGGAGAGGCTCGTAGGGAGGAGGGGGCGGAGCTGGGGGGGGAAAAGGAGGAGCATGGAGGCCTATCGTCTCCATTGGCCAGCTTTACCCTCCCTGCGCCGACATCACTAGGGGTACGCCCGGAGTTATCACTCGCCGGGCGCTTACTGGGGCTGGAGAGTTGGGCGGGGTGCACGAGTCTTCACACACTTGACCTACTGAGCTCCAGAGCACAACTATGGAGGTTTTTGTTCTTTGGGAAGAAAAGCCCTTGAACTTGGTCTTCATTTTATCGGGTCCAGGACTCCCTAGCAGAAAGCCTGAGCTGGAGTAGCAACTTAGTGCCTGAGGTTGCTGCTGGGGATTCTGGCCCCTGCTGCATTTGAGGTCTCAGCAAGCTGCTGCCAGAACCAGAGTAAATCTGCAGGCTCAATTTTGAATTTACAGTTTATTCAGGTCACCGGGGTTTTGTTTTTGTTTTTGTTTTTTTGGTGTCTTGGTTCCCACTGGTACATAGGTCACACAAAAGCTATACGTGTGCTAAGCCCAGGTGTGTGTGTGTGTTTGTGTGTGTGAAGCCCACATATACACACAAATGATTGCTTTGCTAGTTCGTGTTCACATAGGGCACATAAGAAAAAAATCTCAACAGATTCTTTGATTTAGGGAAGCTGAGTGTGCTTTCACGCCTCAGACCCCCTGAGAATTTAATGTGCTGTGGTGCAAGACGCTAAAGAACCTGCGGTTATGAAGAGTCTGACCGCATTCAAAACAGTTTACTATTCTGTTTTGTGGCCTAGAGCTCTAACGTGATTCAGATGGTAGGTAGTAGAGCTAGAGTTAGTTACCTTTTGAGTTCAAATCCGACTCCAGCAAAATTTGAGGACGGTGAACAAATGACCCACCAAGATTTCTTAGACTTGATCAAAGGAAAGTTAAGGATGGAGAAACATGGCTCAGCGGTTACAAACATAAGCTGCTCTTGCACAGGACAGGAAATCTTCCCAGCAAGTGGATCAGAAAGCTCACAACCAAGTAGAACTCCGGGTCAGAGGATCATCATCCCATTTTTGGTGCCCAAGGGCACTGCACTCACATGCACAAAGTTACACAATGCGCGCGCACACACACACACACACACACACACACACACGTAAAACAAGCAAACAAGAGGACATTTAGACGTTTAAAATCAAAAATATTTCACAAATATAAGTAATCAAAAGAGGGGGTGGGGCATAGCTCTAATCTGCTCAAGGCCCCCAATCCAGATGTTGCTTCCTGGTTTCTAAATCTGGGCCTCTAGCACTGCCACATGGCTCTGTATGTGAAGAGGAACATGGATATTGTGAATGCTTGGAGATGACAGGATAACAGTGAAATGGAAGGGGACTCGTGAGGGCTGTCTTCCATAGGCCGATCTATCAGTTTATGTGACTTGTTTCCTTATATTATGCATGTTCTGTAGTTTAGTTTGATTTTTTTTTTTTTTGACAAGGTTTCTCTGTATAGCCTTGGCTTTCCTGGAACTCACTCAGTAGACCAGGCTGGCTTCGAACCGAGAAATCTGCCTGCCTCTGCCTCCCGAGTGCTGGGATTAAAGGCATGCACCACCACCGCCTGGCAGTTTGATTTCTGTTATATTCTCATGGACACTGTTTGTGACCTACTGAAACCTGGCACTCCTTCCTGAAGAGGCTAGAGGAAAAGCAGTTAGGAGAGGTTTCTTCCCTCCTAACAGATATAATTATTAATATTTAATATCTGGATATAATGTTACAACTATCTTGATAGAAGCTCCCAGGTGAAACCAGGACAAGATATGGTGAAGACAGAGCCTTTAAGATAATTTCATATTTAAAATTTTTTTCTCTATTGTTTATTATATCATGAAAAAATTTGTATTTTTAACTCCTGGTCTGCCAGAGAAAATACTCAACACCAATGAGCTCATCCCAGTATTGTTGTTGTTGTTGTTGTTGGGGATTTAACCTAGGACAAACTACTCTGTTCTCATGTGATTCGTGTGAGATATATATATGTGATAGATATAGATATAGATATATGTATATACATATATACACACACATATATACATACACATATACAGACATATGTATGTATGTGTGTGTGTGTATGTGTGTGTGTGTGTGTGTGTGTGAATATAAAACTGGCAGGTGCTACTCACCTGGTTTACCCAGTGCTGAGCTTTGGGTATGTTAGACAACATGAGCTGCATGCCCAGCCCAGTCTATTTTTTTCTAGTACTTCCAGAATGTTTCTTTCATCAGGTTTTCCTCTCTTTGCCATTGCAAAAAGACAATGAAAAGTTCTCAGTTCCCATCAGTGATTAATTAAAATTCTAAAATAATGACAGATAATCTCTCCAGATTACTTCTATTTTCTTTTATGGAACATTGCAGTCTTGGGGCCATTCAGTAAAGGAAAGAAAGCAGCTCTTTGTTTCACTATTGAATCAACTTTGTAGGAGATTCCAAATTCTATATCCTTAGTGGGATATGATGATTCATACATCATAGCATCCGACGGGCCACAAATTCAAGTCTAGTCTGGGCTATACAGTGAAATACAGAGTGACACTGTCTCCAAAACAAAAACTATCAATCAGCATAAATTTTTTTCGTTTTACCTTTTTTTTGTTTTGGGTTTTGTTTTGTTTTGTTTTGTTTTGTTTTTTCGAGACAGGGTTTCTCTGTATAGCCCTGGCTGTCCTGGAACTCACTCTGTAGACCAGGCTGGCCTCGAACTCAGAAATCTGCCTGCCTCTGCCTCCCAAGTGCTGGGATTAAAGAAAAAGAGACAGGAAGATCTGGATGCAACAGTCATCATCAGCTACATGTGGCATTCAAGACCAATCTAGGCTACACAAGACCTATCTCAAAATCAAGAAATGAGTCCCTCCAAAAAACCCAACAAGCAGCTGAAAGAGTCAGATGCAGATATTTACACCTCACCAAAGGACAGAAGCTGCTGACCCCTGTGATTGAATTAGGGAAAAGCTGGAAGAAGCTGAGGAGGAGGGTGACCTCAGTTAGTTGGACCAGCAGTCTCAACTATCCTGGACTCCAAAGAGAGCTCTGACATTGAGCCACCAACCAGGCAGCATACACCAGCTAATATGAGGCCCCCAACACATATACAGCAGAGGACTGCTGGGTCTGGATTCAGTGAGAGAAGAAGCACCTAACTCTCAAGAGACTGGAGGCTCCAGGGAGTGGAGAGGTCTGATGGGGTTGGGGTGGGGTGGGTAGGGACATCCTCTTGGAGATGGGGAGGGGGGTTGGGAGGAATGTACGGGATGCGGAACAGTCAGAGGGTGGACCAGGAAGGGTATAAAATCTAGAATGTAAAAAAATATATATATATATATTGAAGCCGGGCATGGTGGTGCACGCCTTTAATCCCAGCACTCCAGAGGCAGGCGGATTTCTGAGTTCGAGGCCAGCCTGGTCTACAAAGTGAGTTCCAGGACAGCCAGGGCTATACAGAGAAACCCTGTCTCGAAAAAAAAAAAAAATATTGAAATTTAAAACAAAAAGAAATTAATGAAATCATTGCCCCTGTAAACATAGTTGTAGCTAAGAAGTAAGTAAGCTCTCAAGTGATAGAGCTAATCCATGCAAATTGATCTTGTGTATGTGAATAGAACTCCATTTACCTGACACTCTCACAGTGGAGACCACTCCCATGATACTAAAATCAGGAAATTTTCATAATCAACATGATAATTGAACATTTCCTCCTTTTAGAAACCTACCTGCATTTTGTCATGGTGCTGGTTTGAGAGACTCGTGTTCGAGGCTGGATTCCACATGGTTATGCAGCTGAGGACAACCTTGATCTCCCCCATGCTCCTGCCTCTACTATTGGGATTACAGTGTGTACCCCCATGCCTGGTCCAGAACCTAAAAGCCTGGCAACCAGGACTCAATCCTGAACTCACGTTAAAGGGAGAAAGAGAGAAGAAACTCCACAAAGTTCCCAACACACACCCCCCCCACACACATACATTTTCTGTTTTATTAGCTATTCTCTGAAGGCTTTCCCCAGCTCTCTCTGTCCGTTTTTTTGGAGGTGTGGGCTTTTGTTTATTAAGTTACCTCATGGCGCTGTCTTCATTTCTCTTTCGAAACAGGATCTTCTATGTACCCCACACCGGTCTCAAATTCAAGCTCCTCCTGACTTCCCCTCCCAGCAGCAGCCGCCAGGGATCACAGATGTGCACCATCATTCCTCGCCACTGCTTTATTCTTGTTTTGTGTGTACATGATTTGTGTGTGTTTGCGGGTGTGTAGTGGTGGGTTGAAGGCATATTGTGTGTGAATATGGAGTCCAGAAAACAATTGTTCTCTGTCTGTGTGTGTTATATACACATGTATGTAGATGGCATGTACACAGATCAGAGGAAGCTGTCACCTCCCTAGTCTATCACTCCTACTCTGTCAGGACAGGGTTTCTCACTGAGCTTGGAGCTAGGGTGTTGACCAGCAAGCTCAGTGATCCAGCCTGTGCCCCCAAACTGTGCTATCCATACCCAGATTTTTGCATAAGGGCTGGGGATTTGAACTCTGGTCTTTATTCTTTTTTTTTTCTTTCCGAGACAGGGTTTCTCTGTGTAGCCCTGGCTGTCCTGGAACTCACTTTGTAGACCAGGCTGGCCTCGAACTCAGAAATCCGCCTGCCTCTGCCTCCCGAGTGCTGGGATTAAAGGCGTGCGCCACCACGCCCAGCTTCTGGTCTTTATTCTTTTTTTTTTTTTTTTTTAAAGATTTATTTATTTATTATATGTAAGTACACTGTAGCTGTCTTCAGACACTCCAGAAGAGGACATCAGATTTTGTTACAGATAGTTGTGAGCCACCATGTGGTTGCTGGGATTTGAACTCGGGACCTTTGGAAGAGCAGTCGGCACTCTTAACCACTGAGCCATCTTGCCAGCCCCTGGTCCTTATTCTTAAGCAGTACTGTTATCCAGTGAGCCTCTCCACCTTAGTTTTTGAGACAGGGTCTCTCGCTGTACCTATAGTTCAGCAACTCTGCCATACTGGGTGGCCAGTAACTCTCAATGATCCCCCTGTTTTTACATCTGTAGCACTTGGATTATACAACTGTATACTCATGCCCAGTTTTTAATTAGGTGCTTGGAACCCAAACTTGGGTCTTCATGCTTGAATGGTAGGCCCCTTACAAACTGGGCCATCACCCATCCTTCCTATTTTTTTGTTTTTAACCAACAATATTTTTTTTATAACTATATTTTCCCATACTCTTTTTTTTTTAAAAAGATTTATTTATTTATTTTATGTATATGAGTACACTGTAGCTGTCTTCAGACACACCAGAAGAGGTCATCAGAATCCCATTACCAATGATTGTGAGCCACCACGTGGTTGCTGGGAATTGAACTCAGGTCCTCTGGAAGAGCAATCGGTGCTCTTAACCACTGAGCCATCTCTCCAGCCCCAACCAACAATAATTTAAAGTGTTTCTGGGGTACAGTGTAATATGTTGATACATATACTGAATTTATAATGATTATATTCAGCTTGTTTGTTAGCGAATGTTCTTTTTGGGAAGAGAACATTTTAAAAATCTATTCTTTTCACAAAGGATACACACTATATTCATACTGTGTACACTATTATTAGCTATGTCACCATGGTAACAATATATGACATTCAGGAAGCTTACTCCTCATAAGTGAGACTTGACCTTTGACCAATCTCACCATCCTCTGACTTCCCCAACCCCCAGTCTCCAACAGCCACATTTACCCTCTCTCTGCCTCTGTGAGTTCCTGCTGCTTAGCTTTGTGAACCAGTGAGGTCATATGGTTCTTATCTTTCTATGGCAGACTTATGGGCTTGGCATAGAATTCTCCAGATTATTATTGCAGTTATCAAAAGTGAAAACATTTTCTTAATTCATAAAGACCAAATAGGGTTGTATCCTATATACCATCCCATTTTTTTTCTTCCTTTACTTACATGTGTTCTTTCTTCCCCAAAGCTGTGAATTAAACCCAGGGTTTGCACATGCTGGACAAGGGAGCTACCACTTAGCTTCCTTCACGGCCCTTGGTGGAATTTTTGTTAGTTTGGCTTGATTTGGGGGTATTACTGGTTTTGTTTGTTTGTTTGTTTTAAGGCAGGGTTATATTTTGTGGACCTAGATGATTTCCAATTCAACATTTGCCAATTTAGCCTCCCTAGAGCTGGGATCCCAGGCCTCAGTCACCATTCTTGGCTTCACAGACAGCTTGTTTGTTTGTTTGTTTGTTTATATTTGGGAGTATTTGTTGCTGGTGCTGTTGTTGTTGTTACTGTTTGATAAGCATCATGGCATACATCTGTAGTCCCAGCACTTAGGGATGTTGAGGCAGGAGGGTGACTGGGAGCTGGTGACCATCCTGGATAAAAAACTAGTGATACACTCTCTCAAGCAAGACAACAATTAAAATGGTAACTTTTTGTATGTGTGTTAAATACTGGGGCAGGGTCCAGAGCCTGGCACATATTAGGTGTGCTACCTACCACTGAGGTTATCACAAGCTTTAAATTACATTTCGGTTTATTTATTTATTTACATATTATTTTTAAGATATGGTCTCACGAAGTGGCTCAGAGAGCCTGTAGCTCAAGTAGCCCAGGCTCCAGCTCCTCTCAGTTTGGGCTACTTTAAATATGCTTTTTCTTCATCTTCTCATCTTTTTCTCTCAACTTCTCAAATGGACTGGAAACGCTTATGAGATTGCTAATAATTTCCTAGGTGCGTGGCATAAAGCTAGACTGGTTGCTAAGGAAAACACACTTGTTGGATGCATGAATGAATGAAAGACTTGATTCAGGAAGAATCTGGGGATGTGCCAGAAAAAAAAAAAAGCCCCAAAGAATCCTAATCCCTAGAAAATGGACGACAGACTGTGGTGTGGTAGAGCCATGCTATCAGAATTTCCTCTGACCCCTGTGAAGAGCCAGCCATGGCCCACTCAGCCTGTTGAGTTCCGTGAAAGAACTTGTGTTTTATAAAAAAATAATAATAATAAAGAGGAGAGGGATATGTTTGGTGGATGTAGGATGTATAGTCAGGTGTGGAGGAAGGAGGTGCCTCTGAGGGCTCACGCGGAGGCATCCCTCCTTCACCAGACCAGCCACACTACGGTATAGCATAGAATAGAGTTTATTCAGGGAGTGGGGAGGGGAGTTGAGAGGGTGGAGACAGGAGAGAGAGAGAGAGAGAGAGAGAGAGAGAGAGAGAGAGAGAGAGAGAGAAAAGCCCGGCATGAGTACGTGGAAAGAGAGGGGGAGGGGAATGAAAGAGAGGGGGAAGGGGCAAGAAGACCGAGGGGAGGGGCAAGCAGCCCTTTTATATTGAGTCAGGCACACCTGGCTGTTGCCAGGTAACTGTGGGGCGGAGCCTAGACAAAATGCTAGCAGAACTGATCTGAGCTGCTTGCTCTATGGACTGCTCAGCTTCTTGGCCTCAAAATGTGGCTGTAAAGAAATCACTGAAAGTCCTAAGATGCCCAGACCCAGAAACCTGAGAAGAATCTGGCCTTTCTTTAAAGTGTTTAAAGACTGTAAAGCTGCCCCCCCATCCCCCTCCCCCGCTTCAAGTTAGGACTATGATGTCCTACTCCTGCATGCAGCTGCAAGAGCAGAACAGCCTCTGAACTCCCAGACCGCTCTTCCCGGCCACCTTCGTCTCTCCCCTCCTTCCCTTTTCCCCTGTCTCTTTCTGTATGTCTCTGCCTCAATGTCTCTCTTTGTGTGTGTCTCTCTCTCCTTCCTCTCTTCCTCTCTCTCTCTCTCTCTCTCTCTCTCTCTCCCGCTCTCTCTCCTTGACCCTGCCTTATAGTTCCGTGATTCAATTCTATCACCCCCTCTCTCCTTGTTTGTTTCCAGAAACTCTAAAGAAGCTCTGGACTCCCAGGGTGTCCTGCGTCTCCCTTACTTCACCCTCTAGATGTCCGGGCCTGTAACCCATATTCTTTCTTTGTCATTCCTCCCCCCTAGTCTCACATGGCCACACCCCTTTGCTCCTGTAATGCCCAGTCTGAACTGTGAGACCGTTTCCCCGGCAACTTCCTGACAACTGAAGCCTCAGTTCCTTCTGTCTACACCGACTCTGCTGCCCCTCTCTCCCCTACTTCTCAGGCTATAACTGAGATTTTTACACACAGTTCTGATTGACAGCTTCAGCCTAGACAGCTCCCGGGAAACACAAGTCCCTGAGTATCTAACAAACATCTCTCCTTTATTTATTTATTTATTTATTTTGGAGACTGAGTCTCACTGGGTAGCCGTATCACAGTTTTCTAAACATCTAAAGTTAATTAGACCCATGATTTATTTGTTTGTTTGCTTGTTGTCTTTTTTTTAAGATTTATTTTATTTATTATATGTAAATACACTGTAGCTGACTTCAGACACTCCAGAAGGGGGAGCCAGATCTCGTTACGGATGGTTGTGAGCCACCATGTGGATGCTGGGATTTGAACTTATCACCTTCGGAAGAGCAGTCGGGTGCTCTTACCCGCTGAGCCATCTCACCAGCCCATGTTGTCTTTTTTTTTGAGACAAGCTTTCATGTAGCTTAAGTGGGTCTCAGACTCACTATGACCTTGAACTCCTGATTCTTCTGCTGCAATTACTAAGTTTTAAGTATGAGCGACCGTGCCAAGCCACATGTCCATGCTTTGTAACACCCAACTTCTTCCCGAATCTGCGACTGTCTTCGCCGTCTTCACTGCATCAGCAACAACTCTTATCTTTCTGGTTGTTCATGCCAAGAGTCTTAGGAGCATTTTTAGATCCGCTCCGTATATCTTGTACACCAGCACATCCTGGTGGCTCTGATTTCAAAATATACCCACACGGCTGGGGTATAGCGAAGCGGTACAGTGCAGGCTTAGGATGCGCAAGGCCTCGGGTTCAATCAGTCAGCACCACCACCAGAAACCGAGACACATATCAAGGAAACAACCAAACTTCTCAAGCGCAATGTGCCCAGAACCTGGCCGTTTAACCCCACTTCTTCTGCCGTTTGATTCAGTCCTGGCATCTCTTGCTTCCTACCAACTGTTCTTCATACCCCGCTGTTGTGTTCCTTTTGTGACAGTAAACTGCTCTTTTAAAATATGGAGGTCATGTTTAATAGGGCCTCTGTTCGCTACCTGAGTGATTTCCCCTTGCCTTAGAGTGACTTACCAGTCCCTCCAGGTTGTGCTCCCCAAACCCACGCTCGCCTGCCTCCCAGTATTCTCTTTGCTGTTATTCTGACCCAGCTCGAGTGTACATCTTGCACTCTGCTCTCAAGTGAAGCATTAGCGTTCTGCGTGGATGGGCTCCTTCACCTGACGTCAGGGCAGCTCAGTTCCACCTCTGTAAGTCCTTCCAAACCACCTCAGTGGTAGGGGAATGCAGTTCCCTACAAAGGCCTTTGTGGTCTTGTTTATTTATTTGAGATGCAGTCTTATTAACTATAAATAGCCCAGGCTAGTTTCAAACTCTGGGCAAGACTCCTGTCTTAGGCACTGAAGTGCTAGAACCCAGGTATGCATGCACTACCGTGCCAGGCTAGCCTTTATGTTTTGACGAATGTTGCAGATTTCTTCTACTAATAATGTATGTGCCAGCATGTCTGTTTCCCCACAGCCTGTCAACAGCAACTATTAACTTTTGGGTTTGGATGGGGGTTTTGCTGGTTTTGTGCTACATCCACTCCAGTAGTGACCCCCTGACAGACTGGAAAATCTGGACATGGTCCCGAGGCAAAAAGTTCAGGGAAACTTAGTCTCCTGGAGTCTTGGCATCCTGTATAAAGAATGCTCCAATGTGCTTGCTGTAGTTGGTAAACAGATTTGTGAGCTCACTTTCAGTATTGTTTTGTTAATACCTAAGCAAGATCAAGCTTTGCTTCCTGGCCTTTATCAATGCCCTGGGTGGTCCTTGAACCAACCCTGGGCTTGGAATTCAGAAAGAATGTTGCCTATTCAGTGACATTCAGAATTATCTTTCTATTGTAAGAGAGATAGTGAAATAAATCAGACATTACTATCTACTACATAGAGTTAGAAATCTCAGGGCAAGCTTAGCAACGTAAGTTTAGAATTCTTATTATAGTTACACATGGCAGACTACATTACTTATTAGTAGAAAGTCCCTCCACACTATTCACTTAGAACAAAAGCCAAGTCACTCCCATATACAGGATTTTACAATGGTTTAGGAAGTAGATTGGACTGTGGTTTTAGAGTGTTGCATTATTCATGAGGTTAGCTAGAACTAACCTCCTGTTAGAGCGGAACTTCTTAATTAGAACCATGACTTGGGTGTGAATGCCCTTGCCCTGGGAGTGTTAAGACCTCACACCTGGCTTCTAAAACTATAGCTGACCTTAGATAGAGCTGACTTTGTCTCAGTTGTTTTATTGCCCAGTTCCTGCCAGTCTTTGTGTTTGCTTCCCTCTGCTTTGTGTAAGAGTCATTAAGCATCTGGTGATCTCATTGNTTTGGTTTTTCGAGACAGGGTTTCTCTGTATAGCCCTGGCTGTCCTGGAACTCACTTTGTAGACCAGGCTGGCCTCGAACTCAGAGATCCGCCTGCCTCTGCCTCCCGAGTGCTGGGATTAAAGGCGTGCGCCACCACGCCCGGCTCTTTTTTTTAAGATTTATTTTATTTATTATATGTAAATACACTGTAGCTGACTTCAGACACTCCAGAAGGGGGCGCCAGATCTCGTTACGGATGGTTATGAGCCACCATGTGGTTGCTGGGATTTGAACTTATCACCTTCGGAAGAGCAGTCGGGTGTTCTTACCCGCTGAGCCATCTCACCAGCCCATGTTGTCTTTTTTTTTCGAGACAAGGTCTCATGTAGCTTAAGTGGGTCTCAGACTCACTATGACCTTGAACTCCTGATTCTTCTGCTGCGATTACTAAGTTTTAAGTATGAGCGACCGTGCCAAGCCACATGTCCATGCTTTGTAACACCCAACTTCTTCCCGAATCTGCGACTGTCTTCGCCGTTTCCACTGCATCAGCAACAACTCTTATCTTTCTGGTTGTTCATGCCAAGAGTCTTAGGAGCATTTTTAGATCTGCTCCGTATATCTTGTACTCCGCTGCCAGCACATCCTGGTGGCTCTGATTTCAAAATATACCCACACGGCTGGGGTATAGCGAAACGGTACAGTGCAGGCTTAGGATGCGCAAGGCCTCAGGTTCAATCAGTCAGCATCACCACCAGAAACCGAGACATATATCAAGGAAACAACCAAACTTCTCAAGCGCAATGTGCCCATAACCTGGCCGTTTAACCCCACTTCTTCTGCCGTTTGATTCAGTCCTGGCATCTCTTGCTTCCTACCAACTGTTCTTCATACCCCGCTGTTGTGTTCCTTTTGTGACAGTAAACTGCTCTTTTAAAATATGGAGGTCATGTTTAATAGGGCCTCCGTTCGCTACCTGAGTGACTTGCCTTAGAGTGACTTACCAGTCCCTCCAGGTTGTGCTCCCCAAACCCACGCTCACCTGCCTCCCAGTATTCTCTTTGCTGTTATTCTGACCCAGCTCGAGTGTACATCTTGCACTCTGCTCTCAAGTGAAGCATTAGCGTTCTGCGAGGATGGGCTCCTTCACCTGACATCAGGGCAGCTCAGTTCCACCTCTGTAAGTCCTTCCAAACCACCTCAGTGGTAGGGGAATGCAGTTCCCTACAAAGGCCTTTGTGGTTTTGTTTATTTATTTGAGATGCAGTCTTATTAACTATAAATAGCCCAGGCTAGTTTCAAACTCTGGGCAAGCCTCCTGTCTTAGGCACTGAAGTGCTAGAACCCAGGTATGCATGCACTACCGTGCCAGGCTAGCCTTTATGTTTTGACGAATGTTGCAGATTTCTTCTACTAATAATGTATGTGCCAGCATGTCTGTTTCCCCACAGCCTGTCAACAGCAACTACTAACTTTTGGGTTTGGATGGGGGTTTGCTAGTTTTGTGCTACATCCACTCCAGTAGTGACCCCCTGACAGACTGGAAAATTTGGACACGGTCCCAAGGCAAAATGTTCAGGGAAACTTAGTCTCCTGGAGTGTTGGCATCCTGTATAAAGAATGCTCCGATGTCCTTGCTGTAGTTGGTAAACAGATTTGTGTGCTCGCTTTCAGTATTGTTTTGTTAACACCTAAGCAAGATAGAGCTTTGCTTCCTGGCCTTTATCAATGCCCTGGGTGGTCCTTGAGCCAACCCTGGGCTTGGAATTCAGAAAGAATGTTGCCTATTCAGTGACATTCAGAATTATCTTTCCATTGTAAGAGAGATAGTGAAATAAATCAGACATTACTATCTACTACATAGAGTTAGAAATCTCAGGGCAAGCTTAACAACATAAGTTTAGAATTCTTATTATAGTTACATATGGCAGACCACATTAATTATTAGTAGAAAGTCCCTCCACACTATTCACTTAGAACAAAAGCCAAGTCACTCCCATATGCAGGATTTTACAATGGTTTAGGAAGTAGATTGGACTGTGGTTTTAGAGTGTTGCATTATTCATGAGGTTAGCTAGAACTAACCTCATGTTAGAGCTGAACTCCTTAATTAGAACCATGACTTGGGTGTGAATGCCCTTGCCCTGGGAGTGTTAAGACCTCACACCTGGCTTCTAAAACTATAGCTGACCTTAGATAGAGCTGACTTTGTCTCAGTTGTTTTATTGCCCAGTTCCTGCCAGTCTTTGTGTTTGCTTCCCTCTGCTTTGTGTAAGAGTCATTAAGCATCTGGTGATCTCATTGTACCTTGCCAATGTGTTACCTAACTCCTGTATTTTCTTCTGTATAAAAAGTCTGATGCTCAATTTGACAAATTGCACTCAGGTCCATACTCTCTTGTGTGGTCTGTTTGTCACTCGCCGAATCCTTGTACACTTGCTCCAGAGAACTCGTGCCACACAGACAAGGGGCCTAAGAGGGTCTGCAGCAGTTTTGGTCTTTAGACAGCTCTCTCTATGTAGCCCAAGCTGCCCAGGAATCTGCTATATAGACTATAGCAATTTGTGGTCATCTTCCCACCTTGGCCTCCTGAGAGCTGGGATTACAGACCTGTACCCCCCATCCCTGGCTGACATTGGATTTTTGTCAGAGTGTAGATTTAATTTTCATTTTTTATGAGCAAGTTTGGACATAAGTTTAAAATCCACTTGCAAAAAAAACCCTTTTTAGTGCTCTGCCCAATTCACTAGGACTGTTGTTTTCTCTCTCTTTTTGTTTTTGTTTTGTTTTGTTTTTGTTTTTGTTTTTCAAGACAAGGTTTCTCTGTGAAGCCTTGGCTGTCCTGGAACTCACTCTGTAGAGCAGGCTGGCCTCAAACTCAGAAATCCGCCTGCCTCTGCCTCCTGAGTGCTGGGATTAAAGGCGTGCGCCACCACGCCCGGCTGATTTCTCTTTCTTATTTGCAGAGGCTCTTTGTGCATTAGGAAGTGAGCATTTGTTCTGTGACATGGGGTGGGGTGGACATTCTCTAGTATGTCATTTGGCTTTATTTGTGGTGGGCATTTGGTTTTTTTAAATCATATATGTATGAATGTATGTATGTATGTGTATGTATGTGAGTGAGTGTATTGCTACAGCAGGAAAGTGGAGGCACTCATCTCCAACCTCTGAGCACCCAGGATTGAACACTGGTTGTCAGTTGGTGACAAGTACCTTTACCTACCTACTAAGTCATTCTTATGGCCCTTGTGGCATGCTACTTATGCAAAAAAAATTTTTTTTTGAGATTGGGTTTCTCTGTATAGCCCTGGCTGTCCTGGAACTCACTTTGTAGACCAGGCTGGCCTCGAACTCAGAAATCCGCCTGCCTCTGCCTCTTGAGTGCTGGGATTAAAGGTGTGCGCCACCACGCCTGGCTGCAAAAAAATATTTTTTAATATGAAAGTTTTATTTGTTAATGTTTCGTGTTGTAGGTTCTGAATAGTCAATTATACTCTTAAAAGCCTTCTCCTAGGGCAGGAGAGATGGCTCAGTGGTTAAGAGCACTGACTGTTCTTCTGAAGGTCTTGAGTTCAAATCCCAGCAACCACATGGTGGCTCACAGCCATACAGAATAAGATCTGACACTCTCTTCTGGTGTGTCTGAAGACAGCTACAATGTACTTACATATAATAATAAATAAACCTTAAAAAAAAAAGAGGCTTCTCCTAGCTCCCTCTTCCCTCTCTTTCATCTATATCTATCTATCTATCTATCTATCTATCTATCTATCTATCTATCACATATATAATTATGTATTTTTAATCAAACTTTTCATACATCTGGAATGTATTTTTGTTCCAATGTGGCATACAGCTTCACCGTGCATTTAGTATGGCTACTCATTTCCGGGATATTCTCAATCCTCCACAAATGTGAAATACTACCTAGGAGATTCTTAGGGAGACTTTGATGACCGAGTTCAAGTTGAGGTAATAACATTTTTTCCTTGTGAACTCTGTGGCAGAAATCTCACGTGTGTTAACGAGAACTTTAGATAAGTTAAATCTACAGCGTGCTGAAGGCCCACACCCAAATAAATGTGTGTCACCCACTTCTAGCTGTACATAACATGTGCGCATGGTTCTTGTGTAATTAGCTCCACCACCCCACACACATTCTCTCCAGTCATGGCAAAGGGTGTCAGGGACTGTTAAGTGGTTTCTGGTGATTTGTCTTGCCAACTGACTCCATCTATATTGGAGCAAGACCAGACCTTTCGTTTCTCAAATCACCGAATTATGGGTACAAAGAGTACAGACTTCAAGCATGTTATTCTTGTGACTACAGCATGCTAGGATTAATGATGTTTTCTTAAGATAGTATAAATTTATCTATCTTTGTACAGCTAGCTGTGAAAGTGAGCCCCTGGGTGGGATAAGGACTCTGCTTTGAACTAGGAATGACACTTCAAAGTTGGTGATACTGTGAGACTGCTAAAGGCAGTTGACTTAACATCTGCTCACTAAGATGTATTTAAACTGGGGCACATATCTATAACTCAGTGACTGTTCTCTGGATAATGAGGGCAGGAAATTACTGAAAAATTTTTGAACTGTATTTTTTTTTTAAGAAAGTGTCTCACATTGTAGCTAAACTGAAACTCACTATGGAGCCCAGGCTGGCCTTGAACTTGTGACAGTCCTCTTGCCCCAGCCTTTTGGTATGCTCTGCTACATATGACACAACTTTTTGAAATAAGCCTTGAATCATCAGAAATAATTATTATGAGATATATAATTTAGCTATTTTTATATAAATTATTGAAGCAAGTCATTTGTCTTCTATAAGCTTTAATTTCTCCTATGGGAAACAATGATAGTATTACTGTTATGAGAATTAGGAAGGAAAACATTTAAAGTTTGTACTTTATAAGTGTTAAGGGACTTTCCAAATCTGATTCTCAAAGACCAAACTCTGGAAAAAGAGAAGAGAAGAGAAGAGAAGAGAAGAGAAGAGAAGAGAAGAGAAGAGAAGAGAAGATGAAAACCTAGGGGTGGTAGTACACACCTGTAATTATAGAATTTGGAAAGGGGAAGTCAGAGGTTCAAGAGTTCAAGGCCAACTTCAGCTATATAGCAAGTTCAGTGACAGCCTCGGCTCCCTGAGATCCTGTTTCAAAAAAACAGGCAGAAAGACAGACAAATTTAAAATTTTATTTTTAGTGATAGTTTGGAGGAGACAGTTCTTTATATGAGACAGCTCTCTCTATGTTGCTTGGGGAAATAAAAATTAGTACAGCCATGACATTAAATAGTTTGACAATAGCTACCAAAATTTAAATGTACATATATTCTTATTGACTACCAATTTCTTTGACTATAATTTATCACATAGGCAAAAAAGCTGTGTATACAGTGCTGAGAAATGGCTCCAAGGATAAGAACATGTACTGCTCTTGCCAAGGGCCCGGGTTCAATTCCCACCACTCTCGTCAGGGGGTTCATATCCTCCTATGACTCTAACTCTAGGAAATCTTACCCCCTTCTGATACCAGTGGTACCTGCATTCACATGTGTATGCACACACACACACACACTCACACCTACAAAATTGTAAAAAATAATTGATTAGATATCTGTATGTGGATATAGTAGGAAAAGCATAGAAACCCAAACCTCCACCCACCAGGCACCTATTTTGAAGGACCAACCATCAAACACATTGCTTACAAAACAATGAAGAGCCAGGCATGGTGGCACACACACCATTGATCCTACACTTGGGAGGTAGAGGCCGGTTCATCTCTGTGAGATCAGTGCTAGCCTGGTTTACAGAGGGAGTTTCAAGCCATCCAGGGATGCAAAGTGAGAGCCTATCAGAGTGGGGTGTGTGTGTGTGTGTGTGTGTGTGTGTAGGAGGGGGTTAATGGGTATCTATTGCTCGGTGGTACAGATTGATCCCTGAGCATTGTAGGTGCTGGGCAAGTATTCTGTCCCTGAGCTACAGACCAGACCTATGCATGTACCGTGTTAGGTGGGTATATGTTTTATAACTTTGGGTGTTGTTCTTCAGACCATCCATTATTTTTGTTTGTTTTATTTATTTATTTTTTAAGACGAGGTCTCAAGCTAGGCTGTGCACAGGCATTTAATCCAAGCCCTTGGGAGGCACAAGCAGATGCATCTCTGAGTTTGAGGCCAGCTAGGGTTACATGGAGAAACCCTGTCTCAGAAAACCTTCTAAAAAACCTAGAAAGAATATAATATCTCTTCTTCAGCAAAACACCAAATGGATGTTGATGCTGGACAGTGGGAGGACTTGGAGTATCTTGGGGGTTCAGGCTTAGAAGGCCACTGATACTCATAGAGGTAAAACCAAAGGCAAGGCACCAAGTTGGGCCACATGGTCACAAAAACATGAAACTTGAGGAGATCTACTTATTCTCCTTGCCCATTAAGGAAACTGATATTATTGGCTTTTTTTTCCTGGGCACATCTCTAAAGGATGAGGTTCTAAAGGTCATGCCAGTATAGATGCAGACTCAAGACTGTCCAGAGGACCAGGTTCAAGGGTTTTGTTGCTATTGGGAACTACAATGGTCATGTTGGTCTTGGTGTTAAATGCTCCAAGTAGGTAGATGCGGCCATCTGAGGGGCCATCATCTTGGTGGGTCAAGCTTGTCATTGCCCCTGTGTGGAAAGGCTGCTGGAGGGATAAACCCCATACTGTCCCATACAAGGTGACAGGCTGCAGTGGCTGTGCTGGTGCATCTCATCCCTGCACCCAGAGGCACTGGCATCTGTCTCTACCCCTGTGCCCAAGAAGCTGTGGCTGCTGGCCAGTATTGATGACTGCTACTCATTAGCCAGGGGCCCCACTGACATCCTGGGCAACATTGTCAATACCACTTTGATGCCATCTCCAAGACCCACAGCTACTCATCCTCTGACCCCCTAGAAAGAGACTGTGTTCACCAAGTCTCCTTATCAGGAAATCCCTGACCATCTGTGAAAACCCAGAGTCTCTGTTCAGAGGACCCAGGCAGGCTCTAGCTACGGCTACCATGAAAGGAGTTTTATACAAGAAAAGCAAAGTAACTTAGTCTCTTGCTCTTAAAAAAAAAAAAAAAAACAACAGACAAGATTTCTCACTGAGATGGACCTCAAAAACTAATCTGGACCCACCCACCCACCTGATTCTGTCTTTCTACTGCTAAGATTACAAGTATCTCCATGCCTGGCTTCCTTTAAGTAGGATCTGGGGATTGAACTTAGGTCCTTGTGCTTACCAGGCAAGCAGTTTGTCAAACAAACTTTCACTGTATCCTCTGATTGTGCAACTTAAAAAAACCAAACTCGAGTTTGGATCCTCAGCACCCACGTTCTGTAGTCCGGCCTCTGAAAGTATGGAGACAGTGAATCTCTGGGACTTGTTACCTGTCAGATGGGGGCAAGTTCCACATTCAGTGTGGCACCCTGTCTCAGAAAATAAGGAGGGGAAAACTATTAAAGATATAGTTGTAGAAACTTTTAATCCCAATCCAGGATTTCTACCCCTCCTTTGACCATTTAGTTTCCAGACACACACAACCTTTATATTTATAATAAGCCTTAAACATCACAAGAGCTGGGCAGATGTCTACCTTCTATGCTATTAGAATCTACTTTCCTACAGATTACCTTAAATTATTAAATATAGAAAGGTTATAAGTATATTTATGCACAGAGATATTAATCTCAAAAGAAGGGAAAAATAAATGGAAATTGATATAATTTTTTTTAGAAGAACCACAAGGGAGAGAAGGTGTGGTGGGGGGAGAAGCCACCATGGGTTAGATGACTTCATGAAAATGTGTCCTGGAGGGCTGGCCGATTGGAGTGAAGAGCAGCCCAGATAAAATATAATAACTAAGCACTTGGGAGGCAGAGGCAGGCTGATTTCTGAGTTCGAGGCCATCCTGGTCTACAAAGTGAGTTCCAGGACAGCCAGGGCTATACAGAGAAACCCTGTCTCGAAAAACCAAATATATATATATATATATATATATATATATATATATATATATATATATATATATATATATATATATATAAACTAATAATTTGGGCTATCTATAGGAAAGTAGATTCTAATAGCATAGAGGGTAGATATCTACCAAGCTCTTGTACTGTTTAAGGCTTATGGTAAATATAAAGGTTGTGTGTGCCTTTTTTTCCAGAAACTAAATGGTCAAAGGAGGGGTAGAAACCCGGGTTGGGATTAAAAGTTTCTACAACTGATATCCCCACACCAACCTTTTGACAGCACTACATTGTTGAGTGTACCCGCACATGTGCACATACTTGCTTATGCTACACATACATGTACAGCTAAATAAATGAAAATCCATTTGAAACTATACAGAACACTCATGCCATAAAGCAGTCCTGTAATAAATATCATTAATTGTTTAAAAACTTAATCTCACTATACTGTTTACTTTCTATTGCAATAAAGGTATCCTAGAAAAAGTTTTAAATTATCTCTAAAATAAATTTTTTTCTTTTTTTCTCTCTTTCTTACTTCCTTCCTTTCTTTCTTTCCTTCTTTTCTTCCTCTCTTCTTTCTAATTTTATTTTTTGTGTTTTTTTGGGGGTAGGTGTTTTTTGGGGGGACAGCCTTGGCTGACCTGGAACTCTCTCTGTAGACCAGGCTGGACTTAAACTCACAGAGATCCAGCTGCCTCTACCTCCAAGTGCTGGGATTAAAAGCAGGTGCCAGAAATAACTTTTCTTAAAAATGTTTTTGTGACATTTGTTATTAGTCATTACTGTATGGTGAAGGTTTATATATATATTTAGTCCTCAAATAACTGTGTAATATAACCTTATTATTCCACTTCATTTATTAGACTAAGGTTTAAGATGTTGTTCAATGTGATTCAAATGCTGATGCACTGTATACTAGAAAGACAGAATTTTCCCTTGGTGTGCATGGTGATAGGGATGGAATCCAGGGTTTCACACACACTGGGCAAACACTCTTTAGAGGCTAAGTATTTGCAAAATTCCTGCCACAATAGTGTAGTGGTACCTGAAATCCCAGCACTCAATAGACAGACCCAGGAAGATAAAGGGTTAAAAGCCAGCCAAATGTGAGTGTGTGTGTGTGTGTGTGTGTGTGTGTGTGTGTACATGTTCAGCTTTTATACATTTATATTTTTATAACTGTAGGACATGAATGGAGGCAAATAAAACATTTTCCCATAGAAAGTGAAAAATAATAAAGTTTCCTCCCACTCATTTTGCAGAGTGAGAGCTGGTGTCCATCTTTATTTCCAGAAGTTTCTTTAACTGTGGCTAAAAAGCCTGATGTCAAGAGAAACAAGGATATGGGGCAGCAGTGCTTGAGGGCACACACTGTCCTTGTAGAGGACCCTACCTAGTTCATTTCCCCAAACTCACGTCAGCTGCTTCCACCTGCCTCAACTGCAGATCCAGGAGAGCCTGACACCTCTGGCTTCCTCAGACATCTGCACTCCTGTGGGCGCATACACACACACACACACACACACACACACACACACACACTCCCATATCTATGCACACACATATACACACACATATACACACATGCACACATACACACGCACACACACATACACTCCCATATCTACGCACACACATATACACACACATATACACACATGCACACATACACACGCACAATTAAAAATAATATAAATCTTTAAAAAAAAAAGAAACATGAAACACAGCTATGCAAGTCACCGATCCTGGTGTCTCTGACAGGTGCTATACCAAGCAGAGGAGCTTAAGCCGATGGGCAGTCTGTTAGGTCTTATTGATTGACGAGACTTCTGTGGACATGCTGAGGATTTAGTGGTTCCCCTCCCCCCAGGAGCAAAAGTAAGTCATTAAAAGATGTGTTCATTTACTTATTCAGTTATATGGTTAAATGGGGATTACATTAGAGTGTTTTATATGCTAGGCAAGTGTTCTGCCAGATTACAGAGCTCCATGTGCCAAAATAAAAGGCCTTTATGATTTATATAGTACTACCAGTTATACTGTTTTCATTTTAGAGGTCTGTGGAGAGTTGGTAGAGTGTGTGCCTTTCATGCAAAGTACCTAGGTTCAATTCCCAGTGTCAGAAAACAGAAAGAAAGAAAAAGGAAGACAAAATTACTTCAGGCTAATGCAATTATTTCTTTGGAAATCCTGATGTGAACAAGTCTATCACTCGTTTGGCTTTGTCAACTAAGAGTAAATACACATTTTACAATGAAAAATCGTAAAAAATTTTAATTATCACTTCCAAGAAAAGAAAACAATCTCATTGGTCCTCAGAATAATTTGCTAATACATATACATGAGCCTCCAAAGGAGTAAAGACCGGGATGTTGCTTTTATCTGGGCAGAGTTGATGGCGACACAGGCTCTGCTGCCCCCTGGTGGTATCTGCTGCTTTTTATTAATACCCAGATCCTCAGCCTTAGGAGACAGCTCTGTTCCTCGCTGAGATGTCAGAGCCCCAGTGACCTATCCTGAGTGAGCAGACAGTTGGCGGAGTAATCAGGTTTTGAGAGGCTGGTCTTCTTCCTAGAGGTCTAGTATTCAGTGATTTCAGAGGCTGGATTCTTAGGGCCGAAGAGTTGGCCTCAGGGGTCAAGAGAGCTTGCAGCTCTTCCAAGAGGACTGGAGTTTGGCTCCTAGTACCTGCATAAGCAGGATCACAACACTCTCTTCTGGTGCCTGTGGACCTCTGAATTGACATACACAAACTCAGACACAAGCACATTTGGTTTGGTTCTAGTAATATGAATTTCATAAAAAGCCACTGATTTACTGTGGAAAAAAACCTAGATAATGGGAGAGTAACTTTTTATTTTATTTTAATTTATTTATTATATGTGAATACACTGTAGCTGTACCAGAAGAGGGCGTCAGATCTCATTACAGATGGTTGTGAGCCACCATGTGGTTGCTGGGATTTGAACTCTGGACCTTCGGAAGAACAGTCAGTGCTCTTGAGGGCTGAGCCATCTCTCCAGCCTGGAGAGTAACTTTTAGATCAGTTTTTACATCCAGACACTTGTACAACAAAAAAATCATCCTGTCCAGCTTTCTTCTTACAAGAATGAAGCAGCATTCTCAGTTTGCCCCTAGCTTTTCTTTCCCCCCTCTCTCTTCCCTCCTTCTTCTTGTGTTAATTTTTTTTTGTTTGTTTTTTGAGACAGGGTTTCTCTGTGTTAGCCCTGGCTGTCCTGGAACTCACTTTGTAGACCAGGCTGTCCTCAAACTCAGAAATCTACCTGCTTCTGCCTCCCGAGTGCTGGGATTAAAGGCGTGCGCCACCATGCCCTGCCTTGTGTTTCCTTTTGTTTTTTGTTTTTTCGAGACAGGGTTTCTCTGTATAGCCCTGGCTGTCCTGGAACTCACTTTGTAGACCAGGCTGGCCTTGAACTCAGAAATCCGCCTACCTCTGCCTCCCAAGTGCTGGGATTAAAGGCATGCGCCACCACCGCCCAGCTCTGTGTTTCCTTTTAAGACAGTGTTTCTATGCATTCCAGCTGCCCTCAGTGATTTCAATTTAGTATATCAGAACAACAACAAGTGTGTGTGTGTGTGTGTGTGTGTGTGTGTGAATTGTGTGTGTGTGTTTGGGTATTGTCTGCACATGTTTGTCTGGATACGTGTATGAATGTAGAGGGCAGAGTTTGATACGGGGTATGGTAGGTCTCCATCTTATTTTTTGAGATAGGGTCTCTCCTTTAACTTGGAGTACATCAACTGGCCAGTGAGCTCTAGGAATCATCTTCCTTAGCCCTGGGACCACCATGTTCCCACCCCATTCAGCCTTTGTGTGGGTACCAGGGATTCTCCTGCATATTGAGTGAGACATCTTCCCAGACCCCAGAGCACACATTTTAATTAACTTTATCATTGTCATATGCAGGACAAAAAATAAATGACCAGTTTGCTGCCCAGACGTGATCAAGATAGACAAAGATTTCAACTGCCTTGGTGGTCTGTACTAATTACTTTCCTGTTGCTGTGATTAAATACCGTGAACAAGGCAACTTACAGAAGAAAGAGCTTGTTTGGGTGTGTAGCTCCTGATACTCTTGCCTCTAGTGCCGAGATTATAGGTGCTGGGTGCCAACCTGGGCTTGTTTATTTTTTTTCCTGTTTTTTTTTTTTTTTTTTTTTTTTTAAAGATAAGATCTCATTCTGTAGTACTGATTAACCTGCCACTGTCCATCTTCCTGTTTCTACCTCATAAGTGCCACCTGGCCAGTCTTAAAGATGTTTTACCTCCTTTTTTTTCTTTTTGGAGTGAGTGCCTCCTTACATAGCCCAGGCTACCTTGAACTTTGGATCCTCCTGGTATGGGATCAACTACTGGCATAACAGGCCTATGCCAAAGCTACTCGTTATAAATGTACTTTTTTTTTTTTTTTTTTTTTTTGGGTTTTTCGAGACAGGGTTTCTCTTGTATAGCCCTGGCTGTCCTGGAACTCACTCTGTAGACCAGGCTGGCCTCGAACTCAGAAATCCACCTGCCTCTGCTTCCCGAGTGCTGGGATTAAAGGCGTGCGCCACCACGCCCAGCTTAGATAAATGTACTTTTTAATTCTTTTTTTAAATGCATATTTTCTTTATTTGCATTTCAAATGTTATTCCCTTTCCTGGTCCCCCCCCAGCCTCCTATTCCATCCTCCCTCCCCCTGCTTTTATGAAGATGTTCCTCCACCCATCCACCCATTCCCACCCTAAATTCCCCTACACTGGGGCATCTATGGCGCCTTCATAAGACCAAGGACTTCTCCTCCCATTGATGCTTGACAAGGCCATCCTCTGCCACATATACAGCTGGAGCCATGTGTGCTCCTTGGTTGGTGGCTTAGTCCCTGGGAACTCTGTTGGTTGATATTGTTGTTCTTCCTATGGGGTTGCAAACCCCTTCAGCTCCATCAGTCCTTTCCTTAACTCCTCAGTTGGGGACCCTGGGCTCAGTCCAATGATTGGCTGTGAGCATCGACTCTGTATTTGTAAGGCTCAGGCAGGGCATCTCAGGAGACAGCTATATCAGGCTTCTGCCAGCAAGCATTTCGTGGCATCCACAATAGTGTCAGGGTTTGGTGACTGTATATGGGATGAATCCTCAGGTGGGACCGTCTCTGGATGGCCACGTCTTTTATTCTTGCATAGCTCAGGCTGGCCTGGAACTCACATAGATCCTCCTGCCTCTACCTCCGCAGTACTGAATAACCACATTCAGCGTTAAGATGTACATTTTACACCAAGCCCATTAGAAGAAAAAAAAAAAAGGCAGACTATTATAGGATATCTAGTATTAACAGAAGTCAAATACATCCTCTTCTGGATTCTCAACATCAGCGCATTCGGAGCCTTTGCTCTAGACTGGGTCACTTAAAACATAATGGCCAAATAACAATAACATGGTAAGAGTAACAAGACAGCTGTTATTTATTAGAAGCCACACGTTTACGTCAGGCATCCTAAGAAGTAATTTTTGCCTTTAATCTCCAAAACGCCTTCCCGCGGTAGGTAGGCATTTAGAAAAGGAAGAAACCAATTAATTTATGTATGTGCGCTCCTGTGTGCATGCTACGACATACTCGTGGAGATCAGATGGCAACTGGGTGATAACACACTTTCCTTCCACCTTACGGATCCTAGGAATCAGACTCAGGTCGTCAAGCACGGTAATGCCGCCGAGCCACCTTGTCTGCTAAAGGGGGGGGGGCATTTTTATCCCCATTTTACAGACATGTAACTTAAGTTTCGGAGAAGTTACTGGCATTTCGTGGGGCAGAGTCGAGGCTAGGATGTTTTCTAAATTCTCCACCAAGCGATGCAGCAAACACCGGGGAACAGCGCACAGACTAAAAAGAAACCGACGGCCACCACAGCCACCTAAAGAGAAGCATGAGGGTCCAGGCGCGGAAACCGGAAGGTGAAGGCGTCACCGGAAATCAGAGCGCGGCTTCCGGCGGTGCGCAGGAAGTGACTCTTCAGCGCGTCGCCCGGTTATAACGTAGAGGTGCAGTCGAGTTTGATCCGGTCTCGCGCACGAGGTCCCCGCGTCCCGCTCCCCAGCGCCTGCAGTGAAGATGTCTCACCCATCCCCGGCAGCCAAGCCCTCCAACTCCAAGAACCCGCGAGTCTTCTTTGACGTGGACATCGGCGGGGAGCGAGGTGAGCGGCAGGGACGGCTCAGCCGTTCCCGCGCCCGGGGCCTCCCTGCTGCGGTTCTCCTTGGCCCGCTGGCTGTTCGGGGGCTCGGGGCCTGGGATCCGGAGGGGGATAGCAGCTTAGGTCCCAGCCGGAGCGAGACCTGCCCTCCACGAGTCCGGATTGAGCCCTCTCCCTTGAAGGCGATGGCCGTAGTTTCTGGATGGTGGAAGTTTCTGGAAATTTCTACTTTAGGGATCTTGGCGTCCCTTACGTTTCTCTCTCTCTCTCTCTCTCTCTCTCTCTCTCTCTCTCTCTCTCTCTCTCTCTCTCTCCCTCTCCCTCCCTCTCCCTCCCCCTCCCCCCTTTTTTTGATCGCGCTTCCCTGCAACTTTTGCATCACTACTTAACTATAAAGTGAAATGATTTGACGAGTGTGGTGGGTAGTTCAGAATGCTTCCTAGATATTTGCCTGCGGGGCTCTAGTCACGCCATGTGCCTCTTGGTACACGAACTACATCGGGAGCTACCAAATCATTTTCAAATTAAAGTGACTTACTTGCTTAGTGCTTTTTCCTCATTTCTGATTATAGTAGCAGTTTAGGTAGGCGATCGTTTGTGCTGCTTTGGCATCATGGAGTTGAGCACCATGTCTGTATGGTTACCTAGGATTCAGAGCTAAGAAGTCCTAAGCCAGTGGTTTAACCTGTGGGTCGAGACTCCTTGGAGGAGGGTGGGTTGTTAAACGACCCTTTCACAGGGTTGCATATCAGATATTTTCATGTATAGCAGTAGCAAAATTACAGTTATGATGAAGAACTATATTAAAGGGTGGAAGCATTAAGAAGATTGAGAAACACTGTCATAAGCCCTCCTGTTGCTTTGTTCCTGAGTTGGGCTTTTCTGAAACATGTTAGAATTGTGGGCCAGACCTACTGGGATGGGTACACACACCTTTACATATGGATTTTCTTTTCTTTTCTTTTCTTTTCTTTTCTTTTCTTTTCTTTTCTTTTCTTTTCTTTTCCTTCCCTTCCCTTCCCTTCCCTTCCTTCCTTCCTTCCTTCCTTCCTTCCTTCCTTTCTTTCTTTCTTTCTTTCTTTCTTTCTTTCTTATTAGATAATCTCTTCATTTCAAGTGTCATCCCATAAGTCCCCTATAACCCCCTCTCCCCTACCCACCCACTCCCACTACTTGGCCCTGGCATTCCCCAGTACTGGGGCATATAAACATTGTTAGACCAAGGGCCTTTCTTTCCCAATAATGGCCAACTAGGCTATCTTCTAATACATATGCAGCTAGAGACATGAGCTCTGGGGGTTCTGATTAGTTCATATTGTTCCATCTATAGGGTTGCAGACCCCTAAAGCTCTTGGGTACTCTCTCTAGCTCCTACACTGGGGACCCTGTGTTCTTGTGAGCATCCACTTCTGTATTTGTCAGGGACTGTCAAAGCCTCACAGGAGACAGTTATATCAGGGTTCTTTCAGCAATATCCTGCTGGCGTATGCAGTAGTGACTGCATTTGGTTCACTTTGTTTTCTAACAGATTTTATTGTTAACTGTCTTGTATTCTTGAGAAGGGAACTGTTTCAGAGGTTACAAAAGGCAGTTTCCATAGAACACAGAGTGGACTATGGCTTCCGTTAGTTACTTAGCAATTAGAAATTCTGAGTGCAGGGCCCCTGAGATAGGTCAGCAGGTAAAGGTGCCTGCCACCAACCCTGAATGCCAGAGATTGTCCCATGATCTCCACACTGCATGCCTCAGCTTCACACATAGAATGCTTTTTTTTTTTTAAAGTGTGAATATTATTTAAATGATTCAGGGTTTTAAACCCTTTGTACATTAAACCATGTTGTCCTTCCTGGCAGCTAATTGCCTGGATGCTGTGATTAGTTATGATCTTAAGTGTGTTGTTTCAAATTTAGATCTACTAAGCTTTCCTTAGACTAAATAGGAATCGTAGAAAAATGACAATGAGATGACAGTGACGCAGTTGGGCTTATTTTCAAGGGAGATGGAAGTTTGTATGCATACCTGAGGCACTGCAGCGTTAGTCACAGTAGCCAGCACACACTCAGAGCACCAATCTAGTGTCTATCAAAGCATGAGAGCATACACCATGCTGGATACACAGTAGAATATAACGCTGACCTCTAAAAGAGGGAAATCTTTTTTTATAACTTTGTAGCTGAATCTAGAGGATATTATGGTGAGTGAAACAACCTACTATAGGCTCTCACATTTGTGGACTCTTTAAAAAGTTGAACTTATAGAAGTAGCATGATAGGTACCGTTGCCTGGGGAGATAGCAGTTAAAGGATGCACAGTTTCATTTAAAGAGCGGCAAGCTCAGAAGATCTGTTACACAGCATTGCGACTACAGTTAATAATGTGGTTAAAGAGAACTAAATGACTCCTAGGATGAGGTGTTAACCGCTGGTTGTGTATATTTGTTATCTCCCTTTTGTTTGCCTATTTAGTTTGCACACTGACAAGATGTCCTTTTCTTTTCCTTCAGTTGGACGAATTGTTTTAGAATTGTTTGCAGATATTGTTCCCAAAACTGCAGAAAATTTTCGTGCGTTGTGTACAGGAGAAAAAGGAACTGGGCCCACGACCGGGAAGCCTCTCCATTTTAAAGGATGCCCTTTCCACCGAAGTATGTATGCAAACTTCCTCTGTCCAAATAGCTTGATACGTATATTAGTCCTGCTATTAGGAAGGGGCGGCGAGTGTTAATTTTTTTTTTTTTTTCTCGAGACAAGGTTTCTCTGTATAACCCTGGCTGTCCTGGAACTCACTTTGTAGACCAGGCTGTCCTCGAACTCAGAAATCCACCTGCCTCTGCCTCTCAAGTGCTGGGATTAAAGGAGTGCGCCACCACGCCCTGCGAGTGTTATTTCTTGAGGGATACTTGGACAAAGTGGTAGGTCAGTGTCATAAGGGCTTGGTGGTGTGCAGTAGGATTGATTGTGGGAGCAGACTAAAGCTTATCTCACATCTGCAGTCTTCTATCGCTTCTCTTCAAACCATTTCATTGGTAAAGAAAAAGCATGGCAGATAAATAAGCTGACTTTAGGTCATTTGATGGCTTGGGCAGAATTGTTTGAGAAGTATTTGACATTTGGTGTCCGGAACACCTTGGTAATGTGTGATTAAACTGTTACTTCTTATAAATTACTTGCCTGCTGTGTCAGGGGTCTGTGGGTTCAGTAGAGTTCAGGAGCCACGTGCACTCACCATTTTGTTTTCTCAGCTAATGAAAGTCTAAGTAAACACAGTAAATATTTATGAGTAAACAAGTAAATGACAATGTCAGTAAGTTTCCTGTATCTCAGGGGATTGAACCCAGGGTGTTACTATAACCCTGATTTACACACCTAGTCCAGCAGTTTGATTTTTTTTAAAAATACTGTTTATCAAGAAAAATGAGCCAAGTGGTGATTGTACACGCCTTTAATCCTAGCACTCAGAAGGCAGAGGCAGGTGGATCTCTTGAGTGCCAAGACAGCCAGGACTGTTACACAGAGAAACCATGTTTTGAAAAAAGAAAAAGAGAAATATGAACAATGATTTTTAAAATGTTTTAAACTTGACTTAACTTTTGTATTTAATAATATATAAAAAGTTTGCTCACAAAAATGTATCTAGACAACAGTTAACATGGGAATGGAGGGATGGTTGAACAGTTAAGAACACTTAAGCTCTTCTAAGAGGACCCAAGTTGGGTGCCCAGTATCCATGTTTGTTGGTTTACAACCTCTTGTAACTGTAGCTTCTTGTTCTTAGAATCAAACACCTGGCCCCTGCAGGCACTGCACAGACATGACATCCACACACATACATAAATAATGCTAAAAATAAAATAATTTACACAGGAGATTTAGCACTGCTTATAAAAGTTGGTTTAGCTATTCTTACAGAAAGCAGTTGGCTAGTGTTGGAAACTAGGCACTTGAACCATTTCTTATATCTAAGGTTAATGATTGGGTCTACACTGTTTTTACAAATGTAATTGATATGAAACTTCTGCTTTTTAGTCATGAATTTTGGAGCATGTTAGAGAATGCTCTTGTGGTTTATATGAATTTATATATAGTATTTTTTGGTGATGGGATTCTCCTTGGACTTCTTGGGCAGAGTTATTATGGGCTTTTCTGCATTTTTGTTGCTATGAGAAATGTAAGTTCTGTAACTCTTTGAGAGGGAGAGAGCCCAAGGAAACTGCAGATGTCTGTCTCCCAACTCTGTGTTTCCTTATCTCTTGGCTAGCTATGTGTTTATTATTGCAGTATGGTCAAATACTGAGTCTGTGAACCTATGGTTCTCTGAACGTGGCTGGGCAGTCTAGTTCTCATGAGTGTTCAACACTATTAGGGATATTTAGTGTTTATTTAGTGGGCATTGCAAGTAAGTATCTACAGTTTTTTTCAAGGAATAAGATGATATTTAAGGAATTCATTGTTGGAGAAGACAAGTTTATTACATGTAATAAAATGGAAATAGAGTTAGTGTGATGTGTTTCGGTAACACTTATACAGAGATACAGGGAAGCTACCTTTGACTTAGTTCAGAGAATTAATTTCTTGAGAGTTGGTGGGGAGTCACTAATAAGTATGTTGGAGTTAGGTTGTGAGAAGTCTTCAAGTAGAGTTGATGGCTCAAGGCAGGCGAGGATGACTGCGGCATCACAGGGAGGAGGGCTGGGGCACCACAGGGAGGAGGGCTGGGGCACCACAGGGAGGAGGGCTGGGGTACCACAGGGAGGAGGGCCAGGGCCACTACTAAAGTTAAACTTAGGAAGTTGTCTTTATTAGTCATTCATTAGTTAGCACTGCTGAGATAACCTGCTTCAGTTACTAATGGTCATGTTCCTTTTTTTTTTTCAGTTATTAAGAAATTTATGATTCAGGGTGGAGACTTCTCAAATCAGAATGGGACAGGTGGTGAAAGTATTTATGGTGAAAAATTTGAAGATGAAAATTTTCATTATAAGGTAAAGAAAAAATCTTGTTTTTGCTAATAGATTATGTGTTTGAAATATACTTGGATTATGACACTAAAAATACCTTTGGATGTGGCCAGATTGCTGCCACCCCGCCCAGGTACTAGGGCCTCTTATGCCAGACAAGAGGTTCATCACTCAGCTGTCCTTTCCCATTTTCTATTTTGAGATGGGGTCTTTTCCTAGTTGCTCAGGCTAGCCTTAAACTCATTCTAGCTTAGCCACGCCTTAACTCCCAATTTTACATACCCTGCTTAGGCACTGAGATTATAGCCCTGTGTCAGCAGACCTGGTATGGGTTATACGATGGCATTTGTAGACGAGCATTTCTAAGGGTGTGTGGTACTGAGGATGAGCTCGGGGTCTTGTGCATGCTGGGCAAGTTCTCTACCACTTGATCCTCATGCCTGTTCACTATGCATCTTGGATATGGAAAGGGTTTATCCAGTCACAGTTTGCTTTTTGAGACGAGGTTTTACTGTGCGATCCAGGGTGGTCTTGAATTTGAATTTACCATCCTCCTGTATTTTGCCTCCTGAGTGCAGGAATACAGACAAACAGAAGTTTATCCAGTTTATGCCTGGCCAGTATGATATTTTGGCAAAAATAGTGTACTTATTTCACTACTCAGTTTTTATATGCTTCAGTTAAGCCAGTGAATTTTTAAGCTTCCATATGGCAAAATTGATCCCAGGAAAAATGTTCTCATTATTGTAAGGATGGTAACTTGTGCATCTTTATCCTTGAATTTGAAGAACAACAAAACCATCGCTAATACCCAGGATGTCAGGGGATTTTCCACCTAGCGGCTATGGTTAATGTTCGGGGTGTATTGCACCATTCCCGTTTTAAGAACAGACATGTAAGTACAAAAGTAAAGTGATGTCTTTGGCAATGAGGAATATAAGCAAGGTAATGAGGGTGACTTGGAAAGAGAGTTTCTATTGCTCAGTTCTGTCACTACACCTGAGAACTTAGGGGGAAAAAAACAACAAAGGCAGGCTGTTTATAATCTTACCTCAGCAGAGTCAAGATTAAAATACAAGCAGCTGTGGAGAATAATAGACAGTTTAATACATATATGACTATGATTCAAGTTGAGTATCCCTTATAGGAAATGCTCCATGCTAGAAATATTCCAATGTCATTTGTATTTTGAAATATTTGCATAGATTTTATAGTTTGAACATTATCTGAAATGTGAAAGTTGTGGCTCAGAAGTTTTGGATTTTGCAACATGTCTGAATTTGGTTTTTAGATTACAAATGTTCAACTTTTAGGTTGGCACTAGCTGTGTAGACCAAGCTGGCCTTGAACTCACAGAGATTGCCAGTGCTCAGCCTCTTGAGTGCTGGGATATAAAAGCACATGGGACTACATGCAGCCCACGTGATAGAAAGATTTATATCAAGTTAGTAGGTAGGAGAGACAATGAGGAGGGTTGAACACTTAAGCTAAGCAAACTGGGCCTTCGAGTGTCTGAAGGTGTTTT
>LR749983.1:673385-739623 GCA_902729485.2 Mus minutoides
CTGGACTAAAAACACAGATTTCAGAATGAAGTGATGGCAGCGATGGGGGAAGACCATGGAAGGCCAAAGAAAGAAGGCTTAGTTTGTGACCAGTTAGAGCCCTTGGGAGGCTGCAGGGAATGGTGGGCCATTCCACCACTGCCCTCATTAAAAGATGACAGGCTGTGGCGCTGTGCAGATTCAGTGGCCTTGAAAGCAGAATCGGATTTAGATTGGGTAGAGGTATCTGAGGTGGGAAAAGTAGCGAGAGTTCTGAGGCACGCACTAGGCTGTGCCTTCTGAAAGCCTAAGCTATGCTGAGCAGAAAAGCAGACACTGGCTTGCACTTTAGCAGACTGAGTACAAGCTGTTCTTTTGTATCCTCGGAATCATTGATTTACCTGGATGAAAGTCGTAGATTGGAATTATTTTCCAAATTAGGGAGGTACTTATCTGACTAACTTGTCTAAATTCAATATGACATTACTATTCTCAGTCTGGTGAAGGAGAAGAGTCATAATGTAGGCCTATTTCTGATGATGGGAAGATTATAGGGATTCTCAGAAAAATAGTAACGGTCACAGAGAAAGCAAAGTTAGTTATTATTAGATGTCCTTAGTGTGGCCTCTTCATCTTTAAGATGGAAGTGTAAGCATCTTTTGCAGATAGCCAGTTTAGAAATGGCCTGATTCTTGTTAAATTGACACTTAGAAACCTTTGTTCATTTAAGGTGGTAGTGCTTAAGGTCAAGCCAGAGCAAAAGGTACTCAGACATTTAGAAGTGACATTGATGTAAAAGAGTAAGGTTTAGTACACCCCAACTGTTTGAAGGAAATTCATACTAGGCCTCTAACTTGTTTTTCTTCTAATCATTTTTATCTCTGCAGCATGATCGGGAGGGTTTGCTGAGCATGGCAAATGCAGGCCCCAATACGAATGGTTCTCAGTTCTTCATCACAACAGTTCCAACTCCTCATTTGGATGGGAAACATGTGGTGTTTGGTCAAGTCATAAAAGGACTAGGGGTGGCAAGGATGCTTGAAAATGTAGAAGTGAATGGCGAAAAACCTGCTAAAGTAAGTAAAGTTACAATGAAATAAACATACCAGCTTAGTTAACATGTCGGAGAAGTGCAAGCTACAAGGTCAGATAGTTGTTGCCTTAGAAAAGGGGGAAAGAAGGTAGCGTGCTTTTGCTATAGGAGCCTGGACTGGCAATAGGAGGCTGGATTGGCAACTTTTCTTGAAACTTTAAAAAAAAAAAAAAAAAAGAAAAGAAGGCCAAGATTAGTTTAAAGGAGATCTATTTATTTTTTTCCTTTGAGATCTGGTTTTCCTTGAATTGTGTAGTAGTCCTATTGTGTACTAGTCTAGTGCTACTCTGGATTAACTACCATGCCCAACAAAGCGATTATAACACTTAGTTCAGCTTCAGTGTGATCTAACAGTGTGATCTGTGTTAGATGGCCCGAGTCTTCCCATAACCATGAGACTTTTGTGTCAGTAGTAATTAACTACAGTACACACTAGAAAGAAGACAGTACACTGTTATTTAACTAGAAGTTTGACATAGATCTTGTTACTTTTCTTGATCTGCTTTTATGCCTTGCACACATTGCTTAGTTGTTTCAAGTTATATCGTATTCTAACTGCCCATGAAGCAAGGTGACTGAGAGACCCATAAAGCAACCAGACAGTGCACAGGAATTGGAACCTAGCTACTTGTAGGAAGTCTGCCAACCACTAATACATGACAGACTGTCACCCAAGTCAGCCCCATGCATAGTGATGCCGTTCTCAACTCAGTGTGTTCCCAGCACTTTGCCGTAATCATAGCAGATGGCTGCATCCCTGACAAGTGTGACATGAGTTGTGGTGTACGCGACTTTGAGCTATGCAGCCTTTAAAGGTTGACTCTAAGATCTCTAAATACTCACCTTAATGTGTTACAGCTCTGTGTGATTGGAGAATGTGGAGAATTGAAAGAAGGGGATGACTGGGGAATATTCCCCAAAGATGGCTCTGGTGACAGTCATCCAGACTTCCCTGAGGATGCAGATATAGATTTAAAAGATGTGAGTACTTTCGGATGAATCAGTTTAATTACTTAAAATATTTAGTACTAAAAGCTTGGTTAGCCTGTCATGATAGAACCTTAGCGTTAATTCACATTATTTACTAACACCCAACATATTTATGTCCTTTTATACAGGTAGATAAAATTTTATTAATATCTGAAGACTTAAAAAACATTGGAAATACTTTTTTCAAGTCTCAGAACTGGGAGATGGCTATTAAAAAGTATGCGAAGGTTTTAAGGTAATAAAGCATTTTAATAAGTTCCTTTTTAATAAGTTACTTTCAGAATGTATAAACTGAATTAAGAAGTAAACCCAGAATTGCTCATATTTAGCAAGTTATTTGTGTAATAACAGCTGTTCTGAAAAGTAACATGCCTTGCTGGGTGTGGTGCACTGGGGAGGCAGAGCAGGTAGATCTTTGGGTTGGTGGAAGCTAGCCTGAACTACAGAGCTAGCTCTAGGACAGCCCCAGGGCGGGCGACACAGAGAAACCCTGTCTCAAAACAACAACAAAGAGTCGGACATCGATTGCATACTTTTGACAAGTTCTTGTTGTTTGAGGTGATGGTGGTCCCAGGCCCCTGACATATTAGATAAGCGCTCTGATCTATACTCCCAGCCTCATTCTGACATGAGTATCAATACCTTAGCCCTTGCTTTAGGATGCTCTTACCTGGATCATCTTACTTTTGCTTTTTTATCTGGAGTAAGCAGATTCCTTTTGGAGAAAGGAAACTAGAAACTAAGCTCTAGGGATCAGATCCTCAGCTCAACTTCTAAGGTCTTCTCAGGAAAGAGTTAAGGCAATGTTAAATGGCTGGCAAAATAGCTCAGTGAGTAAAAACGCTTATTAACCAAAACCTGTGATCTAAACTTCCTGCAGTCCACAGCAGAAGTAACTCACTCCCTAAACCTGTCCTCTGACCTACACACACACACACACACACACACACACACACACACACACACACACACACACACACTACATAGTTCTTTCCTCTTCCCATTGAATTGTCCTAATACAGAAATACTGGTTCTAAACAGAATTGTATTAGAAAGCATATAATACGAATCTGAGCTGTACATAATTTGTATGGGAGTTGATATTAGTTGTTAGCTTTGGGGGAAAGTTGATATGAAAATATCTTCTGGAGAAATAGGAGTAGGAGTGTAGCTCAGTGGTGGGAGGGTAAGCCTAGCAGGCTCTGGGCTTAATTTCTTACATCTGAAGAAAAAGCAACAATAAAAAATTGTGATTAATATTAGATACAATACTGAAGAAGCAGTGTGGAGTTATGTATGTTTTGTTTGTTTGATTGGTTTTTTGTTTGTTTTTTGAGACAGGGTTTCTCTGTATAGTCCTGGCTGTCCTGGAACTCACTCTGTAGACCAGGCTGGCCTTAACTCAGAAATCCGCCTGCCTCTGCCTCTGAGTGCTGGGATTAAAGGTGTGCACCACCACTGCATGACTATATGTTACTTTTATTTATTTTTTCTAGGTATGTGGATAGTTCAAAGGCTGTTATTGAGAAAGCAGATAGATCCAGACTGCAACCTGTAGCCTTAAGTTGTGTGCTGAATATTGGTGCTTGTAAGCTGAAGATGTCAAATTGGCAGGGGGCAATTGACAGTTGCTTAGAGGTAAGTCTGTGTGAATGTTTTTTTCCTCATTAGGTTAGAAATGCACAGTAGTCTTTAATGTATTTTAATTGCCTAGCACCTAATGAGACTTGACAAAATGTTACATCATCCTGATTCTCTAGTTTGGATTGTCAGCTTTGTGTAAATTCATTAATTTTGCTTTTAATATTGTCACATGATGTACTAAGTTCTTTGCTTTTATTTCTTAAAGCATGTTTATCTGCCTGTTTAATTATGAGCTAGGCATATGAATACAAAGTCTGGGATGATTAAGGATATAGATATGAGTGTGACCCACACCTATAATCCCAGCATTGTGGAGGTAAAGGTGGGAAAATCAGAAAGTCATAGCCATCCTTTGCTATGAGAGACCCTGCCTCAAAAGCAAGACTAAACTAAAGCATGTGTGTGTAGACATGCTTCTCTTGCCTTTGTGCAGGGCTTTCTGCTTTGCTTTGTGACTGAGATATCCTAAGCAGTCCTGGCTTTTTTGGGGGGTCTCGTGTCCTTTAGGCTGACTTCAAACTAGGTATTCCTGCCTGTCTTTTCAAGCATGTTACCACCATGCTGGGCTTGGCTTATTTTCATTTTGTACCTATTGTGTCTAAATGGCTATGGTGCATGTACAAGGGTCAGAAGACATTTGTGGAGTCAGTTCTCTCTTTCCACCCTTACGAGGATTCCAGAGATTGAGCCTAGGTTCAAGCTTGCATGGCAAGTGTCTTTATCCACTGAGCCATCTTGCTGGCCAGTTTTATTTACTTTATTTTAAAGCCTGCATCATCAAAGTTATAGATAGGACACAGTGGGCAGACTAGTCTTTGGGGTCCAGACTAGTTACAATTAGAATATACAGAAAGATACTTTGTCCTAATGTAGGCCATACAGGTACTTTGAAAAATGGTACTTGGAAAAAATTTTCAGACTAAATGTTTTTTGTACATTATTCTTAGAGCATGTATCAGTGCTAAGTAAGACCTGGATATGCAGCTTAGGGGTACAGTACTTGTGTAGGTTACAAGGTTGCCCTTCAATCCCAGCTACCCCATACCCCTTGCTTAAGTAGATGGAATAAATGATAAGAAATGTATGCACATATATTTAGAAGGGAACATACAATAGAGGAAAGTACAAAAGAAAAGATCCACTCTGGATCTCTTTACTTCTATAAGGCAGGTAATATTCCATCTTAAGAAAATTCTCAGTATTGCCTCTCTTAAGAGCTGTCGTGCCAACAGAATATATTGCTTTAAAAATGTTTCAGGGGAGAGGCCTGTTAAAAGTTGTTTGTGTTTATCATATAATTGCCCTCCCCCACACTGTCCTTGGATTCTCAGATAAACATGTAGACTTACTTTCCTCTTTCCCTATAAACCTAGCTGGACACATATGTACATGGCATTCACGTGACTTGTACACCTCTGGAGTTTGGTTTTCAAGAAGTGGTGGACTGTCCTTGAAGCAATGACAGGATGCCAGAAGATAAAAAGATTTTTTTCTTTAATAGTCTGGGTCTACTTGGGCTAGAAACAGTGTTGAGAAGAGCACTCTGGAGACTGCTAGGAAACTGTCCTTCTTTCTACATTCACTCAGCTCTCTTTTGGTAAACTCTAGCTCATGCAGGCTGGCACCAGGGCACTAGTTCCAGTGAGTTGGAGCCAGTTGATGACAGGTACTTTTAGATACAAATACTGATTTTATACTTTTTCATAGGCTCTTGAAATGGACCCTTCAAATACTAAAGCACTGTACCGAAAAGCGCAAGGCTGGCAAGGATTGAAGGAATATGATCAAGCATTGGTAAGTTTTGTTATTTTTGTTTTATAATCACTTTAAAAGTCTTAATGTCTGATGTTTCTTAAATTCTCTTCCCCCATTGAAGGCTGATCTGAAGAAGGCACAGGAGCTAGCCCCAGGAGATAAAGGTAAATTGGAAGATTGTGTAGCGATGCTTCATTTTGCTTTTCAAAAGTGGATACTCATGAGGCAGGATACACTTAACCTTGACAGATATTTGTCCACATCTTGTAGAGTGCCTCTTATTGGGACAGGCACTGATGAATTATATAGTAAATAGACAAATATCCATGCTCTCTGCCTTATGCAGACAGAGCTTATATTCTAATTCTGCTCAAGAATTACTAGCTTTTTAATATGACTTCATACTGCTTCTGTGAACCTCGTTGTTTAGATGCAGGTTCTATTACATCAGTGCTAGTCAAAAGATGAACAGTAAGAAAGTATTTATTGTGATTTTAAAATTCTGGACATTCCTCAAGCTGAATGTGGCTGTGACCAAACATTCTCTGTATGTTGCAGAGTAGCTAAGGTAGAAAGATAATGCAGATAAAAGTGACCGTAGGTCTAAATATTATGGCTAAAAATGCACCCGGGGCCAAGGGAGAGTCACTCTCACTACTAGGTTGTTGGTCTTTTTTTCAGTTTTTTAGATGCTTTGAAAATTAACTGTTTGCCTTTTTTCCTCCCCCCTCTCCCTCCCAGCTATCCAGGCAGAATTGCTTAAAGTCAAACAAATGATAAAGGCACAGAAAGATAAAGAGAAGGCCGTGTATGCAAAAATGTTTGCTTAATAAGGATTAAATTTCCTTAACTATTATATATTGGTTATATAAAGGACAATGTATATTACTGTCTACACGATCCCTGATGGGTTTCCCTTATCTTTGTCATTGTTTACATAGCAGTGCTCACATAGGTTCCTTCTTAATAAAGAGTTTAAAAAACACAGTGAATCTCATTTTAAAATGTTTCTGTCTGCATTTTCACCAAGAGTGTTATCTGGCCAATGTTTAAACTCTAACTCTCACTAAATTTTAGGCTTTGTGGATGGTCTAGCCCAGCAGTTCTCAACTTGTGGGTCCATTGGAAAACATATTTTACAATATGGTTCAGAGCAGTAGCAAAATTAGTTATGTAGTAGCAACAAAAACAAATTTATGTTTGGGGGTCATCACATGAAGAACTGTACTAAAAGGCTGAGAACCATTAATGTAACCTGTCATGTTTATATGTGTAAACCAGTGGGCATGGCTGTGTTTCAATAAAACTGTTTTTAAGTGTTGAGCTCTGGATGTCCTTTCCTGGTGTAGAACACACATTTGTTTTTATACTTGTAGATTTTAAGTTTTGCCAGACAAATATATCGTAGAAGCCTTGTAGTACAAGTTTCTGTTGGTACTGGAAGGACTTGAAAGGTAAATAGATGACCCATTGTTTATTTATAAAGTTTTATTTATGACAAATACTTCATGATTTTATGGGACAATTTTAGATACAAAGCTTTTTACTTCAATAATATTTGAAGGACACTTGTTCAGAAGTTATCTAAACAAATAGGAAGTTAGTTTGGCATACATTTACAGTTTTATGGAAACTGGCTGTCATATATGCCAGTGAATGAAGGCACTTGTGTCTTACATGCCATTGTAAGCAGGTCCTCCTCCGCCTTCTGGGACCACCCAGTTAATATTTTGACTTGGATCTTTGATATCACATGTTTTACAATGCACACAGTTCTGAGCATTTATCTGTAATCGAAATCCATCACCTTGTTCCAAAGGAACAAATTCATAAACTCCTGTAAAAAAAAAAAAAAAACAAAAACATGTTTAGGTATGCAACAAAAGGCAAATAATGAAAAAGTGAGAGGAAATTAAAATCTTAGAACTTATGGAAACTTTTGAGGTTTTCATGTATCTGGTCTTGGTGTATTAATATAAACTAATCACACAAAAGAAGTACAGCTGTATTCTCTGGGTTATTTAACAAGTTAAACAGGTTGGCTCCAGTTAGTCCTTGCTTCTGACAGTTAACAGTGCACTATAACTTTAAAATAGGGTCTTATTCTTGAATAGTTTTATTTACCTTCTAATCTCACTTGAGCAAACAGTAATTTTCATATACCCGAGTACTGTTTATTCTGCTATATTTAGATCTCAGTAATCTTGACTGAAAACTCTCAGCACTTAAGGGATTCAGTACTTGCAATGAATTTAAAGTTTAGTGTCAGTCATTGAACTCAGTGTGGTCATAATGTCTATTCATGTATACATACACCATCATTTCAGAACAGCTTTTAAAAAGACCCAAGAACAGGTATTTGCTTTCTATAGTCCGTTTGTCTGAGGGTAGACATGAAAGCAGTTTGGAGATAAGTCATCCAAAGTAGATCTCAGCAAAATCCCTACTATCAGGACATTCAAGGAAAGAGTTTCATAAGAGTGATGGACATGGTGTGTGTGTGTGTGTGTGTGTATGTGTGTGTGTGTTTTAATCGTCTCTTTGCAACGGGAAGGGAACATCTTGAAGTGAGAAACTGTTAAATGTTTAGAACAGAAAGAAATTGTTACTCACCTGCAGGGCAGAATCGCTGCTCAGGCCCATCATATATCGACAGGTTTCTATTAACAGGTACGCTGTCATCCTTTAAGGTTAAATGTGCTGGCTGGTCATGTTCATGATTAGTACCACTCAAAGCCACAGATGATAAGAGGTCAAAACTGATTTGTCCATCAGGTTTTGGATACTCAATGGGTGTACAGTCCTTGGCTGGTTTGAGCTGGTCAGAGTCGGAGCCTTAAGCAATTTTGAGGAAGATATTTAATAAAGTGACATAACTTTCCAGGACTCACCTTTGTTTTTGTTTATTTGTATTGGTGATTTAAGCCGCTCATGCTAATAGTCTTTTACCACTACACTTCATTCTCAGTCCTTCAATCAGACAGACAGACTGGCCTTGAACTTAACTGTCTTGCTTTTACCTCCTCATGCCTGGCTTGTCTCAAAGTATCCCCTTCCCAAACCCCCAATACCCAAACAGATCCATATTTACCACGTCTCTGACAAGCAAGTTTAAAGTGTTAAGAGGGTGGAGATGAACTTAATGAAAGTGTTTGCTAGTGAGCAGCCATGTAGCCTGAGGTTCCCTAACACTACTAAAAAGGGGGAAAAAGACCCTATAACAAGGTTTTACTCTATTAATAAGTGTACCCAACACATACATTTTTCCATATGCAGTTACTTAAGATCTATACTAGCAGTAAGTATATCTGAATTACCTTTATGTTTTAGAGTCCATGGCTCCATTCCTCTCAATATCCAGTAAAATATCCCAGTGTAAATCATCCCTCCATATACTCCCAGTATCCCGTGGCAAGATGGCCTTATATTTCGAACAGCATGTAGCTCTTTCCATACCCAGGATTGCTTCAATTTGTCCTCATATTCAGTTACATGGAGTCCTTTTATGAAAACAAGACATATTAAGTGAAACAAATGGTGAGGCTTAGTTTTAAAAACATGGTCATGTGGATCCATGCAGAATCACATAAATGCCATCTTTTAACAAGAAAGGGTGTGTGTGTGTGTGTGTGTGTGTGTGTGTGTGTGTGTGTGTGTGCTGGCACTGGGGCTTATGCACAGTAGACAAGTACACCTTAAGTTTTATACTGGAAGCATAAAAAACTGGTTTGAAAAGGAAACTTAATATAAGTTCAGGCTTATTTATAAACGTGCTTTAAAAAGAGTCAAAGCTATCACTAAGCTTTTATTGTGAGTAGGATTGTGTCCCTGCAAGAATTGTCTTTCGAGGTTCCAATAGGCTCACCCCTTGTGCCTGACTATGATAGGATGGTTATAGACATAATTGGGGTCTTGTGGAATAGAGTGGGTCCCTAATCTATTAGACATGTCCACTTTACAAGAGACAGAATGGAGGAAAGAATGCATAAATCAAGCTGAGATGGGTATTGGGAAAAGAGGAATTTCTGAGAGCATGTTCCTTGATTTTGAACCTCCTGCTGCAGAACTTGTAAAGAAAAAACTTGTTTAAAGTTATCTAGTTTGTTAAGAGTGCAACTAAGAAATCCATGTTTTGGGGGATGGGGTGCATATGTTAGGGATTAGATCTAGTGCTTGATGAACACTGGGCAAGCGCTACGTCTAGCATGGTGCATTTAATCTTTAAGGGAAACAACTGATCTTAACTGACTTGCACAAACTACAAAGTGATTATACTCTTTAGTTAATGGTTTTCTGTTAAAAATTTCAAGGGATTTTATTCCTTTATATACCACTTAATTCCAGGGTTATCTGGTACTATGTATACATTGTACAGCTACAATATGGCTTATGGTTCCTTAAGGAACAGTACTTGATGGAAAATTAAGAGAACATTCATTTCATGAAAAAGAGAACTACCTTTTGCATTTCATCTTGTCTATCCTGCCTTGTCTAAAGTATCTCCTTGGCTTTTACTGGTTTTCTTTCCTCTTAAGCCTCTGCACTTCATTCTTAAGATACCTGAAGGCCTAACCAAGCTTCACTTACTGGTTTTTCCGTGCTTGGGACTAATCAAATCCAGGGTCTTGTTCATGCTAGACAGTCTTTTTTCTTTTTTTTTTCTTTTTTTTTGGTTTTTCGAGACAGGGTTTCTCTGTGTAGCCCTGGCTGTCCTGGAACTCACTTTGTAGACCAGGCTGGCCTCGAACTCAGAAATCTACCTGTCTCTGCCTCCCGAGTGCTGGGATTAAAGGCGTGCGCCACCATGCCTGGGCTAGACAGTCTTTTAACCACTGAACCATATACCACAAGTCCCCAAGCTGCAAAATATTTCTTTTTTTAATTATTATTGTATATATGTGAGCACACTGTCACTGTCTTCAGACACACCAGAAGAGGGCATCTGATCCCATTACAGATGGTTGTGAGCCACCACGTGGTTGCTGGGAATTGAACTCAGAACCTCTAGAAGAGCAGTCAGTGCTCTTAACCACTGAGCCATATCTCTAGCCCTGCTAATTCTTAGTATAAGAACATTAGTTATCTGTAATTCTAAGGACTAGGTTTATATTCAAAGTGTTTAGAACTGAAAACGAACAAGTCTTTGCTGGAATTTTTGTCCAGGTGCCAAGAGACAGTAGATAAATTCAGCCAAATCTATAGTGTGTCACATGATGGCACATGATAATAAACAGTTCAAAGTAGGCCGTGTGCATTCCAATTGGTGATTTAGAGAGGCTACGTCAGAGTGCTGTCTGAACAGAGGCAAAGAGCATGAGAGGAGAGCATGCACGGAATGTTCAGGAACTGGAGACCAGTGGCTGCAATGCATGACTGGAAATGAAGTCAACAGCTGAGGGTATAGCTTAATGGTAGAATCCTAGGTTCAATCCCCAATACTGGCAAGGGAAAACAAAAAACAAAACAAAACCCCCTAAAAGCAAGCAACCAACCAAATAATCCCTATCCTGGCAACCATAGAGCTTAGGTTCCATTGGCAATACTTCATGTGATTACAGTGTTTCTTGCAAGCTTTTGAGAACAGTAAAAGCACTTGCCAAGTAAGCAGAACACCCGGAATAAATGTATGAATGTATGAGAACTGATTTCCAAGTCTGATACTGAACTAGAGAGATGACATGTGTAGTTAGGAACATTTAATACTCGTCTAGAAGACCTGAGCCTGATTCCCAATCATATTAGGTGGCTCAAAACTGCCTCTCATTCCCAGCTCCAGGGTGGTCTCTGCAGGAACCTGCACTCATGTGCATAGACAGACCTACATACACAAGTAAACAATGACAGTTAAAAATTTTTTTGAAAGTTTTCTGACCTTTAAATGTGCACTATGGTTTATGCAAGCCTAACTCATACACATTACATGTACTATAACAATAGTAAAAACAATAATAATAGTAAAAATAGTAAATATTAATAGTAAAATAATAGTAAAAATATGGTTAATATTTATACATAGTAATATATAGTATATAATATGTAAATATATTTATTATATATACTATTTTATATATGATATTTAGGCAAATAATTCAAAAGTACATATAACAAATTATAAATATGTAACATACTATAAATAAAGAAAAATGAAATTCAAGAAAAAACTGGGTTTCAGAATAAGAAACTTGCTAGGGATCATTTTATAATTAATTGATTTAGAGATAGGGTCTCATTGTATAGTCTGGATTGGCATGGAACTCATAGAAATCTGTCCATCTCTCCTTTTATTAATAGTGTGTGCCACCATGCCCAGTTAGATGGCCTCTTACTTTACTATGGCAATAGGTGGCTGGGGCTGGAGAGATGGCTCAGCGGTTAAGAGCACTGACTGCTCTTCTAAAGGTCCTGAATTCAATTCCCAGCAACCACATGGTGGCTCACAACCATCTGTAATGGGACCCAATGACCTCTTCTGGTGTGTCTGAAGACAGCTAATAAAGAAATCTTTAGAAAAAATTTCTGACTGTTGGTAACTCTTTCATATAGGAGTTTCTCACCTGTTGTCTTTGACTGGAGATTTTCAGTAGTTAGTTGCTTAAAGATCGATTCTGCTGCCAAACTCCCACTTTTCATTGCCGTGTGGGTGCCTTTGATCTTGGGAACGTTCATGAAACCAGGACTACAACCAATTAGTAAGCCACCAGGAAAAGTGAGTTTTGGTATGGACTGAAAAGAAGATTCACAATAACACATTTGTCAGCTCAAATGAGGCAAAACAAACATAAATACACCAAACCTAAAGCTGTAGGGCAAAGAAACAAATACACGAAAAGGAGTGTGGCAAGGAGAGGGGCAGCTGGGGCAGGTAGGCTTAGGACTCTGGCCAGTTCTCTATTTTTTTTTCCCTATCCCATGACTGACCTCTATGGGACAGAATTATCAAAACAATATATTTAAAATAACATGCTTTTTTTTTTTTTTTTTTTTGGTTTTTCGAGACAGGGTTTCTCTGTGTAGCCCTGGCTGTCCTGGAACTCACTCTGTAGACCAGGCTGGCCTCGAACTCAGAAATCCGCCTGTCTCTGCCTAACATGCTTTTATTTATGTGTATCTGTCAGAGTTCACACATTTCCTAAATTTGAGTGAAAATTGTAACTTCCTTTACATTATTTTGGGAAATGATCCCATATCTTTATTTTAGTCTGTTATGTGGAGGTGAAGAATATACTCTAATGACATTACAATGTGTAGGTGCTACTCTAAGCAAACTGAACATTCAATTTCTCATAAAACAACAAATGTAATAAAGGTATCGGTATTTCCAGTTAGCCAGCAAAAGTATATCGTCTAAGGAGCAGGAATGGAAGTAAGGCCTACAGGGGAGCACATACTCTGGGGCTGGTCTTGTTCATTTTCAGTTTTTCTTCTCTAGGGGCTTTCTAGATTCAGCCTTTGTTGGGAGGGTGGTGGAGTGGCCACAGTTCCCACCAATGGTAGACTTCTAGAGCAACAAGTAACACCTGAGTGCAGGAGGAGGCAGGAAAAGATCATGCCTGGGCTGCTGACGTAGTTCAGTAGGTAAAGCTTGCTGCTGGACTCGGTGACTCGAGTTCAAGCCCCAGGATCCACATGGTGGAAGGAGAAAACTCCCTCCCATTAGTAGTCCTCTGAACTCATGCATGTACACGTGTACCTGCACACATATCTGAATGACCTTGTTTATAATAATACCATATTGGCTTCCCTTTATGAATTATTAGTATAGTAACAGTATCTTCAAAGCTTTATTTTAAAGTGCCCTCCATGTTACTTTTCTAATAGATTAAAGAAAACCAAACACCATTTTCTAAAATAGTTTGATAATCTAGACTATTAGAGGCAGAAGTAATCATGTTTTAAATATGATCCAGAAAGCAGAGAACCCGTCATCTTCCAGGTCACTGGTCTAATGGTTAGAGCTCTTTTCAAATTACCTTACCTGTCTGACTGATATTTTCATAAGAGTGCTAACAGCTTTTATCTGGCCTTTTTTGTTTGTTTGTTTGTTTGTTTGTTTTGTTTTTCGAGGCAGAATTTTTCTGTATAGTTCTGGCTGTCCTGGAACTCACTCTAGACCAGGCTGGCCTCGGACTCAGAAATTCGCCTGCCTCTGCTTCCCAAGTGCTGGGATTAAAGGCATGTGCCACCATGCCCAGCCTTGGCCATTTAGTTCTTATTTCATCATTTAACATTACTCAAAAAAATAATGATCTTAAAATACTTATTTTGAGTATATACTAACACAAAATAACTAGTTGTAGAATCCTACCAGGCTACATGGAAGACTTAGTTGGGATAAATCATTTTTGAAAGATACATTTCCTTTTCAGTTTCCTGGTGTAAGTAAAGGAATAAAAGGAAATAGTGTGAATGACATTTTTTGTTTTCTAGTAAAAAAGTAAACAGAAGGCCCATGTATATATCTCTAGAAATATACATATATATTTTGGAGACAGGGTCTCACTTATGAACTCTTGTCTGGCTTCAAACTCAAGAAATCCACCTGCCTCAGCCAACCAAGTGCCGAGGTTAAAGGCATGCCCTACACACCTAATCAATCAATATATATTTTTTGTTTCCCTGTTATGTGTATGAGTGTTCTGCTGTGTGGCTGTGTACCATGTGTGGGCCTGGTGTCTGAGGAGTCAGAAGCAAGTGTCAGATGCCCTGACCTGGAGTTGTGGACATTGTGAGCTCTCTTGTGGATGCTGAGTCCTCAGCAAGAACAAGTTCTCTTATCCACTGGGCCATCTCTCCAGCCTTCAATATAGTCTTGAAACTAAATTCATGGTATACTGTAATTACTGTGTTATGCATAATTGTATAAGTATTTTGTTAAACTCCTTAAATTTTTGTCCTATGAAATAAAAATTATGTTCTTAATTGGTTATGTAAGTTATAAAATAGAAATTGAGAATGAGTGCTGGAAGCTACCTGCAAGCCGCCTTCATTGAGTGCTCGGGCTCCATAGGCTATCCTCTTCCCACCTTCCAGGGTTGGTCGGATGCTGGGGTGATGTTTCCACCTCTGGAACTCTCGGAATGGACTCAGGTATGGATTCTGATAGTCGAGGCCAACCTTAAACCAAAACCAAAATTAAAGCAGAGATAAACTCTACACCGAGGGTAAGAAGGTAAGCAAAAGGGTAATAGGCATTTATAACTACAAAAACTTTAAAAATTAAGAAGACACCAAGAAACCATTGTGCTTTGGAAATCAAAGTCCAAATTAAGAAAAAAAATGACTCTCAAACTCATTTGTAAACAAGTATCCATAAATGGAGTTATGATTATATTACTTATTTATTGATACCAAATCTTCTAGAACAGTGCCTAGAATGTAATAGCTATTAGTATTACAGCTAAGTAAGTTGATGAATATCTATAGTAGCCATAGAGATTTTACACGCTGATAAGTGCAAACGTCAGCTTTCTAATGGAAAAGTATTCTCCAGATAAAAAGCCCTATTTTTCACACTGTTCACTTTCTACCTCTAGTAAAATCTTTTGCAATGGGAGATAACTTACCACAAAACCAACAGCTACTAGAGGTTCACCTTCATTTAAATGATAAAGGAAAGAGCCTCCATAAGTATGTCTGTCCAAGGGCCAACCAACAGTGTGATCTACTCTCCCAGGTTTCCACTTCTTTTCATCAATAATCCATAACTAAAAACAAAAAACAAAGTCCATGAAGTCTTACAGTATTAATTACATTAATATTATATAACATGTAATACTGTGTAATATTAGTTACATGAAAGTAGCACAAAAATTATTTTGTACATCAAAAAGTATTAAAATCAAATGATTGCATGTTAAGCCAACATAAAGATGTGGGTCACAAAAGTTATGAACCCATTAGCACTTCAAATGAAGAATTTCTTTTGTGGAAGTACAGAAAAAGTTATTGAAAATTCTCTGTAGTATTGGCTACTTAAGCGTGCTCACTGTTGCGGGAGTGGGAAAGTTAATGGAGTAGCAAAATTCAGATCTGTCGCTTTACCTTTCCTCAGCCATCTTACAATGAGATCATTGTTCATTGAAAGCTTTTACTCACAAAATATTGAAATTGTTTATTTATTTACTTATTTTTGCAGTGCTGGAGATTGAAATCAGACCCTCATACATTTTAGGCAAACACTCAATATATATATATACATATGCTGGTCATGGTGGTGCAAACCTTTTGGGGGCAGGCAGGAAGATTTCTTAAAATGCTTAAACTATCTTGGGAATGTAGCTCAGAGGTAGAATGTTTTTGCCTAACATATTCAAGGTCCTAAATTTAATTCCTAGCATTGCAAAACAAAGTTTAAAGGGTATAAAAACAAGTTTAAAGAATTAATAGAGTATAGAATAAATTAAGAAAATATACATTTAGCCGGGCGTGGTGGTGCACGCCTTTAATCCCAGCACTCGGGAGGCAGAGGCAGGCAGATTTCTGAGTTCAAGGCCAGCCTGGTATACAAAGTGAGTTCCAGGACAGCCAGGGCTATACAGAGAAACCCTGTCTCGAAAAACAAAAAACAAAAACAAACAAAAAACAAAAACAAAAAAAAGAAAATATACATTTAATTTTACTAAATTTTAGGTCAATATACAATGTCTGAGTATTTCCTGAAATATTTCCACATAATTTTGAATAACTAATTCTTTGTAAAAGGTGGCCATTCTAAAAGCAACACATTCTAAAAGCAGCCATAGAAGGACAGGTTATGAAAAATATCAAGGTTCAAATATTTTTAAGTTTACAAGTTACTGTAGACATAATTTTGGCAATCATTTGATCTATTTAGTTTTAGTTATAAGAAACAGTTTAAATTAATGAAAAAATTGAAGTGTAAAATTAAATCAGCATTATAAAATTCATGATAATATAAATTAAATCCCATCATTTAAGATTAAAATTGTACAAGCAAACCAGAATACCTCCTTCAAACCAATTCCATAAGTCTGTGCATCACAGCTGGCCCTCAGGTCAAACTTCTTATAAAGCTGCTTGGCTAGGTGTCCGTGGCAACCCTCTGCAAAGACTGTGACTTTGGCATGCAGTTCCAGTCCTCTCTCAAATGTTGTCTGAAAAGCAAAAATATGTTAAAAAAATAATATTTGATAAAATATAAACTAAACAATAATTTAGGTACACAGACATGGTAGACCTATGCACTGGAAAGAAACTATCAGGACATCTATTATAAGTAGAATCTATATTTCCTATCTCCGTACATTCCTGAGTTTGCTTTTTCCATCAGAAGCAAAGGCAGTAGTTTACTTATGAGACATGAAAAGAAAATATGAATTAAACACCATAGAGAACCTAGTTACATCCTTTTATTATTATTTTTTTAAATGTGAGTGCTGTCTGCATGTACACCTGCATGCTAGAAGAGGGCTTCAGATCACCATATAGTGCTGGGAATTGAACTCTGGACCTCTGGAAGAGCAAAGAGCCACTGCTCTTAACTGCTAAGCTATCTCACCAGCCTAGTTACATACATCCTTTTAAGCATACGCACGCAGACTGCACTCAACACGCTCTGCATCTACTTGCTTTATTTTTCTGCTTTTCTTGCTTTGTTTGTTACTGTATTTGGGAGATAAGGTAATAAACAGACAATGTATCGTGCCAGTAATTTGTGTTTACTCTTATGATAGGAAAAGAATCTGAGAGTTGAGAGCTTTGTAAATTCTTTTCTAGTGAAGCTCCAATCTATTTAGGCTTATATAAAACATTCTTTTTAAATCTTGGTTTTCTTTTTTTTCCTTTCCTTTCCTTTCCTTTCCTTTCCTTTCCTTTCCTTTCCTTTCCTTTCCTTTCCTTTTCCCTTCCCTTTCCTTTTTCCTTCCCTTTCCTTTTTCCTTCCCTTCCCTTTCCTTTTCCCTTCCCTTTCCTTTTCCCTTCCCTTTCCTTTCCTTTTCCCTTTCCTTTTCCCTTTCCTTTTCCCTTCTCTTCCCTTTCCTTTCCTTTTCCCTTCCCTTTCCTTTCCTTTTCCCTTCCCTTTCCTTCCCTTTTCCCTTCCCTTTCCTTCCCTTCTTTTTTTTTTTTTTTTTAACAGAGTCTCATCCATATCCCAGGCTAGTCTCACAGCCATCCCTCTGCCTCAACCTCCCAAATAGTAGGATAACAGGTATGTGCTACTATGCCTGGTTTTAGCTATGCCTGTTAAGCCTGTGGTTTAATTACTGATCTAAGCAGTGACTCCTGCGAGTCTGAGCAACTTTTCAGGTTTATGTACTCTGCACAGCAGCAGCTGCAGCTCACATGCATCTGTGCTCACGCTGTCAGACTGATGTTGTGAATGAGAGAAAGGGGGACAGTTTTACATTTCCCAAAAGACTGCTGCTGTTATAGAGTGAATGGAACTGTAGGCGTACCAGTGCAGGTGGCTGGACTAGTTACAAACACTTACTAAGTCTCTTATTACATGAAAAATATCAAACCTTTCATGCTCGTTTCTTTTTTTTTTTTGGTTATTCGAGATAGAATTTCTCTGTATAGCCCTGGCTGTCCTGGAACTTACTCTGTAGACCAGGCTGGCCTCGAACTCAGAAATCCTCCTGCCTCCCGAGTGCTGGGATTAAAGGCGTGCGCCACCACGCCCTGCTCTCATGCTTGTTTCATGTTTATATTCTTAAACATGTTATACTTGTGTTAAGCTCAAACTTGCCTCTGTTTTTTAAAGCAATTGTAAAAAAAACACTACTATTCTTAATTATATTCTAAAACCCACACATTGTGCAGGTTATAGGAAGACCTAACATTGAGCTTGAGTTGGTTCTCTTTGTTGAGAAAGGATCTTGTATGTAGGTAGCTTAGGCTGGTCTCGAACCTCGACCTCAGCCTCTCAAGTACTGGGACTGCAGATGTGCAGTGCGCCCTGCTAGCTCTTGTTCAACACATAACTATTTGAAGGTATACCTTTGGTGCACCATCCTTTTGTATGCCTACATCATTAGTGGCGATTCCTTTTACACTACCATCTTCATGATAAAGGACCTAAAAATGATAAAAGCAAATTTATTATTACCTCAGATTCATATTAACTTTGTAATCATCATCATTTCAAATATGTCAGTTTATTTGTGAAGCAAGAAGGGGTTGGGGGAAGTAAAAAGCATAATCATGAAGTTGAGAAATTGTACTATTCTGACATTCTCATTTGTTTCCTCTAGAGGAAAATGCTCTTTGGATAGCCAAGTACAAAATGCAATCTGGAATCACATGAAACTGTAGGAAGGCTAGAGGATGGATGTAGCAATGGAGAAGGAGGTAAAAAGGGAACTGAGGTCTGGCTCGGAGCACTAAACCTGACAATAAAGCCTGATAACTGTTGGGGATTGGTCCTAATGCTTTCAATTAATCTGGCCCCCCAAATTGGGAAACTGTGTGCCCAATTGTTTTTTGATCAATCAATGGCCTTTGGATTTTCATGGGCTAGGAACTGGAAGAGAAGAAGGAGGAGACTATCACCAGGACTCAGGGTGTGGGGAGAAAGATGGGACATAAGAGCTGCAAGAGAGAAAGTCACCTAAGTCATGTAAGAATTTGGGTCGGTGGCCTTCCCCGATTGGGTCTGTGGTAACAGGAAGGTGTAGGAGTCTCAGCAGTACTGGAGGGGAGCATTTGCTAGCAGGAGATGGTTTAGGAGTGCCCAGCCTTTGAGCATGTAAAAAGTTAACTGGTGCGCCTGTGTGTGTGTGTGTGTGTGTGTGTGTGTGTGTGTGTGTGTGTGTATGTATGTATGTATCTGTGTGTCTTTCATTCGAGAACTCAAAGAGCTCTTGGGTGGGTAGCTGGGAGTGTGGCCCTCTGGGAGCCAAAGTGGTGTAACTAACTACCGCTACACCTAACAACAATCAGGAACTAAGCAACTGAAAGAGAAACTGTGCTAGAGACAATTAGTATATACACACAAAAGGAGTTACCAGGTACTTAATAAGTTGCCCACCTGTGAGTCTGACATGGAGTCCTATCAAGAATGCTTAACAAAGAAGCAGTGCAAAATCTCACACTGAGGTCTAACCAAATGCATATGTATGGGTGGGAAACAGAAATTTTTAGCAACAAGAACCTATGTCTTTTACTTGGCTGTGATTTATAAAAAAAAAAATTGAATTTTCTCTGACACAAAGATAAAAGCATTTCTTCTTACCCCTCTCTCTTCTTTTATTATTTCTTCTAGTCAAATTTTCTCAAAAATTTTTTTATGTGTATCTTTTTTTTTTTATATCTATATTTTATGTTCTGCCTGAATGTGCATGCTGTGTCTTCAGAGGCCAGAAGAGGGTGGCAGATCTCCTGGACATATGTGTGTGCTGGCATGTAGGCCCTGGGAACTACACCTGATCCTCTGGAGAAGCAGCCAGAGCTTTTACCTGCTCCATTCTTCCAGCCTTCTCCGTTGTTACAGAGTCAGGGTCTCATTATATAGGCCTGGCTAGCCTCATGTAGACCAGGCTGATCTCAAATTCATAGTGATTTGCCTGTCTCTGCCTCATGAGTGCTGGGATTAAAGGCATACTATCATGCCCAGGTGCCTGGCTATTTAAAAGGATATTTCTTTCTTCGCCTGTGAATATAGTGGTATTTTTGGTTTATTGCTCATTGAATATTAAATTGATTTAAACAATTTCTTTACAAGTTATGAAGATACTTTTGTTTTTTTGTTTTTTTGTTTTTTTTCGAGACAGGGTTTCTCTGTATAGCCCTGGCCATCCTGGAACTTACTTTGTAGACCAGGCTGGCCTCGAACTCAGAAATCCTCCTGCCTCTGCCTCCCAAGTGCTGGGATTAAAGGCGTGCACCACCACGCCTGGCATGAAGATACTTTTGGATTTTCAAATTTAGTTTCAACAGTTTGAAATGGTTGCCAAAAACTATTGTTTTGTGGGAACTAAGAGAAGAAGTTTTTAGAATGAAGAATACTACATAAGGCTTGAACTAGTTCATTCTTCATGGTACTATTTTTAAAAAGGGAAAGGAATGTGTTCAGTGGAGGGCAGCAATATGGAGGGCAATCAAATTACACAGCATGGTGGTTGAAAGAAATGAGACTATTAGCCTGGGAAACAAAACGCTGGTGAGTAAAGGTGGGAAAGAGAAGAGGAGTGCCCTTGGAAGGTGAGTGCCTGAGGAAGTGGACTGCCCGTGGGATAGCGCACAGACTTGTTCTGCAAAGCACACCCAACAGATGATGGAGTCCACAGAGAGAGTGCATAACCCCATGGTGTTCAATCACATGACAGGGACAACAGAAGAAATTCAGTTCCTCTTTGGATTAGCATTTTTAGTATTTTCCCCAATCCTGCAATTCTAAATTCCTAAGATTTTTCTAAACAATTTACCTCTGTAAACTTATTGGTTGACTTTTGTAAGAAAAAGAGATTGTTTCCTATAAATGTTAAAACAAACAAAATAGAACTATACAGACCTCCGCAGCAGCATACCCAGGATACACTTCGACTCCCAGAGCCTCTGCCTGTTCCCCCATCCAGCTCACCAGATGTCCGAGGCGGACGATGTAATTGCCGTGATTGTTCATTGGAAGACCTGCAATTATTTATAATTTAAGATCTGATATTATATCGCTAAGGAACTTCGATATTCTAATATACTTAATTAAAAAAATCTAACCAGTGTGTACTGCTGCATAAAAACACACATTATCTTTTTGGCTATAATGACATTATTTGGTGAAAGTTCTAGTTTATTAAAATAAAATCAATATTAAAGCCTGAAGTTAAAAATTCCTGGCTGGCTTTCAAGGCTCTTTTAGACTAGAAGACAAAAGAACTGCATTCTAGTCTGGCTTTCTCATTAGCTAGCTATATTTCTGGGCAAGTCCTTCACATTCATGGGCTTCTGTTTTCTCATCTGCAGAGGAAAGTTCTTCCTCACTGAAATGCAGCTCCTGTCACCTGTGCAAGCCCATGATTTTATGACTCTGCCATACTCTACCTGGAAGAATTGGCACAGGAATTCTGTTTTTCTCTGTTAAAATGGCAAACCTGTCTTCTGTTACAGGAGTATTAAGTGGAGCCTAGGAACAAAGGAGAACAGGAAGGAGATGTTTCAGTTGTATTTGTAGGGTGAATATACATTTTATTTTATTTTATTTATTTTTTTTAAAGATTTATTTATTAATATATCTAAGTACACTGTAGCTGTCTTCAGATGCACCAGAAGAGGATGTCAGATCTCATTATAGATGATTGTGAACCACCATGTGGTTGCTGGGATTTGAACTCAGGACCTTCGGAAGAGCAGTCAGTGCTCTTAACCACTGAGCTATCTCTCCAGCCCGAATATACATTTTAAAACCCTCTTAAACTTAAAGAGAGAAGAGAAAAGGAACTCCTCTCCTTTTCACTTTACTTTCAGCCTTCCTTTGAAAACCTTGTAACTAATATTGTTTTTAGTCTGTTGGGAACAGATAGAAATCTTTTTCTCTTAAACACGTGTAAGGGTGTTTGCCTGTATGTACAGCTGTGTACCGGTCATGTGCCTGGTGCCCACAGAGGCCAGAAGGTGACTTTGAAGTTAGAGACAGTTTTGAGCCGCCATATGGGTGCTGGGAATTGAACTGTGGTCCTCTGGTAAAGTAACTAGTGTTCTTACCCACTCCTAAGATGGAAATCTCAAAAGCTAACCTACAGCTCTTGGTAGTCTTGTCCTAGTCACCTCTTTTCCAGATGCCTCCTGAAACATGTTTGAACTGTGTCCATCATGTTTCTCTGTCTCTGTGGGCCTAGGTGTCTGCTCCAAATTAAAATTTCCCTGCCTTATTGGAAGAAAAAAACTTAGAAAAGGGGTAAAGGCTACCAGCATGCATGTAGAGCTGACACCTGTGTTGTTAAGGTGGCAAGGCAGTAATGGGCTTTGACACTAGAGCTGACGCTGTGCCAATCTAACGATACTGGGTTCTGATATACTGAAGAATTAATTCTATTTTTTAGTGTTTTTGTTTTCTTAAAAAAGCATGCTATTTTGGGAAGGAGTGCACTAAGGAAACTTTCAGATTATAGTTTATTCCACAAAAAAATGAGTGTAAACATTTATATACTTATTTGACCTTTATTAAGGGTATTCACAAATATCCTAATTTTGGATGTAGAACAAATATAACTCATCCCTATAAGAGAAACAGTTGAAAGTAAGATTTTAACCAATTTTATATTAATTTTGAAAGCAATAAAACCTAACATTGAGTCTTCTGTATGTCATACTCATAGCCTTTTCTGCTGCGATTAGAAGAAACAACATTAATTATTTCTTTAGAAAATTGACTTCAGGCACCAGAGAATTGGCTCAGTGGTTAAGAGTGCTAGCTTTTATAGAAGATCTGGTTCTATACCCACAGCTATCTGTAATTCAAGTTCCAAGGAGATGCAATACATCTAACCTCTTCTAACCTCTGTGGGCATCAGGCATAGTCATGAGGCAGGCAAACACTCATACACAGAAAATAAAAATCTAAAATACACTTTAAAAAGAAAGAAGGTTATTAGACTTACCTCTTTGGTTTTTCATACTGCATTATCCCAGAAAAGTCTACATAAGACTTTACTAGGCACAAATTTAAAACAACAATTATATTTTGTTTGTTATATTTTATTAGGCAAATTCAGTATATATATGTGACTTATAGGTAGCATTATATAAAAATAGGAGATATGGGCTGGAGAGATGGCTCAGAGGTTAAAAGCACTGGTTGCTCTTCCAGAGGACCTGGGTTTGATTCCCAGAATCCACATGGTGGCTCTTAACTGTCTACAACTCCAGTTCCTAGGGAATGGAAGCCCTCTTCTGACCTTCAAAGGCACCAGGCATACAAGCGGAGCACAACCATATATGCAGGAAAAACTCTCATATACATAAGATAATAAAATAAGTAAATACATAAACAACTTGGGGGGCTGGAGAGATGGCTCAGCAACTAAGAGCACTGATTGCTCTTCCAGAGGTCCTGAGTTCAATTCCCAGCAACCACATGGTGGCTCATAACCACCTATAATAGGATCTGATGCCCTCAACTGGTGTGTGTCTGAAGATAGCTACAGTGTACTCGTATAAGGAAAAATAAGTAAATAATATTAAAAAATTAAAATATATGATGAGTTAGTATGTGTGATGGTTGGTATATGTTTGGCCCAGGGAGTGGGACTATTAGTAGGTGTGGCCCTGTTGGAGTAGGTGTGTTACTGTGTGGGTGGGCTTTAAGACCCTCAGCCCAGCTGCCTGGAAGTCAGTTTTCCACTAGCAGCCTTCAGATGAAGATGTAGAATTCTCAGCTCTGCCTGCACCATGCCTGCCTAGATGCTGCCATGTTCCCACCTTGATGATAATGGACTGAACCTCTGAACCTGTAAGCCAGCCCCAAATATATGTTGTCCCTTAAAAGACTTGTGTTGGTTATGATGTCTGTTCACAGCAGTAAACCCCTAACTAAGACAGAAATTGGTAGCAGCATAGTAGGGTATTCCTGTGACAACCTAACCATGTTTTGGGGAGCACTTTTGAAGGACTTTGGAACTTTGGACTAGAAGAGCCATTGGGTGTTAAGAGCTCTGTGGGATGTTCTGTAGGAGCTTGGAAGATAATATTGAGAACAGTGCAACCAGCTGGCCTGACTTGTGAATTTTAGAGGGAAGATTAAAGACTCTTCTCAGGGCCATTGCTGTTTTAATTGTGAAGATTCTGTGGTTTGGTTAGCTGGGGCTGAAGAATCAGCTGGGATTAACAAGATACCAGGACTTCTAAAATGAAACCTTTGCATTACTGGGACTATTGATTCTGGTTAGCTGGCGCTAAGAAATCAGTGGTGATTAAGAAGGGACTGGCATCACGGAGGTGATATCTTCTGAGAAGTGTATTCTTCTGAAAGCACAAAGCTGTGTTCCAGAGATAGCCAAGGTTGTACTTCGTGCTGTGGCTGGACTTGGTAATGTGTAAAAAGTCACCCAGATTGTACTGGTTTTGAAGGCATGAAGGGGTCATGAAGAGCAGCCGAGGCTCCACACTGTGAGAGGCCATAGAAGGCCATTGGTGAAGGTGCAGCCTCAGTTGCAATTGATGTCTCAGGACTGAAGGGGTCATGCAAAGGAGTTGAGGCATGGCACCATGAAGAGAGCCTATGAGAGGCTATTGGTGAAGCCTAGTTACAGTGTAAGAAAGCAGTGTTTTGGAGAAGCCAGTACCATGAGATGACCACCAAGAACAGCAGCAGCAGTGGAGTACAGGCAGCTGGAGCCTAGAAGACAAGGTGTGTGCTACAAAGGGCAGGCCTGAAGAAGTGACCCAAGCCCTTGGAGGAGCCCAGAAGATCATGAGTGTATCTCAGACATTGGAAGGTTGGAGTTTGATTTTGCTTTTGATTGTGACTGTACCCTGATATTTTCCCTCTTGAAGGAAGAAAGTATTTTAGTGGAGCCCACAGTTAAGAGACTTTAAATTGTAAAAAGACTTTGGATTTTAAAAGAGATTGGATATTTTAAAGGGAATGAAATTTTACTATGTAAGAATTTGTAAACTGTGGGACTTTTAAAGTTATTTAGATCTTGGGGATGAATAAGAAAGTAAGGGTTGAGCCTTTAATAGTGATGTGTTTGTGTGTCAAGTAGACAAGGGGGTCAAATTACAATTCTGTTACTTCTCGTTTTAGATTTGGTCTTGCTATGTAGCCAGGCTGGCCTTGAGTCCATCAACCTCCTGCCTCTGCTTCCTCCACTGTAGGAGTACAAGAGCAAACCAATATATTTAGCTTCCTGGCTACTGTTATTTTGTATGTGGTGCTAGAAACTGGAACCAGGTCTTGCTGTACATGTTATACCACTTAAACCTCAAGTTCCTTTTCTTTGGTTCTTTTTAAGTTAAAAAAAAACAACAAACCCTTAAGTATATATATTTAATACCTAACAACTGAGATTTACATGAAAAGGGTTTTCTTTACTTTACTAATTTGATAGTAAAGACAGCATAGAGTAGACTTTGTGTAAGAATCAGCTTGTCTTACCCCTTTCTCCTTCCAGTCTGGGAAGAGCTCTTTGAAGGCAGCTGGATCAAGGCAAGCCCCTGAGAGTGTGTGAGCTCCGATCTGAGCAGCTTTCTCTACCAGACACACACGGATGTCCTTTCCCTGTTCAGCAGCCAGCTGCTTTAGCCGAATAGCTGCAGAGAGTCCTGCTGGGCCTGCACCAACTATTACCACATCAGCTTCTTCTGCAAATCTCTCCATATTCACTCCTGGGAGGAAAACATGTTAAAGATCAGTTTTGGGACTGATATGACCACATAAGTCATATGCTGGTTTAGGATACTTTAAGATGCACTTCAGTGTGCTCACTATGCTTTAGAGTATAATTTATAGATATTCTCTCTGGGCTACGGACAATAATTATAGTAAGTATGTAAGTTGATGAGTTTCAGGTCCTCATAGGTTCTATTTCAGTATGTATCATATTTTGGTTCCTATGAACAGACTTTTGGCTTTGAAATCCATTATTATAAAATTAGAAGGCATGGTGGTACACACTTATAATCACAACAATTGGGCAGTAGGATCAGGAGAATCAGGAGTTCAAGGTCATCCTCTTATATACAGGAGGTTCAAAGTCAGGCCACTACATGAAGTCCTGTTCTAAGAGAAACAAATGAACAACAACAAAAGTTTTACTTAAGCAATAATATGTAACACACTTGATAAATCTGTGATATACTGGATGCTTTTAAATTGTCATGAAAAGCAAAATATTAAGACCAACAAGGTAATATAAAGTATCTAGGAAAGTCTCAAGAATTTTATGAAAATTGTCACCTACCTTCCCATCTTTTGTCTTTGTCCCGGGGATGAACAGTGTAGTGAGTAGTGATCTGAGGTACAGCAGAGGTTGAAGAGCATCTTGGAGCACACAGAGGTAGGCACTTCTTAATTTTTAAGGCATGAAACCAGTGATATGCTGAATAAAAATGAAAAGTATCTTTTTAAGAATTAGTTGCCATCTGTTGTATACTGAAAAGTCTCTAAGTTGAATGAATATTCTTTTTTTTTTTTCCCTTTTTTTTTTTTCCCTTTTTTTTTTTTTTAGCTTTTAGAGACAGGGTTTCTCTGTATAGCCCTGGCTGTCCTAGAACTCACTCTGTAAACCAGGCTGGCCTCGAATTCAGAAATCCGCCTGCCTCTGCCTCCCGAGTGCTGGGATTAAAGTCGTGTGCCGCCACTGCCCGGCTCTGAATGAATATTCTTAATAATTGACACAAATCAAAATGGAATATGATTTTTCTTATGAGTGATACAGCTAACTTTTGCTCATGAAGGAAAATTTCAAATCTTTTATTTATTTTATTTTTATTTCATGTGCATTCATGGTTTGCTTGCACACAAGTCTGTGTGAAGGTGTTGGATCACAGAAAGTTGTGAGCTGCCATGTGGGTCATCGGAATTGAACCTGGATCAACCTGGAAGAGCATCAGGTGCTCTTGACTGCTGAGCCATCTCTCCAGCTCCATAACGCATGTTTTGTTGTTGTTTTTTATTGTTGTTTTAAGATTTATTTATTTTATATATGTAAGTACACTGTTGCTGCCTTCAGACACACAAGGACAGGGCATGGAATCCCATTATGGGTGGTGGGGAGCCACCATGTAGTTGCTGAGAATTGAACTCAGGACCTCTGGAAGAGGAGTCAGTGCTCTTAACCGATAATCCACCTCTTCATCTAAAATTTCCAATCTTAAAACAAGTGAGATACAGTGTAATAAAATGAATGGCTGATAGTATAATAAAAATAGATGCAGGGGGATAGTTACTCATTAAATGGCATAAAAATAGAAAAAAAAACATGTTTTTTTTGTTGTTATTTTTGTTTTGCTTTCTCAAAAACATAGGGAAAGAATGTATACAAGCTCTTTATGTCAAATGAATTCCATTCAATCCATTTTTTTTAAAATTGTTTGAGACATGGTCTCATATAGCCCAGGCTGGCTTGGAACTTGTTAAATAGATGATGCTGGGTTTGAACTACAGAAATCCACCTGCCTCTGCCTCTGTCTCCCAAAGGCTAAAATTAAAGGTGTTCACCACTATATCAAGCTTAATCACAGATTTTTATAGAAAAAGTTATAATACTAAAGACTGTGATTATATATTCACATATTTTTTGATTCTTCCCCTATTGAGTGTGGACTGGACCTTACTAGTTTCTAATAAGTGGAATATTAAAAGAGAAAACAATACTAACTTTAGAGTAAAAATTATTAGAGTTATAATTTGAATTATGTGAACCAAGTGGTATTTGAGTCAAATACCACTTAAATATGACCAGCAATACAATGATATCACATGCCATTGATATGATATAATGAAAAAGATTCTTTACCTGTGTGGTGCACACCCTCAAAATCCTTACACCTCAGTCTAATCAGGAAATCATGAGAAATCACCAAGTAAATTTAGACTGAGAGGCATTTAATAAAATGCTTATATCAAAATCACAAATGACAAGAAGCAGAGGAACTGTTCCATTAAAATAGATGGAGGTGGGCTGGTGAGATGGCTCAGCGGGTAAGAGCACCCGACTGCTCTTCTGAAGGTGCAGAGTTCAAATCCCAGCAACCACATGGTGGCTCACAACCATCTATAACGAGATCTGACTCCCTCTCCTGGAGTGTCTGAAGACAGCTACAGTATACTTACATATAATAAATAAATAAAATCTAAAAAAAAAAAAAAAATAGACGGAGGTATTCTAACCAAAAGCTACATGGAATAGATCCTGGACCAGAAAATAGAAACCTGAATAGTTTGTAGTATAATAACATTTCATCAATGTTAGTTTTTTTCTTTTTCTTTTTTTTTTTTTTTTTTTTTTTTTTTTTTTTTTTTTTTTTTTTTTTTTTTTTTTTTTTTTTTTTTTTTTTTTTTTTTTTTTTTTTTTTTTTTTTTTTTTTTTTTTTTTGGTTTTTCGAGACAAGGTTTCTCTGTATAGCCCTGGCTGTCCTGGAACTCACTTTGTAGACCATGCTGGCCTCGAACTCAGAAATCCACCTGCCTCTGCCTCCTGAGTGCTGGGATTAAAGGCGTGTGCCACCAAGCCCAGCTTTTCAATGTTAGTTTCTTAGTCTCCACATTCACCATGATTATATATGATGTTAAGTTTTTTAAAGGTTTATTTATTTATTTTACTTATAGGGGTGCACCAGAAGAGGGCATCAGATCCCATTACAGATAGCCGTGAGCCACCATGGAGTTGCTTGGATTTGAACTCAGGACCTTTGGAAGAGCAGTCAGTGCTCTTAACCACTGAGCCATCTCTCAGACACCTGATGTTGAGTTTGAGAAAGACACATGGGAACTCTATTTTCCCTGCAACTCATCTGAAAGCCTAAAGCAAGTGCAAAATAAAAAGTTAAGTAAAGAATACAGTGATAGGCAGACTGAAATTCAAGAGCTATACCTATTCAGATGGGCATGGTGATGTCTTTAATCCCAGCACTTAGAGGCAGATCCAGGAGGATCTCTGTGATAATGAGGCCAGTCTAGACTACACAGGGAGTTCCAGCCCAGCTAGGTCTATCCAGAGACTCCGTTTCAAAAAACAAAAACAATTATGTGCTTCTTAACAGGATCAGTACCTTCCTAGTTCAATTTCAATGGTTATATACATAGAAGCCTGTGAAACTGTTTAATTTCTGTCACAATGGTGAGGTCTTTTCTAACTTGGACTATGTCTTATGAAACATCTACCAGTGAAGAAACTTTTATAAATGGACTGTAAAAAGTAGTAAAGACAAAGAATTTCATTTTGACTATATAATTTATACTTTCCTGGACAGGATGAATGGTTAAGAATTTTCCAGCCAGGTGTGGTGGCACACACCTTTAATCCCAGCATTTGGGAGGCAGACACAGGCGGATTTCTGAGTTCGAGGCCAGCCTGGTCTACAAAGTGAGTTCTAGGACAGCCAGGACTATACAGAGAAACCCTGTCTCGAAAAACCAAAAAAAAAAAAAAAAAAAAAAAAGAATTTTCCACTTTAATACTATGTCTTGGATGGGATGTGGCTCAGTTGGTAGAGTGTTTGCCTAGTAGGATCCCCAGTACCTCATGAGCCATGTGGTAATACACAGTGGGAAGATTAGAAATTCAAGGTTATCTTCAGCCACATAACAGATTATAGCCAACCTGTGCTATATGAGAACCTGTTCCAAACAAGATATTTCTAATAACTTTCTGAGACATGTGGAATAGCTATAATCCCTATTTATATCAGATAAACAGGAATTCAGATGGTTTCTTCTAATACCTGTCAAATTCTGAGAACAGTAATTATCTGAAATTATCTCTGAGGTCATGGAACCGGAGGCCATGTTAAGTTTTTTCTTTTAATTAAATAAGAAGAAGGCCTGATTGGGTGGAGAGGCCCCTTGGTATTGTAATCTTTATATACCCCAATACAGGGGAACGCCAGGGCCAAGAAGTGGGAGTGGGTGGGCAGGAGAACAGGGCGGGGGGGAGGGGGGTGAACTTTCGGGATAACATTTGAAATGTAAATTAAGAAAATATCTAATAAAAACTAATTGATTAAAAAAAAAAAAAAAAAAAAAGAAGGCCTGGTGTGGTAGTGCACACCTTTAATCCCAGCACTTGGGAGGCAGAGGCAGGCGAATTTCTGAGATCAAGGCCAGCAGCCTGGTCTACATAGTGAGTTCCAGGACAGCCAGCGCTACACAGAGAAACCCTGCCAGAGTGCTGGGATTAAAGGCGTGTGCCACCAAGCCCGGCTTTCTTTTGATAATTTTAAAGAGGTAGAGAAACAAATCTTCTTTAGCTTGTTTTGCACACTAAAAATTATTATATTGCTGGGCAGTAGTGGTGCATGCCTTTAATCCCAGCGCAGGCAGTGGCAAGTGGATGCATCTCTGTGAGATTGAGGCCAGCCTGGTCTACAGAGCCAGTTTCTGGGCAGCCAGGACCACACAGAGAAACCCTGCCTTGAAAAATCGATCAGTCAGTCAATGATTTTGGAATACTTTATTAGGACCAAGATTAAATCTTTTTTACCCTAAATCACGGGGGGAAAGATATTTATAAGTAATTGTAGGCAAATTCGGTTGAGTTCAAACATAGTATCTTCTTTTAAAAAGAATATTATACCCTGTAGTTTACCATATACAAGTTATCATTAACTTCTAAAATTTGTATAGCTACTAATTTGCTCAAGAACAGTTGGAACCATGGCCTCTGATTTCCGCCAGAGAATTTTAAAAAGGCATAACGTTTATTCCTTTGCTTAAACACGCATGATATCTCTCATGACCCATCTGAACATTTAGGCATAGAGACAGAGTTTCGGTAGAAAGCAAAGTCAGAGTCCACTGAACACCGATCAGCCTTACACATGACATACTTAGCACACTTAGTTGTCACCACTAGAGGTAACACTGAGTAATGAAAATGTAACAAATTAGCGTTTAAAGAAAAGTCACTGACTGGATCCAAGACTGCATCTAAATTAGACTGTAAACAGATGGCTCTCAAAGCATAACATTTTCTGTGTGTAATAGATGCTTGGTTTGAATATACACCATATTGTTTAAACAAGTATATGGATACTTGTTTAAAAATCCCACAGCCAAATTAACTTCAGTAAAGATTTATATTAAGCCAGTTACAACAGAATTCAAGATCCTCTAAACTTCTGTTTGAACGAGGGGGTTGTTTTTAAGTAAAAACTTAAAACTATCCTGCAACTGCTTTAAGAAGCACCCATAACAGAAACGCCTGGCGTTAACTCAGGATAATGCAGAAAAAAATTCCGACTCCAGACATAATTGGTGATATATGAGTTAATACGGTTGATATGAGAGCTCAGACTTCAATTAAGATTAGACTATTATGGCTGCAAAGATGAAAGTCAGGTCAGAGCCGAGGCGAAAACCCACACAAGTTTTTCTTTCTTTCCCATTCCTAATAAGGCGGCAGATAATACCTGAGCCTTGGGGTAAAGATTAGGAGCGGCATTTGGGGGAACTCCACCGAGGGGGCAGTGTTGACAATTTTCTCTTCTCATGACCTTTAACCTAGATGTTAATTCTGCCAACTGGGGCAACTCCAAGGTCGGTAAGGCAGGGTCGGCCACCAGGCGCTGACAGCATTGACCTTTGTCCTAGTTTTGCCTAAGACAATAGACAGAGAGGTGCTTGCAGTACCCCGGGTGTGGCCCCAGTCTGTTTTGTCCCAACTTATCCACCTTGCTCCTTCTGTCCCCACCAGGAGTTTTGTCTCACCAGGGCAGGACAGCTTGGTTAGCCGCACCAACATGTTCAAAGTGACCCGGAGACTTGAACCAGATACAAAGGAGAGAGGCGGGGGTCTGTGGCTTGCGGAGGGCGCTGGACTTCTAGGCTCCGAGGGGCGCCATCACCTTCCAAGAAGCCCAGGCTGTTCAGCTTCTGTCAGCGTCTGGGCTCCGCCGACCGCCCTTGCTTCGCCGCGTACCCGCCCCTCTTCTGCTTTGCGCCGGCGCCACAGAGGACACGATGGCCCGGAAGGTTTCCGGGTCACATACAAGCCAGGAAAAGGCAGAAGACTCCATCTCCCAGTCATCCTCAGCCAGGATCCTAGTGTGCGGAAGAGGCCCGCAAGCTCTCGCGTGTGCGCATGCGCACTGGAAGCATAGCGAGGCTGATTTGCCTGGCATTCTGGGAGTTGTAGTGTTTAGCTCCTGGGTCTCCGGATCTGGACCAGAGGTGTGCGCAAGGAGCCGGGCGACGCCTGGCTTGATATCTGATTGGCTGTCTGGAAAAAATGAAAAGTACTTGCAGTCCAGGACAGAGACAAACGAGAAGATGGGGCGGGACTCCATGTAGGGGGAGGCGGAGCCTACGGGCTTTGGGCGCGAGCGATCGAAAGGCAGTTGGTGTAGGTTCGGTTGATCGGTCCGGTCCGGCAGCACCAGCTCAGCCCCATGGCTGACTCTGAGGAGTTTCGGGCTTCTTCACCGCCGCCGCCGCCTCCCTCATCTCCGTCGTCAGGCGCCTCTTCGTCGTCCCTCAGCATGCCAGTGAGTTTGGGCTGGCGGGGTCCGAGCAGGAGTCACGGTCCAACCGTGGACCCGCTGGAGCAAGTGGAGCTGCAGATCGGAGACGTGAGTGTCGCCGCTGCGGCTGGGAGCTGCTTGCAGCTAGGGTGTTCCCGCCTGCGGTTCTTGGAGTTGAGGGCTAGCCTCGGCTCTCTCCTCCCGCATCTTTCTTTCCTTCTCCTTCTGCCTGCGGTCATCCGCAGCCTCGCTGCCAGGATCCTCTCTCTCTGCCTCCTCCCATCCCTAGGAGCACTTTGGGCGGTCATAGCCTGCCTCCTTGCCCATTGGTGATAAGGGAGTTGAGCTTGCGCTTCTAGTTGGCCACCAGCCCAGGGCCAGCTGGTGATGCTGTTGTGTGTCGCCGCATACTTGCTCAGTGTTGGACTTGAGTGGACCAGGGCTAATCATAGCGGGCAGCGGAGATCACACTGGTTTCACTGATGGATTTGATAGGACAGTTTAGAACAGAATCTTGCAATGCAAAAATTCTGTGAAGTTTTTGTTCAATCTCAAATACCCAGAAATCACTTCCTGACCCTAACACATAGTGTGGAATAACCACACTAAAGATTGGAAACTAGAACTGGGTGACAGGTTTTTATTCTTTCGTCAAAAGAGATGGCTGAAGTATTAGTCCAGGTCCTCCCCACCCCCCAAACAATACTGGTTACAAATAAATGTGTACAATAAATGCTAACATGATATAAAAAAGTGTTTTTATATTTTTGATGAAGAAAACATTTTATTTAAAGGTGAGTTTTTTATAGCTGTGTGTGATTTTAGATGTTCTGTCAGCTCAGCTTAGAGTATCAGTTCTCTTATTTTATTTATTATTTATTTATTTATTTATAGTTCAAAAATAAGTGTTCATGGGTGAAAATAGTGGAACAGGGCTTTTCTTACTTCGTTACCAGCCAAAGTGAGGAAGTCCTTTGGATGGCTCCGCCACTATTAGTCAAGAGGTTTTCAGGTTGCCTTGGTGAAATATATGAGAGTTGGGTACGTTTTCTGTTAAAAATACTGACTTGTCATATTTAGTGATTATTTTTATGGCGGGTATGTTTCCTTAAAGTTATGTTATGAAAAAAATTTAGAGGTTCTGAGTGTAGCTTGGGTAGAGCTGTGTGCCTCCCCTGTTCTGAGACTTCGGCTTTAAGAAAGAACCAGTGTTTTTTGATTTTTTTTTTTTTTTTTTTGAAAATTCATTTCTTTTAAAGAAAAACATGTGGGCATTTGATTGAAGGTTTTAAGCTATATTTAGACTCTGAAGTTAGATGAGGATTTTTTTTTTAAAGCATGTGTGGGGTTCAGGGTGTAGCTCAGTGCAGGAGGTCCTGGGTACTAGTCCCACAAACAAACCCGTTTGACTTTTCTTTCTTTCATTAAATTGTAGGCGGCATTTTCATTAACTAAACTTCTTGAAGCCACATCTGCGGTGTCAGCTCAAGTGGAAGAACTTGCCCTGAAATGTACAGAAAATGCACGTTTCCTTAAGACGTGGCGGGACCTCCTGAAAGAAGGCTACGATTCTCTGAAACCCGACAACTGACTTGCAGATGTAGTCGCCTAATGACTCGCACATGAGATATCTGCACTTAGACCACATACATGGGGCTGCCTGTCTCCAGACATTTATGCTGAGAATGAAACTGTTCCTGGTATTCTGGACTTTGTGAAAGCAGCATATTGGACTCTTATATTTGCTTGTGTGTTTTCTCTGATGATATGGCAGTATTTACCTTAGATGCTTTCTGCCCTCTAAACTTTTGTCGACTCCTTTATGAGAAGTCATTCCACCAGTAACTAATTGTCACCATAGTGCCTCCCTGAAACCAGGTCATTATTTGTTTTGTGAGAAGATGACAGGAATGCTTGAGTCGGGAGTTGAGCTCGGTGTGTCTCCTAAGGCAGGCAATGGGGATTTCAGGTGCGTGGTCCAGCTCCACAGGACACCTACTCTGAAACTGGTGGTGGCACTTTATTTACTTCCTTATCCCAGTACCCACAGGCAGGTCACAGCACTCATGCTCAGAGAATAAGACTCGATGAGGTAATTAAAAGTTAATTAAAAGCTACTTTTGATTCCTGTCTTTTAGGATGAAGCCTGTTTCTCTAAGAAAACTGTATGAATCTAAACTTCATTGACTTGAAGGAAAAATTCTCTCTTTCATTCTATTTTAATGGGACTTTGACATTTTTTCTGTCTTGAAGCAGTCTTCCTGTGGAGCCCAGGCTCTGTCTTAGGGGCCAGGACTACTGATGTGCAAGACAGTTTTGAATTTTGATGATGATCTTAAAATATATTTTTTCTCATTCTATGAGTCCACTTTTAAAAAAGCTTTTACTTCATAAAATGAAAACTTTTATAGACTAATACATGTTTTTCTATTTTTATAGTTAACTACCTTCATAGTTAATATTTCTCTTGTTGGTGTTCTATATATGTTCAATTGCTATGTTTGAAATACCTTATCAAATTTATGGCTGTATGCTGGCTATTACTTAGTGGAGCTTTGCAAGTTATTTACAGAATTCCAATGTTGGTTTCTTATCAGTTGAGGATAGTATTAAGGTCCCACCTTATCTGTACTGTGTTTTCTCTGTATTAGTGCCATCTTGTCTTCAAGCCATATACTACCTTGATGCACAAGACCTTGAAGTATTGATGTGATGTCTGTGTAGATGCGTTGATGTGAATAGAACTCTATTCTGAAGTCTCACTGGGGAGCTATGGTAGGGACAAATGGATGGGCAAAGACTAGTTTTGACATAGTGTTAGTAAATTTTTTTTCTTTAAATTAAGCTCACACAACACATACGGTGTGATTTCTGTACCAAAGAATGCTTATTTCTGTATAAGAGAAATACTTATATATTCTGAAAATACAATTTTAAAATGTATAAAAATAAATATTACAAGTAAATTTCTGTTTCTTTAGACTCATTATTTAAAACTATGAGATAGTTCAACCATACAGAAAAGGCGAATGATTTAAAGAATTCTCGTGTATTCCCATGCAGGGTTAAGTTTGTAGTTTTATTTTTCAGCTGTCCTCTCACCCTAAGTGTTAGACTCACTGGAACTTTGCATTGCTACCTCTTACACCCACCCCCTTGTTCTTCTCAACTTAGCCACTCAGAAGTATTAATTTTTTTGTTAATTTTTGATTAAATGGTATTAAATAGTTGTTGATTTGTATCCCCTGCTACTTCAAACCCTGCTGAGGACTGAGCCCAGGGCCTTGTGTGTGCTAAGCAGGCACTCCTTGGGCCCTTAATTTGTGTTTTGAAATATCCCATACTTACAGGTATTTTGTTTTTGAGACACTGTTTTTTAATGTCGGCTAGACTGACCTTGAAGTTGCCAGAAATGGCTGACATGTGATATGTGACTTCCCTACACAGAGACTGAATGATCCCTGTCATATATCTGGCTTTCTTGTCTCTGACATGTAGCACAGGTCATGTATCCGATAAGTGGGCTGTGTAGTGGTGGAAGGCCTCTCTTCTCTCAGAAACCTTTAAGAACAGACACTTTGCTTTGGCTGATGAGAATGAAGCTTCCTGCTTCAGACTCAGGTTGTAACATCTGCTGTGGCATTGCGGCTCCCTAAAGGAAAATCCTACATGGTGTCTCTCTGTCTTGAACCCTTTCTCTTTCCCTTTCCCAAGTCTAATTGACTAGAAAATAACTAGTTAACAAGTTACGTCTGATGAACTGGCTGTTACACAAGGCAAAGCCACCTTTCTATGACAGCCATATCTTTTTGGATATGTAAAAAATATGCAGAAAGAGTACGAAACTCTAAAGCTGAGTGCCTAAACCAACAAGTTTCTTCTTTTTTATTGCTCTGTTGAGATTATAACTTTATACTGTAAAATCCACCCATCTAAAGTGTACAATTCACTGGCTTTTACTGTAATGTCCAAGTTCCATTCTTACATGCAATTTAGATTATGTAAGCCCAGGAAGATACATTCAGTTTCACTGCTACCCCTACGAGTAGTGATCTCTTCGTTACTGTCCATCTCTAAGAATCTACTTATTCTTGCCACACTATGTAAGTGAGACCACTTAGCGTTTGTCCTCGGATCCCTGGCTTTTATGACATCTTCCTGCTATATAGCATTGATCACAACCTCATCTCTCTCTCTCTCTCTCTTTTTTTTTTTTTTTTTTGGTTTTTTGAGACAGGATTTCTCTGTGTAGCCCTGGCTATCCTGGAACTCACTCTGTAGACCAGGCTAGCCTCGAACTCAGAAATCCGCCTGCCTCTGCCTCCCAAGTGCTGGGATTAAAGGCGTGCGCCACCACCGCCCGGCTCAACCTCATTTCTTTTAATGGCAGGGAATGTATATGTTCCACACTTTGTTTTCCCATTCTTCAGTTGTTGGCACTTGGCTTTCCATATTCTGGTTCTTATAAAAAAAATACTGTAAGAAATACTACATGAAAGTACTTGTCTGAGTCCTATTTTTAACTCCTTTGGGTTTGTGTCTCGCAGTGATATAGGTCATATGATTTTATTTTAAATTTGCTTTCTGTGGAAAGGCCAAGTTTTCCCACAGTGATTGGCATTTTGCATAGGCATGCACCTGAGTATGGGTTTATGCATGAGTGTGGTGTCCCAAGAAATCACAGGAGGGTGTCAGGTCCTCTGGAGCTAGGGTTACAGGTTGTTGTAAGCTGACCAATGAGAGTACTGGAAACAGAATCTGGATTTCCAGGGAAAGTAGCAAGAACTCTCCCAACCTTTTTGATGCCTAAGGTTTGAACTTAGACAGAGCAGTTCCCCCTTTTGTTGTTCTCAGGTTTTCAGTGCTAGGATCTCATCAGCAAATCCCACATCTCAAGGAATTATCCCTGTGTTTCCTTCCAAGAGCTTTGGAAGGTACTTTTAGGTTAACATACCAAGTAATGACTTTAGATGGCATTTGCATGCATGCGTGCACTGTGTTCTCACCTCCCACCCTGCCTTTGTGCCTTTGACTCCTCCACACGAATACTACCCTCTTCCCAGACTCCCATCCCCATCCTTCTCAGGACCTCTCAGTACTTCTTCCCTTCATGGTCCCCTTTGGAGTTTCATTTCACACACATTTGTACACACACACACACACACACACACACACACACACAAAAGAAAGTGAGAGAACGAACTTTTAGAATTTATCTTTTGAGTTTGGCTTATTTCATTTAACATATACATAATGAAACTTTATTCAGCCACCGAGTGGGGAAAAAAAGACATTTTCAGGAAGATGCATATAATTGGAGATTTCAATGTTAAAAACTAAGATGCAAAATAAACACACAGATCAGTAGTATTTCTATGTACACATGATGAACTAACTTCAAATAAGGTTTTTTACAGATATATAGGAAGGCTACTGAGTATTTTATAAATATGTAAAGTCTCCTTTTCTTTCAATGAATGTCTAGCCTGTTCCCCTTTTCCCTTTTTTGGTGAACATTACAATAAATATGGATATACAAGTATCTCTGTGTTATGTTAACACTGAGTACTTTGGATGTATACCCATGAGTTGACTAGCTAGATCACATGGTTTATAGATTATATTTTTTAGTAACACTATAGGGAAAATGTTGAGGTCCATGAACTTTCTTTTTTTTTTTGTTTTTTTTTTTTGTTTTGTTTTGTTTTTTCGAGACAGGGTTTCTCTGTTTAGCCCTGGCTGTCCTGGAACTCACTTTGTAGACCAGGCTGTCCTTGAACTCAGAAATCCGCCTACCTCTGCCTCCCGAGTGCTGGGATTAAAGGCGTGCGCCACCACGCCCGGCTTAGTCCATGAACTTTCTAATGGAATCTTTAGGGTCTTTAAATGTAGTTTGGGGTTTTCTACAATAGGGGCATATTAATGTCTCTATCATATTTGTAGCCATTTTATTTCTTTTTGTTCTTTCTTAAGCTAACATTTTGAAAGATAGACTGAATAAGAATTATGTAAGTGGGCACTTGTAGGAGGCACGGGATAGAAACAGGAACATAGGCACAGGACAAAGCATTTGAGAAACCAGATATATTAAACATGCGAGCCTATTTTCTTCAAAGGAAGAAAATAACTGACACCAGTCACCTGGAAAGCTGGGATGGGTATTGTCCGACAACCTGGTGGTCTTTTTTCTGTTCTGTGGAGCCAGCCTTCCTGAATCCTCCCACCCCTGTCAAACCCTGAGCATTGTGGCAGCTCTAATCCTGAGCCTTGTCTCTCAGTGAGTAGAATCCATCTTACAAAAGAGGCTCAGTGTCCTTTGTATCCTCCATCAATAACCGATCATTATTACAAATCCTTCCTCCTTCAGCCCTGAGCACTGTTTATCAGCCAATCAAATTCATTCTTATTGTAAAGATCATAAAAGCTTTGCTACTTCTATAGGGAGTTTCATCGTGATAACTGTCACATGGAAACCTTCCCCTAAAGTTTTATGGTGCTTAAGTGTGTAAGAAAAATAAACTCCAAGGTCAGGTTCTGGAAAATTGGTGCTGATCTGAGTTTCATTTTTCACCTCATGTGGATGGTTTACCTGCTGGCCACGATGCTGCCCAGGTCCCCATCAGGCACTCTTATTTCGTTCCCTGTGTTAGAGGTGATGTCACTTCCTATTTAGTTCAGTTACCTACAGCTTTGTTTTATATGACCTTTATTATGCTAGCTTTGGCTTCTTCTATTCTTAGTTTCCACAGGGCTTTTATCATGAAGGATGTCAAATTTTGTCAAAGGCGTTGTGTGCGTGTGTGTTGAAATAATCACATGATATCTATCCTATGTGTTATATTATATTTATTGATTTGTGTAATGGATTAACAAAGTTACCTACCTGTATAAAACAAACTAAGTCATGGTGTGCAGTCTTCACAATCTATAATCTGTTCTTGACTTTGATTCACTGATGTTTATTGAGAATCATTACATCTATGCTCATCAAGGAATTGATCTATAGTTTTGTTCTTTCATTGTTTTTTTTTTTCTAAGGTTTTGATCAGGGCTGTGCTGGGTTCCTAGAGTATATTTGCTAGCGTTCCTTGGATTTTCATCAGAGCAACAGTGTGAGTAGCACTAGTGTTAGCTTTTCTTTAAAGTTTTGTTTGCAGGTTGTGGAAATAAATTGTTTATATCTTCTTGATTTAATTTTGTTAGGTTACACATGTCTTGTAACCCTTTTAAACAATCAATTGATTGAAACATGAAGGCTTATTTTTGAATTGGATTTCATCGATCTGAATGCCATCAGTCCTGCTTCTCTGGCTTACCCCTTTGCAATATTCTCCCTACCATCCTGTTCTGTTTCCTCATGATGGTACTAACTTAGAGCAAAGCCACTGGAAAACTCAGTATGGAGTGACAGAACAAATGCTGGCTCTGGGATTATAAGAAAGCTTGCCTCCCTTCGTGTGTGTGTGTGTGTGTGTTTCTGTGTGTCTGGGCATGTGGTGGCAATCAGAGGCAGACGGTAGGTGTCTTCCTCAGTAGCTGGGCAACAAGCCTTCAGGATCCTCCAGTCTCTAACTCCTCAGCACTGGGATTAAAGGGATGCTCTACCATAGCTGGCTTTTTAATGGTCGTACTAGGAATTCAGACTCAGTTGGCTGTGTGTGCACAACGAGCACTTTAGCAATTGAACCCTATCGTAAGATCTGCTTTTACATGTAAGAGCCAGGATGTGGCTGAGGCTGGCCTCAAACTTGTGACCCTTCTGCTTTTTCCTCTCCCATGTTAGGACTACAGCTGTGTCTACGACATCTGGCAACAAAGCCTCCTTTTAATAAATATGTTGTGTTGACTCTCAAGAATGTAAACGATCCGTTAAGCAGCAGTGTTTCTATTTTGCAAACAACCACATTTAAAAATTGTGTGTGTGATGTGCATGTGTACACACATATGCCATGGTGCACAAGTGGAGGTCAGAGGACAGTTTTTCAGAGTCTATTTTCTCCTTCTTCCCTTCCGTGGGTTCCAGATATTGAGCTCAGGTCACCATGCTTGTATAGTATTCACCTTTCTCCACTGAGCATCTCGCTGGCCCTATACATTTTATCTGATGCTGTTATCTTTGAGTATTATAAAACTTCAGACCTTCGTTTAAAAGTGCCTGTGGGTCTTACGTTTGTTGATCTGCACAACAGAAGTCTAGGAGCTGTGGGTAGTTTGTGCTGTTAATAGTTGAACACAATATATAGATTAAAAAGGCTCTATGTTGTGTGTTCAGTACCTCCATGCAGTGTGCATAAATGCATGCTAGAAACAGATTTCCCTTTATCTGCTATGCAAATATGTAATAATATACACGCACACATTGTCAGAGTAATTACTTCTCTTTGTATGAACATCAGCTACCTTTCCCTACCTTGTGCCACTCTAAGCTAACTTGTCTTAGATATCAGCATATTCCCTTCATATTGGCAAATCCCTCTAGAAGCACTTCACAGTATTCTTGAGAGTAAGATCCAGTTAGGAGTAAGAATTGAGTCTAGATGACTGAGAAACTAGCGACAGATCACAGGGGTCTGTGAAAGCGTCTGGCTTCATGAACCCAGTGGATATCTCCTGCAAGGGCCACATTTCCACCCAGATGAATGACGGAGCATATGCCTTCTGAGTCCCTTTCCTGTCAACAGACCTTCTTTGTCTGTAGTTGTGCCAGAGTTGATGGATCATTTCCTTGAAAGGTCTAGTGGTCAACGTGTAGATAATTGGGTTCAAAGCACTGTTGATAGGCAGAATAAAAATCACCACCCAAGAGGTAATAGAATCTGGAAGAGAAAGATGAAATAACTGAGTGACGATTGGGGGTTGTAAGGCATATCTTGCATCCTCCGTCTTCAGCCTCCCCTTTCTTTAATTTGACATAACTAAACACCAAGTTATTTCCAGGATGTCTTTCTATAGTGTCAGTGTTTAAGGCATGCCAGTGCTGTGGAGACTTTCTCTGACTACATCAGAGTGCCAACAAAAGAACACTATTGGGGGGCCACTTATGCAGTTATGACGTAGCATTATGAGTCAATTTAAAGACAAACCATGCTATTTAGCATTTATCATCATTTGCAAATGTTTTAACCAAGAGAAGATACATGCAGTATTTCTCAGAATATGTAGATTTATCTTGAATGAATTCCTTGTTTGTTATGTTTTTGACTTCCTTCTCTTTTCCTTTATGGCACTGCTACGGATTGAACCGAGGGCGCTGTATGTGCCAGATGAGCACCCAACTGGCTCCCAGACCTGTTTATTTTAAAAGTAGGCACATATTTTAAGTCTTGCACATGTGTGTGTGTGTGTGTGTGCATGTACGTGTGTGTGTGAGTGAGTGATACATACAGGTACACGAACACGTGTGTTCATGCATGTGGCCAGAGGTCAATGTTAGTTTTTTTCCTCCCATTTTTCTCCACATTACTTTTTTGAAACAGGACCTCTCAGTGAACGTAGAACTGGCCAAATGGGCTAGGCTGTCTGACCAGTGATTCTTGGGATTCCCTCATCTCTGTCTCCTCCCAGTGCTGGGGTTATAGATGTGCTACCACACACTTTGCTTTGCTTGTGGTTGCTGGGGAACCAGACTCCTGATTGTGTGTGACAAACATCTTGTAGACTGAGCCATCTTTGCAACATATTGAGGCTTTTGACCAAATATTTATTTCAGTGAAATATTGTTGAGTAGATTAGCAATACAGGCTTAGAACCCCAACCAATAAGAGCCTGAGACAAGTCAGGTGTGATGGTACACATCTTTAATCTCCAGCATTTGAGGCAGAGGCAGGCGGATCTCTGTGAGTACAAGGCCTTCCTGATCTATATAGTCAGTTCCAGCACTGCCAAAGTTACATGGAGAAACTCCTGTCTTAAACTCCTCCGGCCCTCCAAAAAAGAGGCTGAGAAAAGAACATGGCCATTCTGAGCTATAGAATGAATGAAGCATCTTAACACAACTATGCCTCAACATAGTAGGGGGAAGATGTAGAGATATAGTTGGGCGGTAGAATACTTGTAGAGATATAGTTGGGCGGTAGAATACTTGTAGAGATATAGTTGGGCAGTAGAATACTTGTAGAGATATAGTTGGGCGGTAGAATACTTGTAGAGATATAGTTGGGCGGTAGAATACTTGCCTAGTGTTATGAGGCCCTCGGTCCAACCCCTAGAACCACAAAGGAACAACCCAAAGCACAAAGCATTACAAAAACAGAATCCCCAATATTTAAATCCATCATATTTGGAAGAATAATTTTGATTTGTATGTGTCTGTCTGCTTGTCTGTGTATGTGCCACATGTGTGTATCCAAGGAGGTCAGAGGAGGGAGTCAGATACCCAGGAGCTGTAAGGCTCCTCATGTGGGCACTGGGAACTGAACTTTTGTTCCCCAAAAGGAGAGCTAATACTTTCAACTACTGAGCCATCTCTGCAACTTTCTAAACCTATCTTAAAAATCACCTTTGCACCTTTGCATATATATGTGTGTGTGTGTGTATTTACACACACACACACACACACACACGCATATATATATATATATATATATATATATATATATATATATATATATATATATATATATATATATATATATATAANTATATATATATATATATATATATATATATATATATATATATATACATATACATATGTATATATATGTAAAATTCAGGTTCCTGTCATGATACTATTGTCCCTCTTTATAAATTGTCAGATTCTATTATCATCACCTGTGGGATCAAACAAAACTAAATTATGCATGTGCAGATGTCAAAATGTGACTATACACTGGATTGCATATGCAATCAGTAGGGATACTCGTATATGTTTTGATAAAATATACATGACATAAACTTTGCTCATTAACCTTTCAAAATGCACAGTTCTGTGGTGCTGAGTACAGCTACATTGTTAGTGTCCCTCACCACCCTGGTCTCAGAATGTTCTTGTCTTCTCAAAGGAAACTGAGCTCATTAACAATGCCTCCCACTTTCCCCCTCCCGTCCTCTCGCAATCACTAGTCTATGCGCAGTCTATGAATTTGACTATTTCAGGAGTCTCATGTAAGATGAATTATAAAACACGTGGCCCTTTCCTGTCAGGGCTATTTACTCAACACAACACCTTCAAGATTCATGTATAATGCAGTACATGCCAGACTTTCCTTCTAAGGGCTGATGAGAAGGCTCAGTGGGTAAAGGTTCTTGCTACCAAGTCTGACAACCTGAGATTCATGCTCAGAATATACATGGTCAAAGGGGAGGATTGATTCCAGCAGATTGTCCCCTGACTTCTACATGTGTGTCATAGCACATGTGTGTGAGTGTGCATGTGTACACACACACACACACACACACACACACACACACACACACGCAAAATAAATAAATGTAAAAAAAATTTAAAAAGCGCTTTCTGTTTTTTATAAACCCGAAGAATGATCCATGTATATCTTTGCTATATTTCATTTGTCTGTCAGTAGACACTCTATGATCCATGCACATGTTTGCTATGGTTTATTTGCCCCCATTCATCTGTAGACACTATACTGTTTCTGCCTATGAATGCCGCTGTCAGCATATGTGTGCTGATACCTATTTTAGTTCTGGCTTTCAATTTCCTTCTGTATTTTTCCAGAAGAGGAATGGCTGGCTTGTATGGCAACTCTATAGCTAATATTTTGCAATCTCTAGCACACTCTTCTACAGTAGCTACCCCATGCTCAAATCCTACTATCAATGTACAAGGTGTCAAATTTCTCCTCCTCACCGACATATTCATGTTATGTCACTCGGTGTAACAGCCATTGTGATGCCTGCGCTGTATATTATTTTACAATGACGTATTGTTACCTATTATGTCACAATCTGGTGCAGTGTCCTCTATCATCTGAATTGTAGGGAGAAACATTTCTCAAAGTCTAAAAAGTAAATTCATGATTGGGTAATTATTGTTTTTTTTTTGTGTGTGTGTGTGTGGTCGTTTTTAAGCAGGCAAACAATTTAATCACTGTATATCATTTGTTTTGGTCATTTTGCCTTCATGATATAGTCACGGTTTGGTCCCTTTGTTTTCCTAAGAACTGTGGTACTAGGCATTTATGGAAAGAACTGAGCAGTTCCTCTCAGTAAGCACTTCACCAATAGTGGAGCCAGAGTCCACACTACTCTGCACTTGATCTTAGCCAAAAGGCCGAGAAGCAATGAGTCCACACTACTCTAACTAATAATTCGTGAAACCAGTTGATGTTAAGAGTAGTAATTGCCTTTTTTAAAAGAATAGCTCTGCACAGATTTATTCTCTCCAGGAAAAAGATTGTACCTGGTATTTCCACCTGAAGCAGTGAAAGAAATTTCAGTATAAAGATGGGAATCCAGCACAGCGCATCGGTAAAAACGATAAAGAAAAAGCGTTTGGCGAGAACCATCTCCTTCTTCACTTGCTTCTGTATTTCAGTTACTGTTATGGTGCTCTGATGAACACTGTAAAACATGCTTCCATAGGAGAACACAATGATGATAAATGCCACCAGGTTAATACCTGTTTAGACCATGAAGAACATTAGTAGTGTATGTTAGCATTCTCTTAAGACAAACAGATAAAAAAAAATGGCTTTAGATGTTACTATTAAGGCCACAGAACCAATAAAGTGGTATTTATTTATTCACTTATTTACTTTGTGACAAGGCCTTACTGTGGAGTTCAGATGAGCCTTCAACTTGACTAGGTAGCCTAGGCTGGACCCCAAAATACAGTCCTCCTGCCTCAGATTACAAATGTGTACCAGATATCCTTACTGACCTCCATTTCCAATTACACAGTCTCATCTCCAGCACTACCTCTGATATTGTCTCAAAGGGTCTCTCGTCTTTCCTCTCTGCCTCCACTTGCTGGAGGTTCTGCAGCTCGTCTGGACCCAGGCTTCCTCTCTCACCCCCTCTCATTTGTGTCAGCCACCAATACCCAGAGGCACTCTCTACCTAGGCACATGCTGACCAGTGAGAATCAAATAGGCAAACTTCACTTTCCTTCCTGCCTTTTGATTCCAGTTCCCCAGTTTCATTCCCAGCCTAGTAGCAGACCACCTGCCTTCTTCCCTGCCTGTCCTTCTCTGACTCCACTCTATGGACGCTCTAAAAAACCTTTCAGCAGACCCAGCTTTCCTCCTTCCTCTAGTCCCTTTCAGCTCCATCTCCCTTACAGCCCATCCCTGTTCCTTCATGTTAGCTCCCAAAACCTAGAAACACATTCAACCTGGGACTCTCGATGGCCACACCATGCAGGGAATCAAAAGCACTCCTTACCAGGCAACTCATAGCCACCACACTCTTCTAAGATATAAAGAGGGCAACAGAAACCGAGGAGTGGAACACTCAGCCAACAAGGATAAGACCTGATATCAATGCATAGAATAACATGATCCCAAACCCTGATGCCTAAACGCCAGTGCAAACACAACCCCACAGTCATTAGTAGCCAAGACAATGTTTTACCAGAATCTAGTAACTTCCACTGCAGTATGCCCTAAAAAAAAAAAAAGAAAGAAAGAAAAGAAAAGAAAAGAAAAGCTATATAGGTGTAGCAAAAACAAGGATTTCAAAATAGCTATTATGAATATGCTCAAGGACCTCAACGATGATATGAATAAGTCTGCTAATCAGTTTGTGGGAACACTAACAGTAGAACAAAATGATTAAAATGGTTTAAGACATGAAGTAACAATAGAATCACTGAAGAAAACCGTAACTCAGGTAAAACTGGAAATGAAAAACCTAGGAAGTCAAACATAAACCTCAGAAGTAAAATGTCCAACAGAGCAGAAGACATGGAAGAGGAAATTTAGGGCATCAATACAAGATATAGAAGAAATGGGTACCCCAAACAAAGAAAACGTAAACTCTAAAAAATCCAAGCACAGGAAATCTGGGACATCATGAAAAGACCAAATCAATGGCTGGTAGGAATAGAGGAAGGAGAAGAAACCCAGGCCAAAGACACATGATATGTTTTCAACAAAACCATAGAAGAAAACTTCCCTAACCTTAAGGAGGAAGGCCCTATCAAGGTACAAGAAGCATACAGAAAACCAAATAGACTGAACCAGACAAGAAATTCCCTATGACACATAATCAAAACATTAAAGGAAACCAACTAACATATAAAAGCAAACCTACTAGAATAACCTCTGGTTTCTCTCAGTGGAGACTGACAGCCAGAAGAGACTAAATAGATGCTTTACAAACTCTAAGAGACAAACACAAATTCCATTTCAGATTACTACAGCCAGCAAAACTTTCCAGTCAGAATAGATGAAGAAAAAAAAAAAACATTCCTCAACAAAACCACATTTATCTATGAAATCTTCTGGAGAAGTCACTAAAAGAGCAGTTCTCAACATTACCCCTTTGAGATTAAATCTCCCTTTCACAGGGGTCTCCTAAGACCCATCGGAAAACACAGATATATACATTATGATCTATAATAGCAGCAAAATTACAGTTATGAGGTAGCAATGAAAATAATTCTATGGTTGGGGTCATCACACATGAGGAAGCATATTAAGGGTCATAGCATTAGAAAGTTGATAGACATTGGGTTAGAAGGACAGAAGTTTGTAAGCAATGGAAGTCATAAATGAGTTTCATATTGCAAGATACCCTAGCAAAAGCTGGGACCCAGGAAGGCTTGCAATGCAGGGTTTCTTACCAAGAAAAATTACCACTGAATAAATCTGGGCTCCAGTACTTCCCGTGTCTTCTGAATGAAGAGGAAAGCATACTCCATTGGTGCCATAGTAGTTTTTGAAAAATTCCTTATTGCCAAGTGGAGCAAAAGCCACTATAAACCCAATAATCCAAATGAAAATCAGAACCGTTATTGTTCTGCATTTTCGAGGCCTTAAACACCGAAAAGGATACACAATGCAGATGTACTTTTCCAATGTCAGAAATGTTAAAAGTAAAACGGAGACTTCTGTGGACAGAATGGCCAACGACCCCATGAGCTGACAATGGACACTCTCCATCCACGGCTGTGCGTGCTTATTGTACTCTCCCCGAAACTTGAGGTCAAAGGCACCAATCACGAATAGATACACCCCCATTAGGCAGTCAGCACCTACAAGGGTCCAAAAGTTATAGGTTCAGAGAGACAGATAGTATGCGTGTCTTTACACAAAACATTTTAAATGACCCTCTTCTCAATATTACCAAGAAGTTTTATTCTCTTAAGAATTCATAGGTTGGTTAGACAGCTTGGCAGTAGAGTGCTTTCTGAGCATGGGTAAGAGAGAACAGCCAGAGTTCTTACCCTCTGAGTCAACACTCCAGCCTCCTGAAATCCTTTTTTTAATTGAAAAAAATTACCATAGATTCTAATTATGCTTTCCCCACCCCTAACTCCTCCCAGATCCTAACTCCCTATCCACCCAACTCCATACCCTTCCTTTCTCTTTTAAATAATAAAAGAACAAACAAACAAACAAACCAAGAAATACACACAAAACTAAAAAGCAACTTAAAATATATAAGCAAAAGAACAATAAGGAAAAAAAAAGCCAAAATAAAGCAATATGGGACCAAAGTCTACAAAAAGCCCATTGACTTTGCTTGTGTTGACCAAATACTCCCTCAGGGGCCTGGTCTCAAGTGTAGTTAATAGACCCAAATGTGACTCCATTGGAAAAAACTAATTTTTCTCCAATGTGAGCATTGAACCTATTTTTTTTTAAAGATTTATTTTATTTTATTATATGTAAGTACACTGTAGCTGTCCTCAGACACTCCAGAAGAGGGAGCCAGATCTCATTACAGATGGTTGTGAGCCACCATGTGGTTGCTGGGATTTGAACTTATCACCTTTGGAAGAGCAGTCGGGTGCTCTTACCCACTGAGCCATTTCACCAGCCCCCTATTTTTTTTTTTTAACAGTGTAGTTATCCTTCAGCCTTGCATAGGAAAATTGAACTTGACTCAAAATTTTGTAGCTAACCATACAGAGTTGTATGTGAATTTTGTTTCTCACATAGCTTGCAGAGAGAATAAATTAGAACTCAGACTGTGCACTGCATCTGTGATAGTAAATGTGGCCACTCACACAATGGTGGGCGTTGTACGGGGTGCTGCTTTAAATACTCGAGGGGCTGCAGGTACATCCTCAGCTCTGGGACCCAGGCTGTAAACATCCTGAAGTCTGATTTTTTTGTTTCTTTGTTTTGTTTGTTTTTCTTTGTAGTCCTCATTTAATGTAATACTTTACAATCACGTTTTAAAAACTTAAAAAAAAATCAAACCCACTTGGAGACATTTCCCTAATTTTCATATTTTAAGCTGTGATTGAAAATCATTCTAGTAGCTCAGAGACCTTAAAAATGATCCAGTTTGGATCCTCTGGAAGTGTGTGCTCCAGCCCCACAGAATTTATTTTCTAGTAGCAACGATTACAAGCCTTGTTCTTCTTTAACCAGGAAATACTCACAGCAGAGAGAAATGATCGACATGGCATGCAGCTTGTTCTCAGACCTGATGTATGGTCTCATACAAATGACAAAAATGTTTCCAAAGCAGGTAATGGCAGATACAACCCAGACAAAGACTCTCTGGATGATGCTTGCCAAGAGGTTCTCTAGAGATGAAATCCCATCCGTGTTGGGCTTACAGCTGCGCACATGTGGTGCGTATCCACAGTACTGAAATTTCTTAAAATAGCTGATTACAAAGGGGAGACAAAATTATAACATATATTTAACTTAATGTCATCATTGACATATGTTTTCATCATTTTCTCAGTAGAAAATGTGTTCATATAAGATTTAGTGGAATAGAAAATATTTCCTTACCAATCTCTCATAATTCTGAAGTTCAAAACTTAACTCTTAATCTCTTGACTTTATAGTAAAAGAATGTGTGGGTAAGAACTCTAAGCAGGCATGACTAATGCATGCTAGACATGTCTTAACATATGCATAACTGACTAGCTTGTGAACAAGAGAAGGGATTGATCCAAAGAAGCCTTCCATGGCTGTTTCCAGAATTCAGTCCATACAAACCCGTGGTTCTCAAACTGTGGGTCATGACCCCTTTGAGAGTCGAATGACCCTTTCACAGGGATCACCTAAGACATCAGAAAATACAGATATTTACATTACAATTCATAACAGTAGCAAAACTACAGTTATGAAGTAGTTCTGAAAATAATTTTATGGTTGGGGGGGTCACCACAACATGACAACTGTGTTAAAGGCTAGAACTGGTATAAACGCATGGTCATGAAACTCATAGCTTTGCCACAGCTGATCTTACTGCTTAGCTCTTAGGGGAAAATTAAATTCTTCCTATTTGCTGCTCCCATGGCTTTTCTGTTACAAAAGTTATAACACAACATTACATTAAGTTATTATCTATAACTACTAACCACATCCATCGCTCACACTAGATTTTGAAACGCGATGAAGAATTGGGTGTTGATTGAATTTTTTCATCTATAGAGAGATATCTGCTACGATAAAGACGTCACCTGGATAAACAAGAATTGCTCTTGTGCCAGCAGCAATACGAACACCACTTCCTGGGCGTGTTTTAGATACCAGCAATAAGTTCTCTAACGACCTCCATGAGATCAGTTCAAGCAATACCGTAATAGGAGATAACCTTCAGTGGAGGAGAATTGTTTGACAGGAAATTTTCTAGTGACAGTAGAGATTGGAATTCAGACTGTGTCAGTCTGCCTTCCAGGCAAAGAGTGGTGGCAAAACAGAAATGATCTCTATAGCGTCAACAGTTGCAGTAGTAAACGATACAAGGTGGAGGTCATTTTGTGCCTTGCGCAGGGCAGGGCAGTTGCTGCTCTGTCCATCTGGTTGGTTGCATTTCTCTATGAGCTACGATGGGGTGGAGCAGAATATAAGGATGGGTGTGGTGTTTCTTCTTTAAGAGTCTGAGGCTGAACTACTTCCATCAACAGAACCTCAGCGGGTATTTGTTTGTTAGTTAAGCTGCCTAGCATAGACTCATCTTTTAGCAATAGCGTCTTTATCTCTTCTGAGGGAAGCCATCCTCCAGCCACAGGAATCTTGGTAGATGTTCAGTGGAAGCTTTCCCTAGCTCAGGGTACCCTAAGAGGACCCCTGAGTCTTGTTGATGGCATGCAAATGGCTTATTTCAGCAGGGCTTGACTAAGACCATTGTTGAATGCTTGTTCCCATGATTCCTGCCCACATCTGGCTCTTCTTTTTACTTATTTCTAGATTCTGTGTGCTGCACTAGTTTCTTGCAATAAACTCTTCTTGGCCAGACTGCTTTGTTGTGAGCAAGCAGAGAAGCTTATGGAAGCTTTGTCTCTGAGGAATCTTGGGAAACATAAATAATGCTCTGTGTTAGACTTACAGCGCAAGGAAGATTAGAGAATGGTTGATAAGACAGTTCTAAAGTATTGAAAGTTACCACAATGTGAAGAACAGTCTAGTACTTGCTATGATAGCAACTCAACTCAAAATATTTATAAGGTATATGGTCAATGCAAAACCAGACACAATGTATAGAATTCACAAAGGTTATCATTTCAACCACATACTTTCTCCAATCATACATTAGGGACAATTTTCCCTGAGGAAGAGTTCTTCACCTTCATTAATTTGTAGCAGTTATTTATATCTATTAAAAATACATGTTTGTACATTACATATATTATACATACATACATATATATATATATAAATGCATATTTAAAAACAAGAAATAATTGCTATAAATTAATGTGTGTGTTGTGTTGTGTGAGATGTGTGTATATACCTGACTGGTGTGTCCCATGCATGGATGTGTAGGTCAGAAAATGGCTTCAGGTGTTGATCCTGACTCTCTACCTTGTTTTTGAGGTAGACCTTCTCTTGTTTGTGGCTGCACTTCACTTTCCAGGTTATGTGGCTCCCAAGCTTCTGATTGGACTGTCCTGTCCCTGGGTCCCAGCTCACTGGAGGAGTGCTGAGATCACACACACATGCCCCTTGTTCTGTGTTTTACTTGGGTACCGGGAATCTGAACTCAGGCACTTTGACCTGCTGAGCCACCTCTCCAGCCTGTTTGTAATTCTTTTATATCACTTATATACATCCTTATTTCCTCATCTGGTGGTACTTACACAAAGTGTACACATCACTAGCTTGCTGGGTTTACCAATATCTGTGCCTGGTATCAGAGATGTGTGTGCTCTGTATGACTCAGTAGGCCCCTCTTACATTCGTGTTTCTTGGCATTGGAAATTTTTCCCATAAATTTCTATCAGAGTGTGGAAAAGTAAAACTAGTTGATGTCAAACTTATAAGAGTTTAACTATTGAATACTGATGTCTAACACTATCTAGGCTGCTGAAAAATCCCATAGTCTGGGAGTTTAAACAATTAACATTTATTTTCACTTTCCCATGCTGGGAAGTCCAAGGTCAAGGTGCCAACATATTAGATACCTGGTGAAGTCCTGCTTCCTGTCACATTTTTTACTATGTGTCTTGACATAGTAGACGGTGCAAGAGAGATCCTCCCTCATTCCTTTTCCCCCTCCATCCTTCTTTCCCTCCTTCCTTTCTTCTTTTCTCTCCTAAAGTTTGATACTTTTAACTTTTTTATTTTCCTCTTTTGTGTGTGATTCACAGTAAGAGGGTTACATGGTTATAGGCTCACATGGCTATAGGTTCACATGGCTATAGGCTCACATGGTTATAGGTTTGCATGGTTATAGGGTTGCATGTTAGAAGGTCACATGGTTCTAGGCTCACACGGTTCTAGGCTCACATGGTTATAGACTCACATGGTTATAGGCTCACTTGGCTATAGGTTCACATGGTTATAGGCTCACATGGCTATAGGTTCACATGGTTATAGGGTTGTATGTTATAGGGTCACATGGTTACAGACTCACACAGTTCTAGGCTCACATGGTTCTAGGATTTATGAAAGGCCTAAACATCCTTTGATATTTGAAATTTCTATTCCTTCACGTGGGTGCTGGTGAACTCAGGTCCTCATGTTTTCATAGCATTTTCCCCAGCTGAGCTATCTCCCCACCTAGGACTCCTCCCTTTCCCCCTGTCTCCTTCTTCTTGTGGGAATCCATCAAACCCAGTGCTTTGATGTACTAGCTCCAGCCTTTCTTAAATTCATTTTTGTTTTGCGACAGGGTATCACTATGAAGCCATGACTAGTTTTGAGTTCTCCATATAGACCAGGCTGACTCCCAACTTAGAGATGCACCATCTCTGTTTCCCAGTTGCTGGGTTTAAAGGTAGTTTGCCACTACCCTGGTTTTCAATTCTCTTTAAAGGTGGTACTGATGCTGTTCATGAAGGATCTGCCCTCAGGAGCTAATCAGTTTTTCCAGGCTTCACCTTTTAATAATACTTTGGGGTTAGGATTGCAACATACAATTTGGAAGAGGGACATAAATACTAACCATACAGAGACGAAGTAGTAGAAATTGTTAATACTTTATTTATATTTAGTATGTGTATATTATATGGGGACATAAAAGTTAAAATCAAGGCGAACAACAAGAAGACATCTACTTACATGTGAGAGAGATTTATGAGAGGTCTAAACATCCTTTGTTGGATATTTGAAATTTCTATTCCTTCAAGGCTGCTAAAAATACCAAGTAATAGTCAAAAGAACATATGTTATCCACAGTATAATAAAACAATTATTTTTGTGAGAAACAATGTAGTAATGTACCTTTAGTTAACATTCTTCTAAGTGAAATACTCAGACTCAGCCTATCTACACACTTCCTTGGTTCATAGCCATGTATATCCTTAAAAAAATCTTCACAGTTCATGATACAATACCTAATGCATGCTAACTAGTCAGTAAATGTTTGTGGAAGAAGTGCATATACATTATATTCTGGACATCTTTCATTTTTCCAATACCTTTTAAGTCATACTTTTTTCTAATAAAGTGCTATTTTACTGTAGAATAGTTAGATAAGATGAACTGAGGCTTTTCTTTTAAAGACAATTAGACATTAACAGAGCTTTTGGAGTGTGTGTGTGTGTGTGTGTGTGTGTGTGTGTTGTGGGAGTCATGATTTACATAGTCTAGAAAATTTCATTTTAAGGTAATCTTTGTTGTCATCTTGACACACTTGGGAAGAGGGAATCTCAGATGTTGAAACTGCCTTCATTGTTTTGGCTAGTGGGCATATCTGTGGTGCATTTTTTTGATTAATGATTGATGTCGGAGATCCTGCAAGCCAGTAAGCAGCATTCCTCCATGGTTTCTGCTTCAAGCCTCGAGTTCCTGCTTTGGCATTTCTCAATGATGGATTGTAACCTATAGGCCAAATAAACCCTTTTCTCCCCAAGTTTATTTTGGTCAGAGATTTATTACAGCAATGTTTAATTATAGCAAGCTAGGAGAGATACCTATAGTAAATCTTAACTACCCAGAATTAATGGAGCAATGAATATGCCCCATACATTCAGAGAACATAAGTGCACAATTTGGTATCTTAATCTTGGTGCCACAGAGAGATGTAGATACTCATTATAATTTTATTTTTAATTTATTGACACATGATATAGGAGCAATACTATATGTTTATAGTCCATCAAGGACTCATATATTTTTGTGGAGCTTGAAATAAAACATAATTAAAAGATACAAGAGCATGTATGCTATTAGTATTGAAGTAAAACTGTATATGCATATACTTACAGAGACTTGAGTTTGGCAAGATAATCAAATTGATTTACTTCAATTTTCTGGATTGGGTTATAAGAAATGTTCCTGAGTTAAAAAAAAAGACAGCCATAAGTCATTCCTAAAAAATTGTTTGGGGAAAGAGAATGTATTTGTTGACTTTGAATGAATTTGAGACATTTACTAAAGAAATTTAGTACAACTCAGAGTATATTGAAAATTTAAATGTAAGCCCTGAGACCATAGAGGAAGACATCCATGAAACTGGCCTGGCAGTGACTTCTTTTGGATGTGATTTCCAAAACACAAACAGTAAAAGCAACAAGAGCCAAAGAGGACCACATCAAACCCCAATACACTATGAATGGAGGAGCCTACAGCATAGAAAAATGATTTGCAAGGCACTCTCCATTTTTCCTCTCTTCTTCTACTTCTGCACACATTTTGGTAAACATGCACTCCACCACTGAGCCACATTTCTACCCCGCAGAGCATCCATTGAGGATGGATTAATATCTAAAAAATATAGGAAACTAAATGCAATAGAAAAAAGACAAATAATCTGATAAAGAAATAGATAAAGAACATGAATAGATATTTCCTTAAAGAAGACACACAAATGGCCAACAGATATATAAAGCAACCTCAGAATCAGTATTCATAAAAAAATACTAATTTATTTATTAGAGACAGAGTATAGCTGAGGATGACATTGTATGTCACTAGATTTGGCCTTGACTTTTGAACTTAACTTCAAGAACAGGTAGCCACATAAAGTTCTGTTGGTTATAAATTAGGCAGGCTGCTGTAGTTTGTTATAGTAGCAGAAGATAAACTAGATTAACAGTAATAAAGGGAAAGATATTCTTGTTCCTGGCTTTGGAAAACTCAGTCCATATTAAAGTTTATGAATTTATATAAGACATCTAAGGTGTCCAAATAGCAAAAGCAGTATTAGAAGAAAAGAACAGCATTAGGGTTCCCACAGTAATCTACAGCTGTGCAGATCAAAGGGATCAACTACAGAGCCTAGGGACAACCCCACTCAGACATAATCAGGTAACTTTTGACATAGGTGTCAAAGGCATTCAACAAGGAAAGGACAATTTTTCTTAAGCAAACAGTGTTGGGAAAATTGGATTACCTTTTGCAAAAGAATAGAATTAGACCCTTATGGGATCATGTACCCAAGCTTACTCCAAAAGGTTGTACCTAAAGGTAAAGCTATCAAAATAGAAGAGAATTTCATTGAGTGGATTTGACAGTGTCTTAGATAGGAAACTGAAAGTTTAGACGAGAAAGTAAAACAGAAAAGTGGCAGTGTATTAAAATTAAGGAAATGTCGCTCATAACAGAGGGGAAAACACATGCGAGTTCTCTGTAGGACGTAGGACTGTCTGTAGGAAACACAGGATACATAAAGAATTAAAACTCAACAACTGCAAAAGGAGAGCACATAAAAATGAATGAAGCACTTGAGTAGATTTTTTCCCCTCAGAAGACAGGTAAGTGACTAAACACGTGGGAAAAATACTCAACACCACCGTTTGCAGAGCAGTGAAAATCAGATCCTCAAGGATTCTGTGAGAGCAGAGAAATGAAAACAACAGGTGTTGGAAGATGGTGGAAACTGGAGCCCTGTGCACTGAGAGAGAAGTACAATGGCACAGCTCTGATGGGAAATACAATGAAACAGATCGAAACTAGAACTACCATGTGACCCAGTCACCTAATTTCTGGGGTTGTGCAGGTGGTCTCTGGTTCAGGATTTTTTCGCTTTACAACAGTGTAAAAGCAACATACCTCTAATGGAAGCCATGCTTTAAGGGTGGTTGTATGGTTTAGTGGTAGAGTGCTTGCCTAATATCATTATTCATCCCTGAATACAGTATTACTGTCTAGATACAGTACTATTGAGAAAGGGAGGTATAAAGGGACAAGTGAAAAGGGGAGTTCCTCTAAGATCTTTGCTTGGGCTGCAGCTCCCAGACAGAACATAGAAACTCAAGAGTACAAAGCAGATACTCTACAGTACACTGGTTCCTAACTTACAGTGGCTGGGAGAGTATTAATATCAAATGAGCTTTAGTTCTGATTTATGGTGCCTTCATAAGGTATACTTAAGGTTACTGTGAGTTAAGAAGGAACATAAAACCCAAATAACTAAAGGTGGGCATCCAGACATGAATGAGCACATGTGTTCATAACAGCATTATTCAAACTAGCCAAAAGGTGGAAGCAATCCAAGTGTTCATGCACTGGAGGATGACTGCACACAGTGTATGAGGTTTTATTATCCAGCCTTAAAAGCAAAGAGAATTCTGACACATACTACAATACTGATGTACCTTGTTGGTATGGTAAGAGAAACAAGTCCATCATAAAATAGCAACTATGGACATAGAGCAAGAAGGATGATGGTTGCCAGGACTGGGGCTGGATGCATGTGGAGTTTGTGCTTGATGGTTATGGGGTTTCAGATTTGTACTAATTAAAAAAAAAAATCTATGGAGGTGGATGTCGGTGAGAGTTGAAGAGGAATGTGGAAGATCTTGATGTAATCCAATGATACAGAAACAGATGGATAACCCAAATTCTATGTATAGTTTACCACAATTGAAAAATAAGATAAAGAAATGAAGAGGTAAGTTAATGTCTTACAATTGTGACAGCTCCTTCAGATCCTTAAATATGTTCGGTGGAAGATTTTCAATCTTATTACTTCCTAAATCCCTAGGGAAACAATCGCAAACATGTCATATTGTTTTTTGAAGACTTCATTCATTGGTAGAAGAGTCATTTGAAAACCATTTACAACTTTCCAACAGTGCCCTTGGCTAAATACCAAGAGAAGAACTATCTCCCTGGTGTGGGGATTGAACTCACAGCCTTGATCCTGCTCAATGTGTGCCCTACTGCTGAGCTCTGTCCCCACATTCATGAAGTCAAGAGGCGTTATAAGAGGGAGTGAAATGAAACCTGTTTTATTATGAGCCAGGGATGGGAGTACATATCCCTAATGCAAACATTTGGAAAGTGGAAGCAGGAAGGTCGGAAGTACAAGGACATCCTCAGCACTATAATGTATTCAAAGCCAGAATGGGTCTAAAAGTTTTCTCTCTCCATTTTTAAAGTTCTATTCCATATTTCATCTTTTCTCTTCCTCCTTTCTCCTTCTCTGTTAGAGTAAGGACACAATTTGAAGCCCCAATTTTTCTTTTGTCCAGGTTTCTTACAGTTACCTCAAAGCATGCAATTTGAGGTTCAAGTTTCTTTCAGAGAGATGCATAGGCTCATACTCTCCTGGACAGGGCATATGTGTGCAGAGGGGGTACCTAACATGATGTCACCTTGGAGTCATAAAGGGCTTTCAGCAGCATTGTCTGTGAAGTGTGGACACGAGAAAGGCTCTAGCTTCTTTTAAACAAGAAAAGGTCTCAGTGAGCTTGAATTCTGAGGTTGTGAGTTACAACAGGAAAAGTGTCTTCTCCCACCCACCTCCGGGGGTCAGGCAGGAGGAAAAAAACCTGTGGGAAAGTTAAAGACAGGTATCCCGCCTCTTTGGAGCAATAAAACAGAACAGTGTAGGTTGCATTTTATTTATTAACCTCATCCTGGTTTTATTCTTTGTCCAAAGCTATATTTTCTTTATCTAACTTATCTCAAATATTTGTTTCATATTTTATTTTGTATTTACTTTTGTAAGCTATATGAAAAAAGCTATTGTTTTGTGATCCATGGGTACATATACTGTTTGGAAAAAGGAAATTAATATTTTTAAATATATAAACATTATATGTGTAACTAATATGAAGTAAAACTGGAAAAGAACATTTTTAATTCATATTTAGTTAGACTTACAATTCATCTAGTTTCTGGAGGTGTATAAATGCATGTTCATTTAAGTGATTGATTTTGTTTTTCCTCATTACTCTGAAAATTAAAAAAATAGATGTTAACATGTGGACATAATTATAATATGATTACTAAATGTAACTCTTGAAAGATAACATAAAAATCATGAATATAGAGTACATTCTTATATCAGGATATTTTGACTAGTATGATTGATTATCCAGTTTATTTATTTAGGAAACACAGTTTCAACTATGCAGTTCGGTCTGGCCTCAAACTCACGATCTTTCTGTGTCAGCCTCTTGAGTGCTATGACTACGGGTGTGTGCCTCCATGCCTAGCTTCAGTCTGAGTTCATTCTTAAATTTCTCAAATCTTTTAATAGGGATGATATGAAAATGTAATTCAAATCTGTGTTTAGAAACGGAGAAAGACCTCTTCAGAACAAAAACTGAGTGTCTTGCAGCTATGAGCACAGGCATTTCAGACTTGCCTTCTCAGTCTGCAAGGTGTATCTATCTAACAAAATGGTCCATGCACCACAGACCCCTTATTTGCTAGCACATGGAGTTAGAATGAAGTCACCTAGGGTTTTATTGCTGTGAACAGGCACCATGACTAAGGAAACTCTTATAAGGACGACATTTAATTGAGGCTGGCTTACAGGTTCAGAGGTTCAATCCATTATCATCAAAGCAGGAAGAAACATGGCAGCATCAAGTCAGCCATGGTGCAAGAGGGGCTGAGAGTTCTGCCGCTTTTTTTTTTTTTAAAGTTTATGATTTTTTAAAAGATTTATTTCAGACAAACCAGAAGAGGGCGTCAGATCTCATTACGGGTGGTTGCCAGCCACCATGTGGTTGTTGGGATTTGAACTCAGGACTTTCAGAAGAGTTGTCAGTGCTCTTATCCGCTGAGCCATCTCACCAGCCCGAGAGTTCTGCCTTTTGTTCCGAAGACAGCTAGGAGAAGACTCACTTCCAGGTAGCTAGGATGGGGGTCTTTAAGCCCACACCCATAGTGACACACCTACTTCAAGGCCACACCTACTCCCACAAGGCTGCACCTCCAAATAGTGCTGCGCTCTCTGGGCCATTTTCAAACCATCACGATGGCCTTAATTAATATAAGAAGACCTAGCCTGAGAGTGGGCAGCATCATTTCCTTGGAGTTCAGGACTGTATAGAAGTAGAAGATTAAGCACACACGCATTATTTTTCTCTGCTCTTGAGCAAGGAGGTGATGGGACAACCTGCCTCAAGTCCTGCCACAATGAATTCTTTGTCATGATGAACTATAACCTGGAATTGTAAGCTAGAATAAACACTTTGTCCACTAGATTGCTCGTTGTCAGGGTGCTTTATCACAGTAGAAATGAGAAATGGGCATCTATACTCTTTCTACGAGGTCTAATGTACTCTTTGCAGATAATTAAATACTATGTGACATGTCTTCAAGTAGCCTTGTGATAGCTCTACATATTTAACTCTGCCCACCACTACAAAACACTGCCGCCTTTTCCCAGTAACTCTGGACCTAAACCATAGACACCTACTGGGAGAAACCTCAATGATTTTCTTTTTCTGTATAGAAGTTTAAAAGTCAATGCCAATACCAAATGGTCATTCCTGAGAACATACATATAAGTAAGACTACATAGACTGAGCAGGTTATATTTATGAGTGGGTTATATATTTATATTTTACAAGATCTATCTATCTATCTATCTATCTATCTATCTATCTATCTATCCATCCATCTATCATCTATCTATCTATCTATCTATCTATCTATCTATCTATCTATCTATCTATCTACATCTGTCTGGCTTGGGAATCACTATGTAAATCAGGCTAGCCTCAAACTCTTAGAGATATGCCTTTGCCTCTGGAGTACTAGGATTAAAGGTACTGATTTTTTTTTAATTCTTGAGATTAGAATTACATCACTTCTCCCTTTCTTTTCCTTCCTCATACTCCTTCTTGCTTTTTTCCAGATCCATATTCTCTATTTTCACTGACTGTTTCATATATATATATATATGTGTGTGTTTCATTATATATAGATATTTTCACTACCTATTTATCACCTATCTGTCTATTATCTATCTATCTAAGCTTCACATAAAGTATTCATTTGATTTGTAAGGAAGGTTAACATTACCTTTAAAAAGATAGTACTTACAAAACAGTTAAATTATTGCAGGAAATAAAAGTCAAATTCCTTAAATTATGGATACGGTTGCCTTCAAAGTCCCTAAAAAATAAAAATGGAACACAAATTAAATTCATAGACAAAAATAAATTGGCTAGGAATTATTTCTTATCAAATAAAATATCATTTCTTTACATTCTGTTTACAATGATTTTTATAGCAGGTGAATATACATATATAATATATCTATGCTGTATACATGTAGTATTATTGTTTGTTATCTGTAGCTATAGTAAAAATGATATGAGGTTTATCATATCCCCTTTCCTTTCTTCCCTCTAATCTCTTCCATTTTTCCTTAGTTCCAGTCAAACTGCTGGCCTCTTTTTATTTTTTATTTTTACTGCTACACACACACACACACACACACACACACACACACACGCACACACATGCATAAATATATAAATACAATCTGATGAATATATATATATATATATACATATATATGTACGTGTGTATACACACATATACATACATACATACATACATATGTACATATACATATAAAATTTCAGAGCTGCCTACTTGCTACTGGATAACCAATGAGGTGCTCATCATTGGGGAAGACGAATTCTCCCTCTCTTAGAAGTCACTAGTTGCCTGTACTTCTCTAGGCATGGGGCCCAGTGAGTTTCCCCTTTGGCTTTAGCATGTTTGTTAGTGATATCATTGTTTGAGCGTTGTTTAGGTGGCCATAATGTTGTGGTATTGAGAGTATAGCTCTCTCTCTATTCTAGGAGAATAGAGAGAATAACAGCCCCACGGTTGGTCCTTTTGTTTTTGCACTCTTTCTGCTCCCTCCCCTTGTGATATGTTCTCTTAGTGCCACGGGTGTGGAAGCTGCATTGGGGCTGGGCACACCATGATCAGTTGTTTTCTGCATTTTGACAGTTGTGGTTTTTTTTTTGTGTGTGTGTGTGTGTGATAGTCTCCCTAAGAGAATATTTAGTTCCTGTCTTCCCAACTCAAGTAGTCCTAGAAAAGTTGCCTAACAGCCTACCACTGCCGGGAGCCACTGTGTCTGCCCTTTCAGACAGGCATCCCTTGTTCTTCACTCCAAGATGGGGAGCTGTCTAGACATTCCCCTGGAGTGTCTGTGCTGTGTGGAGCTGACATCACACACACACGGAGTCTCTTCACAGCATCAGAAGTTGCCTTTTATTTCTTCCACTGCTGGAGACCAAGCGCAAGGCTTTGCCCCTAGTAGACTGGTGCCTTACTACTGAGCTACATCCTCAGCTAGAGTTGTTCTCACATTGCACCTCTCCTTTGACCTCAGCAGTAGGTGTATAGCAGAACTTTGCAGAGCACAAGGATATCATGCCCTGAACACTGCCCTTAGGTCTAAGGGCATCACATACTTAGTTTAATAGTTGCCAGATGGCATGAAATTACTCAGAAGCAACAGTGACTTGTGCAGGGTAGAAGTGTGGGAGAGCTACTAAAACCTCCAAGGAAAACTTGGAAAGCTCTAGAGAAAAGCCAGTGTCTTGTCAGCACCAAGGACACTGTCAGTCTTGCTTTGGGAACTACACTTTAGTTGACATTGACAGAGTAAAATCTATCCAAAAGATTGGGAAGATCAAGAATTAAGGGATCTAGGGCACTGGTGAGATGGCTTAGTGGTTAAGAGCACCGACTGCCCTGCCTGAGGTCCTGAGTTCAATTCCCAATGACCATGGCTCACAACCATCTGTAATGGGATCCAATGCACCCTTCTAGTGTGTATCTGATGACAGCTGCAGTGTACTCATATAAATAATAAATAAATAAATCTTAAAAAAAAGAATTAAGGGATCTAAATACTGAATACATTGGAGAAGGTATGTTTACACTTGGAGAAGGTATGTTTACAATGGAGAGCAATATAAGAAGAGCGTATTTGAAGTCAGGTTGTAGAATGAACAGCAGACCGCCTGGAGGAAGACTTCTTCATTCTATGAAAGTGGCTGCTAAACGCTAAGAGTACTGTTCTGTTAGTCTTGTCTTGGTTCAGGCTTTTTGGTCTAGCACTGTTCCTTTTAGCTTATTGCTAATGGTTATTCACGAACCTACCACCAGGTGGCAGCCTTCTACGACAAATCAAAGTATACTCTACTAAAAGTTGTCTGCAGCAGCTCCCACCTGTAATCTCTACAGTAGGGAGACTGGGACAGGAGGAGTGAGTTTAAGGCCAGCCTGGGCTACATAATGAAATCTTGTTTAAAAAAATAGTCTCGGGGCTGGTGAGATAGCTCAGCGGGTAAGAGCACCCGACTGCTCTTCTGAAGGTAATAAGTTCAAATCCCAGCATCCACATGGTGGCTCACAACCATCCGTAATGAGATCTGGCGCCCTCTTCTGGAGTGTCTGAAGACAGCTACAGTGTACTTACATATAATAAATAAATCTTTAAAAAAAAATAGTCTCGATCTATATTTTTGTTTTTGGGTGCTTAGGATTCAACCGAGGATCCTTTGCACTAAGTTAGCACTCAACCATCAAGCTGTCTCTCCAGCCGCACAGTGCACACAATCTTAACTAGTTGATCCCTTCTGTAAGTACTGCTCAATTGTGTTTAGTTACACAATAATAATAAGTTTCTCATTATCTTTATTACTCAACGTATCTAGTTTGCTGTAAATTTGGATAACAATCAACTTTTGAAAATTTCTTACAAAACAGGAGGTAAAGAGAGTTTTCTTGATTTCAGTAGGCAGTTTGTTGATTGAAATTTTAAATAGTAGTTTTGCTCACTTCTTTAGAAAAATAAAAAACCAGGACCCCACTCTGTACCCCGGGGCTGACCTTGAGCTTCTAGTGATCGCTCTTTCTCAGACTCTTGCTTTAGCCTCCTGAGATTATAGGTGTGAGCCGCCACACCAGGCCAAACCCATAAGAGGCATATTTACTGGCTGACTGAACGCTAACTCGTGGGGTGATACTGATTACTATGCAAAGACGCTGTGTCAGCGTATTACACAGAACAAGGAAGGGACTTTCTCAAAACATCCCACAGACCCATTGTATCGTGATTAGTGCTAATCAATCTATTCTCATCACTCAGAACTTAGGGACAAAACTAAACAGTGTAACTTTCTGCATCAACCTAAAAGGTGAGTGATTGACAGAGGGAAGAGGAAGTGTGACACAGACCATGTAACATCCCCTCCAACTTCTTTCTTCCAGATTCCAACATACTTTTCTCTTTCAGGTATTGCCTTTTGGTGAAAGTTTAGAGAAGTTAGCCAATGAGGGTGTTTGATATAAAAATACAATAATAAAACAATGCAAAGAAACTCGGTACACTAGTTACCTGGCACAGAAGACCCTTGGTGTCCAATATGAGTTTGGCAAATTCAGAAAATGTAGCAGATAGATAAATAGATTGATATATGGATAGGTAGATAGATGGATGGATAGGTGGATAGATAGGTAGATGGTAGATAGGTAGATAGACGAATAGGTGGATAGATGGATAGATAGGTGAATAGAAAAGTAGAAAGATAGCTAGGTAGGTAGATAGATAGATAGATAGATAGATAGATAGATAGATAGATAGATGAATAGATGGATATGTGGATGGATAGGTGGATATGTGGATGGATAGGTAGATAGACAAATAGACAAACAGACAGATAGGGCAAGGGAGATTGACTTACAGCCAGTGCAGGCGGGGCATGTGCTGACAGAGGGGTTTGTCAGGCAAACGGGTGAGGGCATTATTCATCAGCACTCTAAAAAGGAAAAAAAAACATGAAAACCACATTTTCTGGTTCTTTTATGTTTCCAGGCAAACACAGTGTTATTGTTACTGTTCAGAAACCCCACGCTACAAGTCTTTCCCACCACTTTTCCTGGGCACATCCTGCAGTATTGAAGTGCTTTGGTAGTAAGAACATTTTTACATACATTGTTTTTTTTTTTTCCCTCAGGGAACAGTAACATTAGTCTCTGAACAAAAGCCTGTGCCCCTCCACAGCAGGCTGGGCAAATGAGGTGACCTTTGTAGGATGCTTTTCCTTTGCTGAAGTTGCTGCACAGGAATGCAGGTGCGTAAGCACATATCAGTACATGCAATGGTAGCCTGTGCTCAGGTCTGGTCACCAACCAGTCAGACCTATACATGGCCTTAGAGAATATGCTAAGGTGGCTTAGTGGAGAAAGCATCTTTCAGGCTTTAATAATCATAAATTAATGCTACTATGCTTAAACCTTTGATGTTTTATTTCTGTCTCTTCAGTTGGAATACTTTAATTTTTTTATTATATCAATTTACTTATTTATTGGTGTGTGTTTGTGTGTGTGTTTGTGTGTGTGTGTCTTTGGTGTCTTGAACATGAATGACCCCCATAGATGCATGTGCTTGAATCCTTGGCCCATAGGGAGTGGCGCTATTAGGAGGCATGGCCTTGATGGAGGACGTGTGTCACTCTGGGGTTGGGTTTTGGTGTCTCAGAGGCTCAAGCTAGTTCTCTGATGCCTGCTGTCCAAGATGTAGAACTCAAAGCTCTTTCTCCAGCACTCCCTCCGGCTGCCTATGCACCATCATGTTCCCTGCCATTGCCGGTACCAGTGAAGTGTTGTCCTTTAAGAGTTGCTGTGGTCATGGTGTCTCTTCACAGCAATGGAAACCCTAAGTAATACAGTGTGCCACGGTTTGTATGTAGAGTTGACAGCCTGCAGGAGTGGATCTTTCTACCACGTAGGTCCTGGGGATTGAACTCAGGTTGTCAGGCTTGATGGCAATCGCCTTCACTCACTGAGCCAGCTCACACCCCTGTTTGTTTCAACTGAGTACTTACAAGAGAATAAGAGAATTTAGTCCGTAGAATGTGAGTGGGGAAATTCGACTGAGGTGATTGTCTTCAATTATCCTGTCAGCAACAAGACAGCAGAGTTAGGTGGGTATTTTCAGAACCTTAAAAACCAGTACAAGGAAACGCCACACAAATGAAACATACAGCCATTCCAGTCTGTGGAGATCTTCAAAAACTCCGGGCTTTAGGAAGGTTATTCTATTATGACTGAGGTACCTGGAAAGGAGATGCAACAGCAGTGAGTTTATTATTTTTGATGTTTTACAAGAAAGGTAGTAACTCCAGACATGGCTTCTCCTATCCCACACTCATCACATATCACTTCCTGCCTTTGAACTTCGAAGGGGCCTTATCATTTATTTATGTCATTTCTAGCTTTAAATTTCCCACAGTTAGCTAATGAATTGGTCTACATTTTAGTGACCTACTCTGCTGTCTTCTGGATAGGTATCAGCCTGTGATCAGTCACTCAAAGGCTTTGTCCCCAGGGGGCACTGTTGGGAGGGGCTGAGGACCTTTAGGAAGTAGGACTCTGTGTGTCTCTTCAGGTCATTGGGGATGACCTTTTCCGTGGTGCTCTTCCTTACTTTACAGCCATGAGGTAGGTGAGTGTTCTGCCATGAGTTCACACACCCTTGGGAACTGCCTTATCACAAGCTCAGCGTCAGGGAGTCAGCCAATCACAGACAGACATCAAAAGGGAAAGCCAAGATCTTTCCTCTTTATAAGTTAATCATCACAAGGATTTTGTTATATTGACAGAGGATTAACAAATGGGGTAGTTTTAGCAAGTGTATCAGCCTATTCGTCGAAGGACATTGAATCCGGAAAGGTAGTCAGGGTGTGAAAAGGTAATTAGGTGACATGAAAAACCCAGAGGGACATACGTGTACAACACATGGTTTCTCATTTGCAGAAGGCACCTGATCTGTAAAGATTGGGAACTGAGGAATACAGGGGGATGGAGGGGGAGAAATGAGGTGCAGCTGAGAAGCATCTTGGATGAAGAAGACTGAATCTCACACTTTGAAACTATAAAGATGGTAGAAACGGATTTGTTGGGCAACGATCAAGAATGGGGTGGTGAGGAGGTGGAGCGA